>JAVJIX010000215.1:947500-1062500 GCA_036785185.1 Paratrypauchen microcephalus | reverse complement strand
CTCTAAAGGTATTACTCACTCTCCTAACATGTTCCTAATTAACTTCACTCAGAGGACAGAGTAGACTTTTGTCATCATTGTAATGTACAAACAACAATTAGAATGCTAACAGCGCACCAGGCTTACTTCTGCTTCCATAATCATGCTTTATAATTCGAGTAGACGGCACACAGGGGTCTCACCTTGACCTGATCTATCTGTACTGAGGCGCGCACCTTAGAGGGAGCACTGGTTAGCATTAGCATATCTTAGGGACAAGACGACTACAAACAGACACATTTCGACCACATTTCTCTCGCTTCCTTCAGTAGTTGTAGTGTCACATCTCCGCGGGTCAGAGCGGCAGGTCTGCCCCCCCGCACACACTTCACGGAGGGAAGAACACAGGAAGAGGAAGAGGTAGAGCCATAATATAATCTTCCCCTGTTTACTTTGTTTTCAGAGTTTTTTGTGAGCCAAAAAGACGGGACTTTATCACAGTGTGAATCCTCTCCCCAGAGCGTTACACCACAGAGCTCTGACACTCACGCAAAACTACTGAAATAGGCTAATAATTAAAAAGCAAGACATAAAGTGATAATAATTTATACTTATTTTGGGAAAGACCCCCTTATGGCCTATAGTTCCTACAATCCATTAAAAAAAAAACAATCTGCAGCTATATGCAGGCTGTATTTATCAAGCTGAAAAAAACCTCTTAATGTAATTTTACAGATTTATACACATTTTTAAAATTTGAAGTTATTTTAATTATTTGAGGTTACTTTTCGAAATATTGTACTGTTTAAAGGAAAAGTAACGTTTTTTACAATCTGGGCCTTATTTCGGTAATAAAACAAGTTGTTTTACTCACCCATAGCACTTTGGTGTCATATGGAGCACTTCCAGAGATGTTTTAGATTTGCGATCTCCATCATGTGAGTTCTCGGGGCACTTATTTGCGGGCTCCAAATAACACAAACTTTAGCACTTTTCAAATCATAGAAGCCCGATGTCTTAGCCTACGATTTCGTGTGGTCAAAAGTGGCCTGTAATCCGAGATTTAGCCATAGTTTCGAGTAGATGAGGAGGCCAGTGTGCATGTGTGGACTGTGCTCTCAGCTCCCGGGACCCAAACATGAAACGCAAAGCTGTAAACTATGGATAAATCTCGGATTACAGGACACTTTTGCTTCAAACAAAATCGTAGACTAAGACATCGGGCTTCTATGATTTGAAAAGTGCTAAAGTTTGTGTTATTTGGAGCCCGCACGGGGCATATTACATGCTCGTGGAATATATTATATGCCCCGAGCTATGGCTAGAAGTTGCGCTAGGCTAAAATCTAAAACATCTCTGGAAGTGCTCCATATGACACCAAAGTGCTATGGGTGAGTAAAACAACTTGTTTTATTACCGAAATAAGGCTCAAATTGTAAAAAAAAAAAAAAAAAGTTACTTTTCCTTTAATGTTTCACTGACCACAGCAGGACTCACACTGACGTACAACATGAACAAAGCTGATGAACAGATTTTTCTCTTTGTCATTCTAAGTGGACCAAAAAAATCTGTTAAATTAAAAGTAATCTAACAGAAATAACTGCAGTAATTTGATGAATAAGCTGTAACTTGTGATGATCTCAGGGGTGATACTGGTGTGGCCACAGTGTGCAGGTCGGATGTCGCTCACAGGGTCCAAGGAACGCTCAGGGAGTTAGTGTGTTTGTGAAGACACATGAAAATTAGGGGGAACACTGGTGAGGAGTAGTGTTTTTATATTGTGTTACATTCTGTACCCTGAATGTATGTGACTCGATTGATGGTTTTAACATACAGTATTTGTATGCTGCAACATTGTGTTCATATTGTAAAGAGTTTCAAAGGTTATTATAGAGACTGGACAATATGGGTTTTCTTGTGTTTAGAAACCAGAGCAGCCCATGTTCTATGCACTGGTGTTGTAACATATTCACAGACCTGTTTCACTTCAGACCCAGAAGAGTGTGCTCAATGAAGTGTCTAAGTAAAACCAAATGACATAAAATTAACCAATGGAGAAGTGGCCCGCTGGGAATTTAAAGGAAAAGTAACGTTTTTTACAATCTGAGCCTTATTTCGGTAATAAAACCCTTTCAAATCACTTCACAACCTGGCCCCTCCTTACCTCACAGACCTCCTCCACCACCACACTCCATCTCGCTCGCTCCGCTCCTCCAGCTCCAACCTCCTGTCCCTGCCCTGTAGGACCAAGCTCCGAACCTGGGGGGGACAGAGCCTTCTCCATCGCTGCCCCCACCCTCTGGAACTCACTGGCCAAACCCCTCCGTGACTGATCTCCCCACCTTCAAAAAAGAACTCAAAACCCACCTGTTTAAAATCGCTTTTAATGTTTGATTTTATATTGTAAATTTTGTGATATTTTATTCTTTTATGATTTGTGAAGCGTCTTTGAGTATCGTAATTTGGTGTCATATGGAGCACTTCCAGAGATGTTTTAGATTTGCGATCTCAATAATGTGAGTTCTCGGGGCACTTATTTGCGGTCTCCAAATAACACAAACTTTAGCACTTTTCAAATCATAGAAGCCCGATGTCTTAGTCTACGATTTCGTTTGGTCAAAAGTGGCCTGTAATCCGAGATTTAGCCATAGTTTCGAGTAGATGAGGACGCCAGTGCGCATGTGCAGACTGTGCTCTCAGCTCCCGGGACCCAAACATGAAACGCAAAGCTGTAAACTATGGATAAAGCTCGGATTACAGGCCACTTTTGCTTCAAACGAAATCGTAGACTAAGACATGGGGCTTCTATGATTTGAAAAGTGCTAAAGTTTGTGTTATTTGGAACCCGCACGGGGCATATTACATGCTTGGGGAATATATTATATGCCCCGAGCTATGGCTAGAAGTCGCGCTAGGCTAACCGCTAATCTAAAACATCTCTGGAAGTGCTCCATATGACACCAAAGTGCTATGGGTGAGTAAAACAACTTGTTTTATTACCGAAATAAGGCTCAAATTGTAAAAAAAAAACGTTACTTTTCCTTTAACACTGATATCCCATTCCCCAAAAAGCACAAATATTGTCTGACTGTTGTTGATTTATCATGTACCTGCTCCTGAGAACCCAGAGTCTGAGGTCAGCTGAATCCGCCTTTCACACTGGGATAGCTCTTTTATTTATTTATTTTTGAATCCCCCACTGTTGATTTCTGAAAATGCTGAGTTTGGACCAGCACAGAGCCACACATGGACACATACAGTATTATTAACTGTTGCTTATGGAGCAGAAATGTCTCCTTTTGTATTTTGTGTGGATTGCACTGAATGATCACTTAAGCGAACGGAGCGGTGTGTGTCTAATAAAAAAGAAAAACTACAGAAAACCGGTTGGATCTTGTGTGATTTACTCAGAATACAGTCTTTGGAACAAACACTTGTTTTAAATACATTTTATTCAAAGAGGTTGGTGCCATGTGCATTTCGTCAGATCATTCGGCACATGCAAATCCACGTTATGGTTTAGTGACATTTTACATAAAAATGATGGAGTTATTATGATTGATAAAGACTCAGGAGTCTCCGCCCGCTCCCCTCCAGCCAAACACAGCTCACCTTCAGTTACCCAGAAGCCCTATTTATCCAGGCCTGTCTCCGCTGTCTTCACCCCCTTACTCTTGTCCATCTTTCCTGAGTTTCTACCCACCACATCTGTCCATATCATCAAGAAATCATTTCATCGTATGCCATTGTGGCATGGTCCTTGCTCAATCATTTCCTACCACTGTTGGACCGCATCTCCGAAATAAAATTCTGGCTACAGTCAAACTTCCTCGAACTCAACTGTGACAAAACTGAAACAGTCGTCATCGGCCCCAAAACACTCACCAATAACCTCACCCTCTCCATCGACGGCTCCTCAGTCCACTCCTCCTCCCATCTCCGTAACCTTGACATCATCTTTGACCAGACCCTTTCCTATGAACATCACATCAAACATGTCACCAAAACCGCTAGTCCATCGCTCGCCTCTGCCCACCCCTCTCCCCTCAGTCTGCTGAAACTCTCATCCACGCTTTAGCCTCGACTACTGCAACAGCTGCTCTACAGATCACCCTCCAAACTCCTCGACAGACTCCGGGACATCCAAAACGCCGCCGCCCGCACCTCCTCCCGTGAATGCATCACCTCGGTCCTCAAAGATCTCCACTGGCTCTCCATCCCTCAGTGCGTCCAATTCAAACTCACCATTGTGTACAATATGCTGGCCCCCACCTACGTTTGTGAGCTCCTTCACCCTGCCTCCACCCTTTGGAACTCCCCGCCCAAACACATCAGAGACTCCTCCACACTCCTCATGTGTAAAGGAAAAGTAACGTTTTTTTTACAATTTGAGCCTTATTTCGGTAATAAAACAAGTTGTTTTACTCACCCATAGCACTTTGGTGTCATATGGAGCACTTCCAGAGATGTTTTAGATTTGCGGTTAGCCTAGCGCGACTTCTAGCCATAGCTTGGGGCATATAATATATTCCCCAAGCATGTAATATGCCCCGTGCGGGCTCCAAATAACACAAACTTTAGCACTTTTCAAATCATAGAAGCCCGATGTCTTAGTCTACGATTTCGTGTGGTCAAAAGTGGCCTGTAATCCGAGATTTATCCATAGTTTACAGCTTTGCGTTTCATGTTTGGGTCCCGGGAGCTGAGAGCACAGTCCGCACATGCGCACTGGCCTCCTCATCTACTCGAAATTATGGCTAAATCTCGGATTACAGGCCACTTTTGACCACACGAAATCGTAGGCTAAGACATCGGGCTTCTATGATTTGAAAAGTGCTAAAGTTTGTGTTATTTGGAGACCGCAAATAAGTGCCCCGAGAACTCACATGATGGAGATCGCAAATCTAAAACATCTCTGGAAGTGCTCCATATGACACCAAAGTGCTATGGGTGAGTAAAACAACTTGTTTTATTACTGAAATAAGGCTCAGATTGTAAAAAACTTTACTTTTCCTTTAAAACCCATCTCTTTAAATTTAAACCCACCTTTCATTAACTGTCTTATTTCTTTTGTAAAGGATCTCTGAGTATCTAGAAAAGCGCTATACAAATGTTATGTGTTATTATAATAATTATTAAATCTCCAAAACGAGTCCAAATAAAAGGCATAGGAACTTTAATGATGAATGGCACAGAGTAGGGTCCAGTCCAGCGCGCTGAACCCGTTCAGTTTAGAGTTTAGAGTTTAGACTCCTCACTTCTCACGGTGCGGGCTGGAGTTTTCAGAAAAGGAGCCAAACTATATTCAAAAGCGGCCGCGCGTCTTGGCACAATTACGCACGGTCCATGTTCATGTGTAGCTTCTCCAAAACGACACCGTGAACGTGGCCGTGGTCCAGCAGCTACTGCAGGGTCCGTGCGCTCCGGGTCCCGTGCGCTCCGGGCTGAGTCTCGTGCCCGCTCATAAGGCGGTGGAGCGCGCGCACACCAAGCTGTCCCCGTGCGTCACGTTCCACATGCGGATCAGTTCGTGCGCGCTCAGTTTATGGACCACTATGAGCTGTTTGTAGAAGCAGGGCTCGGAGTTCATGGGACTGAGCCTCCGCCGCGTCACTCCGAATGTCCTGAAGCCCGCGTGGTTCTCCGGGGCAGTGCCCAGCCGCTGCAGGCACATGCCCAAAAACACATCGTCTATCGGGTACAGCTGCACCGCCTCCGAGGCAGCGAACAGGCTGCGCGCCAGAGCTCCGGACATGAGGAAGCCTCCTCCGCCCGCGTACGGAGGGTACGGCCCGTCGTACAGTTCTTTGGGGATGTAGTACTTGCTTTGCCGGTTCCGAATCGGGCCCGCCTTGAAGATGATGTCGCCCACGAAGAGCCGCTCGTCCCGCTGCTCGTCGGTCTTGAACCGCACGAGCTCCAGCAGGTTGTGCGTGTTCACGAACACGTCATCGTCTCCCTTGAAGATGAAGCGCGTGCGTGGACAGTAGATGTTGAACCACTTGAGGAAGTTGACCTCTTTGAGGGTCAGGTTGAAGAAGGTGTCCATAAAGTCCCACTGCAGAATGTCTCCGTACAGCCGGTCCTCGTACTCCAGCAGCCGCTGCAGGTTCCGGGAGTCTTTACCCGTGGACGCGGTCCCGAGAAGAAACACGGTCCGGACACTGCCCGCCTCGGTCTCGTACTCGCGGCCCCAGGTGAGACGCACGGCCTCGCGCCGGTCATGCTGCTCTATCACGGATTTGACCACGATGAGCAGGTGCACGTGTCCGCGCGCACACTTCTCCGGGTGGTTAATGCGCATCGGGAAGTAGCGGCAGTGTTTCCGCAGAACGAACTGGTGGAACCTGGAGTCCAGGCGGCGGAACCAGTCCTGAGAGCGCACGGAAGCGTTCTCACTACAGTTCAGAACCTGCGCGTCCCAGGACGTGGCAGTGGCGTTGGATGAGCGCGGCGCGTCCTGCTCCGTGGGTCCCTCTGTGCTCACACTGTGTCTGAATGAGAAGCAGTCCGAGCCGCACCAGGCTCTGGGGCCGCCCGCTCTCAGCCCCAGTGCGTCCTTCTCCGCGAGCCGGTGGAGCATGAGGAAGGATGCGAAGACCAGGGACACACTCAGCACTGGCTTCAGCAGACCCAAAAAGAGCCGCTTTCTACGGATCCAGTGACTCATGTCTCCGCACCCCTCGCGCATCCAGCCGGACTCCCGGAGCCGTGTTCCACGGCCCCAGGTGTGACCGGTGCGCACGGTGCAGAGCTGTAGAAGTGAGTGAGGAGCGGCTGGTCCCTCCTCTAGAGCCCAGACCCCCCCCCCCGCGAGGTGTGCCCACAGTCACATGACACAGACACCCTCTAGGGACAGTGAACACCGTGAAAACGGAGGAGGCCGATCGCGCTGTAGTGTGTGTCTCCATCAGACTGTCCCCACAGCACTTTCCACACAGACACACGGGCAGAGAAGTGCTTAAAGTCAGGCCTACCCCAGAACCAGCTGCTCATCGAGTCTCTGGCGACCCCTAGCGAACCGTCAAAGTAAACGCAGCTGATCTCTGACCGTGAGTCAGGGATGAGCACCGACCTTAGAGAACTGAGAACTCTTATAAAATCACTCAAATCAACCAAAGTCAGTTTTAACGTAGGCCATGTTTACAGAGGCCTCTCATGCAGGTCTAGGTTATTTCATACAGATTGACATTTATTTGATGGGGATGGATATGACAATGAAGAACTTTAGATCTCACAGCGGAGTGCTGAAGTGCAGGTAATATGTAGCCCAAACAAATGGCATAATTTGGTAAAATATTTTACAAATTAAAACTGTAGAGTAAAAATCATGGTTAGGTGTGTGTGTGTATATATATATATATATATATATATATATATATATATATATATATATATATTCCTGATTTTTTTTTTCTCTGAGGGCCAATGGCAGGAGACTACCTGACATACAGTGAAAGTGAGAGGCTATAGGCCTACGCTGTTCTTTATTTGGATGGATGATAAACATTTCTGTTGTGGCACATAATAATGTAAGCTACAGGTTTTGTTTTTATAGTCTCGTTCCAATTGGTAAAACAGAAACCTTTACTTTGTTTTCTATTAAATGATTTGAACATTTGTGTTTCTTGCAGCTCCTTCAGATATGATTTACTTTGTCTCATTTTTGTATCTGTTGTACCAGACTTGCTGCATTACGTTTGTCCTGTAGCTAAAAGAAGAAGAAGAAGAAGAAGAAGAAGAAGAAGACTACGACAACATCCTTTATTTATCCCCGTAGGGAAATTATTTCTCTACATTTGATCCAACCTTTTCAGGAGCACTGGGCAGCTCATCTTTCAGGCGCCCGGGGTACAGTCCATGAAGGGTCTTGCCCAGGGACCCACACTGGTCTTGCTCTTTGCCCGTCCCCTGGATGAAAATCAAGTGACTTACCAGTTGAACTAGCCAGTATGCATTCTTTACAGTTGCTTGTAACATTGTAATTTTATTTTTGTATATTCTTGATATGTCCCCTTACTCTTTTTGTGTCCACATGTCCTGTCTAATTAAAACAGAATCGTGCCATAGGCCAGCCTGTAGCATACGTGCACAGGGGGGTTGCTCAGGTTGCACGGACAACTGCCCCTATGCCCTCCTGGAATGACGTTGCCCTTCTGAGTGGGAAAAAAATAAATAAAATAATAATAATAATAATAAATCGTTCAGTGGATACAGAATTTCATGCCAAACCCTTTTCATTATCAACCATAAACTAATTCCCATAACCTCGCCAGCGTGTTCTGCCGTGACTCAGGGTGCACACTTAGAAGAGCCAGTTTTGCCCATCCAAATCACGCTAAACTCGGTCGTTTACTTACCCGCGCACTGCCACCTTCTCCCTCCTCCCGTGGTGCGATCTGGCAAACCCGGACTCATTCGCACGGGGAGTTTAAACCCTCCCAATTTCACGGGTTCCGGTGGTCATGTGAGCCAAGAATAATTTGCAATCTGAGCCTTATTTCGGTAATAAAACAAGTTGTTTTACTCACCCATAGCACTTTGGTGTCATATGGAGCACTTCCAGAGATGTTTTAGATTTGTGATCTCCATCATGTGAGTTCTCGGGGCACTTATTTGCGGTCTCCAAATAACACAAACTTTAGCACTTTTCAAATCATAGAAGCCCGATGTCTTAGCCTACGATTTCGTGTGGTCAAAAGTGGCCTGTAATCCGAGATTTAGCCATAGTTTCGAGTAGATGAGGAGGCCAGTGCGCATGCGCGGACTGTGCTCTCAGCTCCCGGGACCCAAACATGAAACGCAAAGCTGTAAACTATGGATAAATCTCGGATTACAGGCCACTTTTGCTTCAAACAAAATCGTAGACTAAGACATTGAGCTTCTATGATTTGAAAAGTGCTAAAGTTTGTGTTATTTGGAGCCCGCACGGGGCATATTACATGCTTGGGGAATATATTATATGCCCCGAGCTATGGCTAGAAGTCGCGCTAGGCTAACCGCAAATCTAAAACATCTCTGGAAGTGCTCCATATGACACCAAAGTGCTATGGGTGAGTAAAACTACTTGTTTTATTACCGAAATAAGGCTCAAATTGTAAAAAACGTTACTTTTCCTTTAACGCTATTGTCCGTGCCCAACTTTTGGTACATACACTACTCACAATAAGTTGGGGATATTGTTATTCATGTGAGTATTTTTCCTATTTGGTCTGAATTTTAATGAAATAAGTAAAAGTTCCCTTTGATATTACTAATAATGAATGAGAACAAACACCTTTTTCATTAGTTTAATTCATTACACCCCCAAAAATTATGACAATAACAAAGATAGCCCCAAATAACAAAAACCTGACAGTCAGTAATGGGTATTTCCACCATTTGCCGCAATGACAGCGACGTCTCATGCTCCTCACTACCCTCATGATGTTGTTCTGAGGCATTCCGCTCTTCTATAAGTGATACACGCAGTTCTGCCAGGTCATGTGGTGGTGGGGTACGATCATCCAGTCTCTGCTTCAGCTGGTCCCAGACGTGCTCTGTGGGGTTCAGGTCAGGGGACATTCTGGCCATACCATATGAGGCACTCCGACTTCCTGAAGTCGAGCTGTGACAATTCTGGCTCGATGTGGTGGAGCATCATCATCCATGAACAGAAAGTTGGGTGTGTGCTGGCGGAATTGGGGGATGATGATGGATTCAAGATTCAAGATTGTTTATTTGTCATATGCAGAATCAACACAAGGTCAACAATGCAATGAAATGCTTTGGATCAGAAGAACCGTTGACTCGCTAAGATAGTCAAGAAGTACTAATAGTATGCAATAATAGTACATGGTATAAAAAAAAGGGGGAAGAAGCAAACAATATAATAACAATATCTGATAAAATGTAATAAAAATACAAAGTACAATGTACAAAGGTACAGGTGTTCTATGATGTCTCTGAGGTGAACGTGCAGTTACTGAGCCATCTACAATAACCAGATCTGTTTTGCCCTGACTGGTGATGCCTGCCCAGACTAACATTTTTGCGTTGCCTAAAGGAGAGGAAGAAGAAAGTACACAGATCATTTTAAGGTGTGTAGTAACGTTTTTTTTTTTACAATCTGAGCCTTATTTCGGTAATAAAACAAGTTGTTTTACTCACCCATAGCACTTTGGTGTCATATGGAGCACTTCCAGAGATGTTTTAGATTTGCGGTTAGCCTAGCGCGACTTCTAGCCATAGCTCAGGGCATATAATATATTCCCCAAGCATGTAATATGCCCCGTGCGGGCTCCAAATAACACAAACTTTAGCACTTTTCAAATCATAGAAGCCCGATGTCTTAGTCTACGCTTTCGTTTGAATCAAAAGTGGCCTGTAATCCGAGATTTAGCCATAGTTTACAACTTTGCGTTTCATGTTTGGGTCCCGGGAGCTGAGAGCACAGTCCGCACATGCGCACTGGCCTCCTCATCTACTCGAAACTATGGCTAAATCTCAGATTACAGGCCACTTTTGACCACACGAAATTGTAGGCTAAGACATCGGGCTTCTATGATTTGAAAAGTGCTAAAGTTTGTGTTATTTGGAGACCGCAAAGTAATGCCCCGAGAACTCACATGATGGAGATCGCAAATCTAAAACATCTCCGGAAATGCTCCATATGACACCAAAGTGCTATGGGTGAGTAAAACAACTTGTTTTATTACTGAAATAAGGCTCAAATTGTAAAAAAACATTACTTTTCCTTTAAGTCAAGTAAGAATGTTGTTATCTCTTCAGAAACATACCTGGAGTTGTGTTTTGTTACATTCTTACATGTTTGAGTGATGCGCTATTATTACATCTCCAAAGCTCAAATGTTCTGTTCCACCTCATGATGTCATGTGGTGGTAGTTTTTAACAGCTCTTTTTACCTTTTCTTTAAATAACTCATCAAAATGATTCTAGGGAGCAAATTCTAGCACTTCCTGTATGACATCACAAGGTGGAACAGAGTGTTTTCAGTTTGAGAGAAGAACTCAGCCTAAATATGCAGGGTTTGTGTGTTAAACATGTGAATGAAACAAAAAAAAACACAACTCCAGGTGTGTTTGTGATGAGGAAACAACATTAGAACATAGATCAGAAAATAATATAATATCCTCCTGGGACCTGAAGAAAAAAAGTGTATCTGAATTATTATTATATATAATATATATATATATATATATATATATATATATATATATATATATATATATATATATATATATATATATATATATATATATATATATATATATATATATATATAAATATATTATTATTATTATTATTATTATTATTATTATTATTTTAATTTTCTATTTGGAGGTAAATGAACACCTTAGCATTTACATTTTGTTAATTTTATTTGTATTCATAATAATATTCGTAACATGTCCTGCGTAATGGACGTCAGGGACATTTTGGTGTTAAATCCATGTGAAGTGAACAACCTCACAAAAACTTTTTTTTTTTGGATGACCAACATCTCTGACAAGCTTCTACAGTCACGTCAGATAGTTTGTAGTCTCCCTTTTAATTTCTTATTTATCTATTTATTTATTTTAGTATTTTTTTGACAGGGACAGTACATTAAACATTGCCACCAACAGGTCACCGATGTCTATGCACATAAGACTTATAGCCATTGGCTAATTTGAAACCTTTGTATTCATTTATTTATTTATTTTTATGTATTAATTATTTTAGTGTTTTTTTTATTTATTTTTATGTACTGTATTATTTATTTTCTATTTATTTATTTGTATTTATTTATTTATTTTAGTTTTTTATATATTATTTATTTTCCATTTATTTTTATTAATTTATTTTAGTATATTTTTTTATTTATTGTTATTTTTATGTATTATTTATTTTAGTTTTTTTTATTATTTTTTTGATGTACTGTATTATTTATTTTCTATTTATTTATTTATTTATTTATTTATTTTTATTTATTTATTTATTTTAGTTTTTTTATTTTTATATATTATTTATTTTCCATTTATTTTTATTTATTTATTTTAGGTTTTTTATTGTTATTTTTATGTATTATTTATTTTTAGTATTTTTTAAATTTATTTTTATGTACTGTATTATTTATTTTCTATTTATTTATTTATTTATTTTCTATTTATTTAATTATTTTTATTTATTTCTTTATTTATTGTTATTTTTATCTATTATTTATTTTAGTTTTTTTATGTACTGTATTATTTATTTTCTCTCTATTTATTTATTTATTTATATTTATTTATTTATTTATTTTAGTTTTTTATATATTATTTATTTTCCATTTATTTTTATTAATTTATTTTAGTATATTTTTTAAATGTATTGTTATTTTTATGTATTATTTATTTTATTTTATTTTATTTTTTTTTTATGTACTGTATTATTTATTTTCTATTTATTTATTTATTTTTATTTATTTATTTTAGGTTTTTTATTTTTATATATTATTTATTTTAGTATTTTTTTAAATTTATTTTTATGTACTTTATTATTTATTTTCTATTTATTTATTTATTTTGTATTTATTTATTTATTTTAAGTTTTTTATTTTTATATATTATTTATTTTCCATTTATTTTTATTTATTTATTTTAGTATTTTTTTATTTATTATTATTTTTATGTATTATTTATTTTAGTTTTTTTATGTACTGTATTATTTATTTTCTATCTATTTATTTATTTATTTATTTATTTTTATTTATTTATTTATTTTAGGTTTTTTATTTTTATATCTTATTTATTTTCCATTTATTTTTATTTTTTTTTTTATTTATTGTTATTTTTATGTATTATTTATTTTTGTATTTTTATTTTTATTTTTTTTTATGTACTGTATTATTTATTTTCTATTTATTTATTTATTTATTTTTATTTATTTATTTTTTATTTTATTTTTTTATATTATTTATTTTCCATTTATTTTTATTAATTTTTTTTTTTTTTTTTTTTATTTATTGTTATTTTTATGTATTATTTATTTTTGACAGAATACGTTCACACTGCAGGGCTTAATGCTCAATTCCGATTTTTTTTTTTTGTGAAATCCGATTTTTTTGCGAGGCCGTTCACATTTCCAGTTAAATGCGAATTGTATGTGATCTCCAGTGTGAACGCTAAACTCCCCAAAAGTGTCCCGCATGCGCCTTGGAGGACGCGATGACGTCACACGCAGCGAACACGCTCAATGTTTACGGAAGTCGCCTAAAGTTGCTTTCGTACCGGAGCCAAAACATGTACAGCTTATTTGTTTTAAGGAGGAGAAGGAGAAGGACGAGGTTTTTGGCCACAGCGTTTTGCGGGGCAGTGGCAGCAACTTCTGCAGAAAGGAACATGTGGGTGCGGAGTCACAGGCAGGAGGGGTGGGATTGCTACGTGCTTCGCCACTTCACTGATACGAGTTTATATACTATTTTGATGAGAAGAACGTTTGTGCTTCGTTCACACTGTCATTAGAAGATCAGATACAGGTCGCATAGAGGCAAAAAAATCGGATTTGGGTCGTTTCAGGCTGCAGTGTGAACGTAGCCTAAAGGACACAAATAAATGGGCGGGTCTCAGGAGGATATGGGTCCTGCTGAATTTTTATTTTTATTTTTATTTTTTGGGGGGGTTGTCCAGAGACAGGGACATTCTCAAAACGACCACACGGGGGCGTCGCTTCCGCTGGAATCTTGTGGCGTGTCCTCGTGCGCCCTATAAGAACGCGCGCGGAGCATCATCAGGTAAAAGCCGCTGCGGAGTGCACCATCACCACAAAACCCGGCGTGTACCTGCTGATTTGTGCGCCTCCATCACCTTAAACACCAATAAACAGATTTTCCACGGACTTTTTGCAGGTAAGAATAGGTATTTTGAGGTATTTATAAGCAAAACGCGCGCTTTTAGATGAATAACTGTGACGCAGTTGCACTGGGGAAGTTAAACTCGGTGCTGATGACAGTGGAGTGACATTAAATCTTTAAAAGGTCTTTAAATGACAAACAATATTGACGATTGGGTGTTGGCGGAGTAATCGATCTGCTCTCATAATGATCATAATGACGGTGTTATTTGTTCATGCGCCATTCTACAGTTTCAAAGGCGTTTTTTTTTTTTTTAAATAATGAAAAAAGTTACGTATTGTTTGGAAACTTGCAGGTGTTGCTGTTGCTGATAAGAGACGACCATGATCCTGCTGACTCCCTCCTCTGGTAGGCACGTCTTTATTCATCTTCTGTCCAACTGTAGATGAGTTTTAGGTCTATTTGTGTAGCTGATTTCATGTTATCAGGGCTGTCAGGTCAAATGATACACAAATAAATAATATGACTATGATTTATGATCATATGGTAATATGAAAATGTCACATTTTTATTATAGTTTGCATGTTCATATTGTTTAGTGATACAGAAATTCTATTTTTAGGTCTGTTTTTAAATTATTTAAGCCGTTATTTATTATCTTGTTCTATTACGTGCTACTTTTTCCTGCTCTTCTTGATCTGTGCGTTGCAACACTGGAATTTCCCCACTGTGGGACTAATAAAGGCATAGGCCTAAAAAAAATAAATCTAAGTTTCCGGTTGCCGACCGACCCTGTTGATTTGCATGCGACCCAAATTATTGTATTGGACTTGATAAAATAAAATACATTTGATACTCAAATAAATTTTACAAGCTTCGGTTAAAAAAAGAAAGAAAACTAATAGCCTACTGTATTTTTCAATTTCCGCGGGGCAATGTGTACGGGGGTCCTCGGGTTACGACGGTAAAAAAAAAAATAAAAATTACGCGTCATTCCGTCTTACGCGGTTTAGCGTGGTAAGCGACGTAAACAAACGCGAACGGCGCACGGCGGAAGAATACGCTTTGTTGTGGTTGTAGGGCGAAGTCTTAAGAACGGATCAACTTAGGGTGACCATACGTCCTCTTTTCAGAGGCTGTCCGGGCTGTCCGGCCGGAGTTTATAAAATCCTTCAAATGTCCGGGTTTTTGATTCCGTTGGAAACGCGCTCCAGTTCGAGTCGAACCCCGGAACGTGTATTCATTCATTCACAAACAAGCGCGCCACGCTCCGCACGCACGCACACACACGCACACACGCACGCACACGCACGCACACACACGCACACACATACACACACGCACACACACGCACATACACGCACACACACACACGCACACACATACACACACACATTCACGCACACACACATACATACACATACATACATACATTCACGCACACACACACACATACACACACACACACACACACTCGCAGGCTGACAGGCAGGTAGGCGCACTGCGAAGACACAGAAAATGCCGAAACACAAATGCAGTTTCACGGATGAATTGCAAAAAAAGTACCCCTGTTTTCACCCGGGGCGTGACAAGTGGGAGGCAGAATGCACAGTGTGCAAAGCTGGGACTTACGTCTCTGTGGCGAATAAGGGGTCCAACGATCTGAAAGCTCATATCGCCACAACAAAACACAAAATAGCTGTGCAGGGTGAGAGCTCGAGTTCAAAACTCACGACATACTTTGTGCGACCTGGAAAAAATGAAGATATGGCGAATGCAAGCGAGGGCGCTCTATTATTTGTATATTTTTTTTCATTAGCCATTAGACACATTATTTTGAAGAATGGGCTTACTGAACAATGAAGGATAGGCTAACTCTCTTTTTCTTTTTTGTTTTTTCTTTTTTCTTAACTAAGGTGTAAGTGTCAGCCTTAAGATTGCTTATATTAATAAATATATTATTTATAAAGCAACTGTTTGTGAGTGTTTTGGGCTATTTTTCAGTATATCCAGGTAAAGTGTTCTTTTCTGGGGAATTCAGAAGCACAGTAAGCCCCCGACCCACATAAAACCCCTAAAAATGGGGGAAAAAAACTCTAAAAAAAATATTTTGCGCGCGGAAGTGTGTCCTCTTTTCAGTGAAATACAATATGGTCACCCTAATCAACATTGTAACCCGAGGACCCCCCTGTAATGTGCTTCTGTTTTTCTGTGATCTGTAAAATTCTCTGTCTGTACCCATAAAAACAACGGCGACGGCGTCGCTGGACATATGCGTGGTCACGGTGAATTGTTAAGATTATGCAGTGCCAGTTTTAAGTTGACCAATGTCAACACCGTGTTAAATAAATGTAGTATTCAAAATTGTTTACTGCTTCTAAATTTAATGACTGCAATTTGAAAGAACAGAAAAAACAATACAAAATCAGCATGTATTTTTGTAACATTGTAAGATATATTCTACATGTACTCTGGTACAGTCAACGACCTGGTTTCACATGGCATGTTGGAGCTTCGTTCGACTATACTTAAGTATAGAATATGCCCTTAGCATTGAGATAGCTTTGGGAAATTATGCCAATGTCAATTATAGTCTTTATTGAAATAGTACTGCTGCGGAAGGAAATAAAATAAAATAAAATTTCAAAATGTCCATATTCCCACAGGAAAAAAAATAAAAAATAAAAATAAAATAAATTCCCTACCTACCCATGTCTAGAACTGTCAACAAATCGGAAACCAACATTTATTTTTTTTAGGCCATATCTTATCTTATTTTATCTTAAAGGAAACGTAACGTTTTTTACAATCTGAGCCTTATTTCTGTAATAAAACAAGTAGTTTTACTCACCCATAGCAGTTTGGTGTCAATTGGAGCAGTATCGCAGAAGTTATGTTGAGCCGTTCTGTTCTACTAATGATCCCGTATCCGTTAGCGTGAGTGCTCGGGGCATTACTTTGTGGTCTCCAAATAACACAAACTTTAGCACTTTTCAAATCACAGAAGATCGCTGTGTCAGCGTAGACTTTTAGTAGATTCCAAAACGGCCTGAAACCCGATATGCAGCTATAGTTTCATTTGATGACGTCATCAGAGAGGACAGTGCGCATGCGTGAACTCAGCTGTTTTGTAAACACCGCTAGTCCGAAAGAAGCTAACACCGCTCTGAACTTTACTTTTCTGTTGCGATATCGGGTTTCAGGCCGTTTTGGAATCCACTAAAAGTCTACGCTGACACAGCGATCTTCTATGATTTGAAAAGTGCTCAAGTTTGTGTTATTTGGACACCGCAAAGTAATGCCCCGAGCACTCACGCTAACGGATACGGGATCATTAGTAGAACAGAACGGCTCAACATAACTTCTACAAAACTGCTCCAAGTGACACCAAAGTGCTATGGGTGAGTAAAACTACTTGTTTTATTGCCGAAAGAAGGCTCAGATTGTAAAAACGTTAATTTTCCTTTAATTAAAAGGCCTTTATTGAAGAGACTAACATGTGGGTGCGGTGTCCATCAGGGCTCACATGAAATCACGTACATGAAATTCCATGTAGAAAATAACTTGTAATAACACATAGTCAGACCCCCCCAGGATTTCGCGGGCATTTTTTGTGATTGTTGCGGGCTAAAATGCCTGAATTTGCGGGAGCTTTTCCAAAAAGTTGCGATGAAAGTTGCGGTGCTTTTAAGGTTTTTGTTGCGATTTTGTTGCGGGAGGAAGTGAAAGTTGCGATAAATAGTTGCGATTTTCGCTTTTTGTAATTAAAATTGAGTAATATTTTGAATACTGAGTTATTACTGACAAAGAATAATACAAAGACACAGAGATCACAGATATGGTCCTAAAACAACCTTACCAACATCCAAAATAAATTACTACTAGGAGGGGAACTGTTTCGGTCTTTTGCTGTTATTTTTGTGGGCAAATGGCGCCGCAGACATGTTTCTTTGCCATTAGAAGCCGTGTCTCAATTCCCAGAGCGCGCGGCTCGGAGCGTGGCCCGAAGGGCATGTGCGTCACACATTTCGACAGAACACCGGCGCGACGACTGCTGTCCCACTTCTTTTTTGTCCCACGCGCAGTTAACACGCGGTCCGAAGACCGCAGTCGTTAAGCGGTCCGTGGACTGCAGTCGGGGCTGAGCAAGTGTGCACCTCCTTGACCGCAGTCTGAGCCCCCTTCGGGCCGCGCTCCGAGCTGTGCGCTCTGGGAACTGGGGACACGGCCGCAGTTTCGTTTTGTCACACAGAAGTAAAGCAGAATGTTGCGGCTTTCAAACTCAAACCTTTTAGCCGCCGAGAATATGAGGTTGGGTCCTGTGGCTCGCAGATTTGTGACGCACAAAGAGGAGGCTATGGTGACAGATACGCTGAGATCCAGATATGCGTTTTGTGCATTTATTACAAAAAGAGCGCACACAGCTATGACAGCGCAGCAGGATGAAATGGAACTCATGAAAACCAGCAGGATGAACAGATTAACGTGAAAGATGAATGAATGGTTTGCGTTCATCAAAAAAATACGGCTACACCCCAACCCTGACTCTCTCCTCTGTGGCCGTTTCCCAATTCACCGACGGCACGCTTGTGAGTGTGCACTCGGTCTGTCGTCGAGACGGCGCACACTCGCTCTGTCCTTAGTGCACTACGTTTCTCACATGGGCGTCTGCGAAATTGAACAGGTCCCGCCTCAGCTCAGTGAGCCGGGTGGTCTGCTCCTTGTTCCCTAAAGACAAAAATATTATACTATTGCGACTAGTAATACTTGGAATTGGGACATGGCCAATGTTCCCCCTAATTTTTAATGTGTCTGAGCAAACACACTAACTCCACATCCGAAATGCCCCCCCCCCCGCGCGGCTCGCACTTTGCAGATATAAAAAAAAATGACCCCGCGGCTGAATAAAAAGCTCTTTCATCCCTGATTTACAGTGCACTGCACAAGTTTTCTTGTGCGCTGAGAATGTGCGAGCAGTGCACAGCTTAGAGTAAACGTTGGACATGGCGACACTGTAGAATATCCAGCATTACAACAGCAAAGGAAATATAGAAGTGTAAGGGGAAAAGCATGTGAACGGTAATACAGATGCCGTGATCTATGCCGTTACGGCTACCGTCACACATGTTTAGTGTAGTTTATGAAGAGTTTCATGTAGCATAGTTGTAGGTGAGGTGAACCAGTACGTATATTTTATAGTGACGTCGCAACTCTCACTTGTGGATGTCGCTGGCGAGTCGGTCTTTGTAGTCATATATCCTCCCGCGCTGTGCATGCTGGGGCTTTTAAGTGTGCGAAGCGTGCAGGTTTGCACGCTTGGTCCACGCCCCGATTTCCATGGAAACGACGGCGCCGTTCAGGGCTCGTCTCGACGGTGCAGGGGGAAAAAAACGAATGGAACGGCGCTTGTCGCGCCGGATATGACGCATATCCCGTTCCAAGGACGCTCACAAGTGTGCCGTCGCTGGATTGGGAAACGGCCTGTGTGACAGGTGAGCGCGCGCTTTTACACGCACACACTTCCATACGTGCACACACCCACACTCACGTGACCCACCGCCTCTGCCGCACACACACACACACACACACACACACAAACGCACCGTGCACCTCATCTCAGTTATGTCTCCTACACAGAAGGAAGTTGGTCGGCGTTCAATACATCGCCGATGATTGGTCAAAATTAGTAAAAATTGCGGAAAAGTTGCGGTGATTGGTCAAAATTGCAACACCGCCCTGAATTCGCGGAGATTGGCTGAAGTTGCGTTGAAGTTGCAAATCGCAACATCGCGAATTCCTGGAGGGTCTGCATAGTGATTAGTACTAATATCTGGTGCTGTTTGCAGTCGTGATGACACACTCATGACACATGTACTCATTTACGTTGGCTACTTTAGCTGAAGTCTAAACATGTTTTGTTTGTCATTAACTCTATCATTGTTACCAGGTAACTAAGCAGAGCTCTTACATAACGGTTTGCTACCCATCATGCCTTGCACTAATGGGGCAGTAGTCCAGAAACAGGGACCTGATTTTCACTGACTTTTGTGTCTCATCTGGCGTTCCCCTTTGGCTGCCAGGTTCTGTGTTATTTTTAGCACATTGTCTGACTCTAAAATTGTTTCTACCATAAGAGGATTCTCAGGCGGCTCCTAAAAGTTTTCCACCAAGTCACTGCTGTGTTATTTAGTGAGGGGTATTTTCTGATAAGCCTGGTGCAGATTAAAGATGTACTGTACTACTACTACTGTAATGGAAACCACATTCTCCATTAGACACATCAGATGCTGTACGGTTCTATGTTACAAATGTCACTGTGGCACTGTATGTGATCTGTATAAAAGTCCAATTGTCCTGTTGTACCACTTGTCAGACCCCCCAGGATTTCGCAGGCATTTTTTGTGATTGTTGCGGGCTAAAATGCCTGAATTTGCGGGAGCTTTTCCAAAAAGTTGCGATGAAAGTTGCGGTGCTTTTAAGGTTTTTGTTGTGGGAGGAAGTGAAAAAGGGAAAATCGCAACTATTTATCGCAATAAATAGTTGCGATTTTCCCTTTTTGTAATTCAAATTGAGTAATATTTTGAATACTGAGTTATTACTGACAAAGAATAATACAAAGACACAGAGATCACAGATATGGTCCTAAAACAACCTTACCAACCCGCCCGGTCTTTTGCTGTTATTTTTGTGGGCAAATGGCGCCGCAGACATGTTTCTTTGCCATTAGAAGCCGTGTCCCAATTCCCAGAGCGCGCGGCTCGGAGCGTGGCCCGAAGGGCATGTGCGTCACACATTTCGACAGTACACCGGCGCGACGACTGCTGTCCCTCTTCTTTTTTGTCCCATTGTCCGAAGACCGCAGTCATTAAGCGGTCCACGGACTGCAGTCGGGGCTGGGCAAGTGTGCACCTCCTTGACTGCAGTCTGAGCCCCCTTCGGGCCGCGCTCCGAACTGTGCGCTCTGGGAACTGGGACACGGCCGCAGTTTCGTTTCGTCACACGGGAGTAAAGCAGAAGGAAGTTGGTCGGCGTTCAATACGTCGCCGATGATTAGTCAAAATTAGTAAAAATTGCGGGAAAGTTGCGGTGATTGGTCAAAATTGCAACACCGCCCTGAATTCACGGGATTGGCTGAAGTTGCGTTGAAGTTGGAAATCGCAACATCGCAAATTCCTGGAGGGTCTGACTTGTCGCCTTCTTGCCTCCGTGGAGACAGTAGGGTTGCTTTGCATAGATTATGGCAATGGAGCTATTTAGAAATTTAGAAATGACACTAAGACCACCAGTCAAAAGTTTAGACACACCTTCTTTCATTCATTATTTTATCTTAAAATCCTCAAAGTAGCCACCATTTGCTTGGTTGACAGTGCTGCAAACCTTTGTCCTTCGCTCAGTGAGCTCCTGGAGTCTCCTGAAATGGTTTTCACTTCACAGCTGTGCCAGGTCAGGGTCAAGAAATGCCAAGGGTGTAAACCAGTGTTCAAAGCAAAGAGTGTCTATTATTTATTTACTGAGTTCACTTGTTTTTCACCACATTCCACATGTGTCATTCACAGTTTTGATGCTTTTCAGTAAGAATCTGCAGTGTAAATGATCCTGGAAATAAAGAAGAAGAATGAAAAAGTGTATCCAAACCTTTGACTGGGAGTCTACATGTTTTTATCGCTCATAATGACACATGTATTCTTACTGTGGTCCCCTTATCACACATCTGACCTGTAACCTGACCTGGTGGTGTCGCCTGCTTGTCACTATTGGAAACAGATGTGTTTAATGCTATGCTGTGAAATATTCCTGGCAAAGCAATAACCACAGCAGTAACCATGGAAACGAGCAGCTAATGGATCCCCACACCAAAAAAGTGACATATTCTCTGAATGTGATGTTGCTTTTTTATTTATTTTATTTTATTTTATTTATTTATTTGAATGGGACAGCATGTATTAATGAACGACTAGTGCCGTAAATACACCGGATTTAGCTAGGAGCCAATTTCCATCCGTAGTCCCATTGGAAGGGGTAAAACAGGATACAGTAAAAGGGCAGAACATGCAGTGACCGACAATAATAAAACACAGTCTAGATTAAGACAATACAACAAACATTATACACATGGTTGGACAAGACATAAAACAATTCTGTACAATCACTTAAAGTGCCATGAGGTAGTTCTAATACTAAGGTGCTTTTAGTTAAAGTGCCTATGACTGTGCTCATGCACTCACTCACTACAACTTACATACACACACTCAGCTTCATGCACTCACATTCACATTCTAAAAGTGCTTTTAGTTAAGGTGCCTAGGCCTAAAAAAAATAAATGTTGGTTTCCGATTTGTTGACAGTTCTAGACATGGGTAGGTAGGGAATTTATTTTATTTTTATTTTTTTATTTTTTTCCCGTGGGAATATGGACATTTTGAAAATGTATTTTATTTTATTTCCTTCTGCAGCAGTACCATTTCAATAAAAACTATAATTGACATTGGCATAATTTCCCAAAGCTATCTCAATGCTAAGGGAATATTCTATACTTAAGTATAGTCGAACGAAGCTCCAACATGCCATGTGAAACCAGGTCGTTGACTGTACCAGAGTACATGTAGAATATATCTTACAATGTTACAAAAATACATGCTGATTTTGTATTGTTTTTTCTGTTCTTCTTTCAAATGGCAGTCATTAAATTTAGAAGCAGTAAACAATTTTGAATACTACATTTATTTAACACGGTGTTGACATTGGTCAACTTAAAACTGGCACTGCATAATCTTAACAATTCACCGTGACCACGCATATGTCCAGCGACGCCGTCGCCGTTGTTTTTATGGGTACAGACAGAGAATTTTACAGATCACAGAAAAACAGAAGCACATTACAGGGGGGTCCTCGGGTTACGACGTTGATCCGTTCTTAAGACTTCGCCCTACAACCACAACAAAGCGTATTCTTCCGCCGTGCCCCGTTCGCGTTTGTTTACGTCGCTTACCACGCTAAACCGCGTAAGACGGAATGACGCGGTTTTTTTTGTTTTTTTTTACCGCTGTAACCCGAGGACCCCCGTACACATTGCAGCGCAGGCGTGGTGAATTACGTCGATTGTAGCCTCGTGGAAATCGAAAAATACAGTAAGCTATTAGTTTTCTTTCTTTCTTTTTTAACCGAAGCTTGTAAAATTAAGTATCAAATTTATTTTATTTTATTAAGTCCAATAAAATAATTTGGGTCGCATGCAAATCAACAGGGTCGGTCGGCAACCGGAAACTTAGATTTATTTTTTTTAGGCCCTATGATAGTGCTCATTCACTCACTACAACTCACATTCACACTCTCACACAAACTAGTCTAAAAAGATTAAAAGATTAAAATGATTTTTAGTGATCACATCTTTGATTATTAAATAGCCAACCCTTTAGTTGTTTTTTAAAAGACCCAAAGGTGGCGCTGTCCCTGACTGCAGCAGGCAGAGTGTTCCAGCTCAAACAGCCCTTTATAGAAAGAACGTTTTGGGCAAAGGTGCACTTTCTAAACTGGACTTCACAGTCTCCCCTCATTGTGGATCTCGTGCTGGTCTCACGGTTCCTTTTTTTTTTGATGAATTCTACCATAGGTGGTGGGGCAATGCCATTTAGGACTTTATATACAAGGCAACAATATTAAAAATATATATATATTTTCGAAATTTAAAAACTTCTATTTGTCTAAAAGTGGACATATGTGATAGGATTGGGGCTTCCGATCTAATATCTTTATTGCTCTGCTTACCTGCTCCTCGCTTTCAGATGAGGAGTCTCTTGAACCCTTGATTTTGGAGTCAGAGGCAAATCCGTATTTAAAAAAAGTGATTTCAATGGATTCTGTTGCAATTGTTGTATTATGTCATCTTTGCCAGCCATTCTGTGTGCTCTTGGGGACAATGCAATGATTTGAGACACAATAATGCAGTCAAATAGAGCAGGCACAAAACAAGGATGTCTTTGTCGGTTTGACTGAAATCTAGCTCTGGCTTTGGAGCAGAGGCTGATGGCTGTGTCAGACCAGCTGACAGTTGGCCTTTATCACTGCTGATTTGTCTAACTAAACTTTGCCTTTACCGTACATGCAAAACTTTGTCATAAATGAATAAAACTAGAACAATTTACACTAACTTTTTAGATTAAGGACTATCACTGGCTAACTCATTTGCATACTACTACTACTACTTATGACGACTAATGTTTGAATTGTACTAAAAGTTATGGACCATTTGAATGGTCAGATGGACCTGCTTTGGCTCAGTGGTGTTTAGGTTTGAGTGAGTTATTGATCTCATGTCTGGTATGTACAGTTAGAGAATGGTGACTGTGCTAGTGCCCACTCCAGTTTGTGTGTGTTTGATCCTTCGCTCATTTAGGCTGCATGTTTCATCTTTTATACCATGTATGTTATATCCAATCCAATCCACTTTATTTATATAGCACATTTCATAAACTAAAAGTGTTTCCAAAGTGCTGCACAGAAACATCATTTAAAATAAACAAATAATCACAGAAACAAGTGTGCATACAAATAAATATACCATAAAATAATAAAAACAATATAGAATAAATAAAAAAAATAAAATAAAAATAAATAAATTTAAAAAAATACAAACGCTAAAAATAAATAAATAAATGAATACTCTAAGAACAATAAAAAATAAAAATAAAAAAAAACTAAAATACAATAAAAGACAACAGAGGACCACACAACTCAGGCGGTGTTAAAAGCCAGAGAATAAAAGTGGGTCTTAAGACAAGACTTAAAACTCTCCACTGAGGGAGCTGCTCGGACGTGGGGGGGCAGGGCGTTCCAGAGCTTAGGACCAACCACAGAAAAAGCTCTGTCCCCTCTGGATTTAAGTCTGGTCTTAGGCACCACCAGCTGGAGCCCTCAGACCTCAGAGCGCCGGAGTGTAAATTTGGATGAGGTCCGAGTCAGTCCATTCAAAGCTTTAAAAACAAACAATAACATTTTAAAATCTATTCTAAAATGAACAGGAAGCCAGTGCAAAGACGCAAGAATTGGGGTGATGTGCTCACGTTTTTTGGTTCCTGTTAAAAGTCGTGCCGCGGAGTTCTGGACTAACTGTAGGCGTGAAAGAGCATTTTGTGATATGCCAGTATAAAGAGCATTACAGTAGTCCAGACGCGAAGAAATAAAAGCGTGAACGACTTGTTCAAAATGTTTAAAACTTAAAAACGGTTTAACCTTGAATAAAAGACGAAGATGATAAAAGCCTGATCGACTGTGTTGATCTGCTTGCTGAGTTTAAAATCACTGTACATGGTGACGCCAAGGTTGGTGGCGAACGGATGAACATTATCTTTAAAGGGGCCCAAGTCCAATGAGGGATCAGTGGGCCCAAAGAGCACAATTTCAGTTTTGTAATGAGTACAATGTTCTTCTGCATGAAGATTTTTAGACAACTGAAAATGTATTAGATCTAGTGTGAATGCTGGTTTGAGAACAGAAACATCAGCGGTAAGTTATGCTTTTTTTACTGCATACAACTTAAAGATGCACTATGTAACTTTTCGGGTGGAGGGTCCACCACCTGCTTGTTTCCCTGTGTATGTTATTGCTTTGCATGGCATGTTCCACAGTTTGGCATTAAAAGAAAAGTAACGTTTTTTACAACCTGAGCCTTATTTCGGTAATAAAACAAGTTGTTTTACTCACCCATAGCACTTTGGTGTCATATGGAGCACTTCCAGAGATGTTTTAGATTTGCGATCTCCATAATGTGAGTTCTTGGGGCACATGTTTGCGGTTTCCAAATAACACAAACTTTAGCACTTTTCAAATCATAGAAGCCCGATGTCTTATCCTACGATTTCGTGTTTTCAAAAGTGGCCTGTAATCCAAGATTTAGCCATAGTTTCGAGTAGATGAGGAGGCCAGTGCGCATGTGCGGACTGTGCTCTCAGCTCCCGGGACCCAAACATGAAACGCAAAGCTGTAAACTATGGATAAATCTCAGATTACAGGCCACTTTTGCTTCAAACGAAATCGTAGACTAAGACATCGAGCTTCTATGATTTGAAAAGTGCTAAAGTTTGTGCTATTTGGAGCCCGCACGGGGCATATTACATGCTTGGGGAATATATTATATGCCCCGAGCTATGGCTAGAAGTCGCGCTAGGCTAACCGCAAATCTAAAACATCTCTGGAAGTGCTCCATATGACACCAAAGTGCTATGGGTGAGTAAAACAACTTGTTTTATTACCGAAATAAGGCTCAAATTGTAAAAAAACAAAAAAACTTACTTTTCCTTTAAGCTTACTTACTATCTCCATGGAGATAAACAGGTGAAGTTACAGGTTGGATGTCTGGAGAAATGACACTCATAGTCTGAATGCATCATGTTTTTCAAGGTGTATTTCTGAGCAATACAAAACACCTGTAACTGAATAAATGTAAAATGCAGTTTAATTCCACTGAGGAGTGTGGCTGAAACTTGACCACAAAAGATACATAGTGTGCCAAGGGCAACTTCCTCAGTCAACCAAAGTATGCTGTAGCTGTGAGGAAGGATGTGCTTCCTAACTCACTTTACTTATTGGATCGTTAAAGGTGGAACCCACAGCAGGTGATCGGTCGGAATCACTGCGATGCTTCACTTGGTTGAAGAATCTTTATTGAATGCTGTCTGATTGAGTACGTGTGTGTGTGTGTGTGGTGCAAACGTGTAGCAGAACCGAAAACACGCACAAGGCAACAGAAGTGCTCCAAACCTGCAGAGGGCGCTCTCAGTGTAAGATTAAGATTAAGATTAAGCCTTGGCCTATTGGCCTTTATTGGTCTCACACACAATGACACACAGTGACACATGGGAGAAATTTGACTTCTGCATTTGACCCATCCTTTTTTCAGGAGCAGTGAGCAGCCATCTTTTTCGGCGCCCGGGGGGCAGTACCGTGAAGGGTCTTGCCCAAGGACCCACACTGGTTAGCTCATTGCCCGGGGGGGGATTTGAACCCACAACCCCCAGGGGGAAAGTCAGTGACTTACCAGTTGCGCTAACCAGCCGTTTGATCAAAGTCAGCTTTGTTGTTATTGTACAAATGATATACAACACTGAAACTCTATCAAACACGGCAAAACTGACACAAATAACTAAAGGGTTTATACTTGGCCAGTACCAGAAGGGCAGAAAACAGATGACATTAGCAATAAAAGAGCTCCATCTGGTGGTCACAAAATGCAAAAATGCAATGACTCTCTCATTTGCACAATCAAACACTTACTTGCATAAGACGCACACAAAGCTCACAATGCTAAATGCAGATATTAATAGTCCGCGCTACTAAACACTGCTACTTGTAACGATCTTTCAGACAGACTGACAACCTGCTTGGACGAGAGTCCAGGTGGAGTGAGGTACATGGCAAGTGAGGAGAGAGAGTTAGTGTGAAAGTCTGTGGCTCCCAGCGGCCACAAAGGGGCCTTTTTACAGTAGAGATACACCAATATACAGTATATTGGTTGATCCATATATTGGATATATTTGAAATTTTTAATCGTCTATCTGTCCTGAATCTCAGTCAAGCCGAGACCAATATTTACTTTTAGCTGACCTGCTTCCTCAAGAATACACATAACACCTTATTTTAACACTTTAATGTGCAAAGATAACTGCTCCAAAAAAAAAAAATCATATATATATTCATTTATTTATTTCCTCAG
Organism: Paratrypauchen microcephalus; assembly: GCA_036785185.1. Lineage (NCBI taxonomy): Eukaryota > Metazoa > Chordata > Actinopteri > Gobiiformes > Gobiidae > Paratrypauchen > Paratrypauchen microcephalus. Next base: position 1,035,000 of record JAVJIX010000215.1, on the reverse strand, counting down.
GTCTGTTTCAGTGCAAGAACAAGCTGCTGCTGAGTGACCGCATTGGGCTGCACTTTAAGGAGTTTGCCCGGAAGAATGCGGCTAATGCCCTGTCTGTGGCCAACCTGGTCATGGGCCTGGCCTCCATCCTCAGCAGCCTCAACGGGTCAGTACAGCAATGCAGACACACTCCAGTGTCAATAGAATGGAACGATATTAACAAGAATCTTTGGTGCTTTTTTACAAATCAATTAAAGTTCTACATTTAATTAGGCCTGTCACAATAACACATTTTCAAGTGTGATATATTACTGAAGAAAATGTAAATGATAAAATATACAATTGAAACGAGTGGTTAAAAAACACAGACTGCAGTAAATAAATAGCAGAATGATATATACACTCAACAAAAACATAAACGCAACACTTTTGTTTTTGCTCCCATTTTTCCTGAGATGGACCCAAAGATCCAAAATTCACTCCAGATACACAACACTACCATTTCTCTCAAACATTGTTCACAAATCTGTCCAAATGTGTGACAGCGAGCACCTCTGCCCCGCCGAGACAATCCACCCCACCTCACAGGTGCGCCACATCAAGATGCCGATCCGACATCATGACCAGTGCACAAGTGCACCCCAGACTGCCCACAATAAAAGGCCACCCCGAAATGTGCTTTTTTTGCTTTATTGGGGGTCTGGGGACTCAGAACCAGTCAGTATCTGGTGTGACCACCATTTGCCTCATGCAGTGCAACACATCTTCTTCACATAGTTTATCAGATTGTCAATTGTGGCCTGTGGAATGTTGGTCCACTGTTGGTGGATTGTCTCGGCGGGGCAGAGGTGCTCGCTGTCACACATTTGGACAGATTTGTGAACAATGTTTGAGAGAAATGGTAGTGTTGTGTATCTGGAATGAATTTTGGATCTTTGGATCCATCTCAGGAAAAATGGGAGCAAAAACAAAAGTGTTGCATTTATATTTTTGTTGAGTGTGTATGTGTGTGTGTGTGTATGTGTGTGTATATATATATATATATATATATATATATATATATATATATATATATATATATATATATATATATATATATATATATATAAATATAATATAATATAATATATATATAAATATAATATAATATAATATATATATATATATAATATAATATAATATAATATATAAAATTGTTTTAGAACAGCACACCTAAACGGATAATTTCTCATCAGTTCACACAGTTATCAGGCTCTTTCTCAGAACACTGGACACAGCTCTCATTCACAACCACACATGATCAGTGAATTCAGTTTGTTTTTTCACTGTTAAAGGACATTGGCCCAAACTCAATATAGAAACTCAAACAGAATGGTCAATCAAAATGTGTGAGCACCAAAAATCTAACAGCAAAGGATTTCACACATGAGTCAAACAGGGAGAAGGATCTCAGCTCAGAGGACAGACTGTGAATATAGAGACTACACACAGACATACACACTATGACATGTGTAAATGTCTTTTCAAGAGCACATTACATAATACATGACAAAAGTAGTGTTGATGTATTTGCTATTCCAACATCTTTCAGTTTTCTTCAACATAAATATTTTTGACCAAATACTGCTAAATCTACTTTGCAATTGTTAATATACATTTATATTTGACATATTACAATACAGAAAGGTTTTAGACAAAAAAAAAGGAAGCTTTTCCAGCTCAAAATCCACATGTGTAAAGTTTGAACCCAGTGGGAGACTGTAGTAAACCAGTGATTCTCTTTGATCACTGAGAGAAGGACTAAAATTGAGCTGCTCTGTCAAAAGAATGAAAGAGCACAGAAAAACACATGACGAGAGTTTCAACATTTTGCTTTTGGGAGATGATCGATCAGTTTTGAATGTAAAACTGCTGAAATTAAATTTTGTTTGGGAAAACAAAAGTTCTATTTAGGATTTTGTATGAGCTGTTTTGCTCATGTAAATTTTCAGTGGGCAGATGTAGTAAAGCAAGTGAAAAAACCTGTAAACATATAGACTAGGGATGTCAACAATTAACTCATTGAGTGCCGGCCTGTTTTCAGAATTCTATCCCCCAGAGTGCCGGACGTTTTAGTGTATTTTTACTGATTTGACAAGACTCACAGAATACTGAGTTCTTTGACTATATAAACATGACACACATCAAAATAAAGTGTGGACTCTCTTCTTTCACCTAGAAAATATTTATGTTTCTAACCTTTTCGGTTCTCAAGTAATTGATAGTAGAACATAGGGAAGTTTCAGCAAAAACAGTTTTTTTACCACAAAGTGGAGAAAACGAGCATTTTGTACAGAGTCATTTCGAGCAGATCGGTGATTTTGACGTCAATATTTATGGATTTAGTGACACCTCAAACATCTAAAACAACAGAGAAAGAGATTTTTTATGACAAAGTACATTTTTTATTTACAAATATAAGAATATAAGGCTCTGTGAATTGAAAATTCCTTCAAATCAATAGTGGCAAGAGATGTTTACAGGATATAATAATATCTTTTCATATAAAATAGAACTTTGCAGCCCCGGGGCTGCTGAGCATGAGATTGAACCGTGGCGCCCGGAGACTAGGGGCCCGCGGCGCCCGTAGTCTCAGCCCGAGCCACAAACCAGCCGCACAAAACTAGCAGCGGCACGTGGTGGTTTAATCCTGGTTTAGTCCAGGTCTAGACCTGGTTGAGTCCTGGTCTAGACCTGGTTTAGTCCACGTTTAGTCCTGGTCTAGTCTCTTAGCCAATCAGGACGCAGAACACAATGTTACACTATAAAAAAATGTTACACTATAAAAAATGTTACACTATAAAAAAATGTTACACTATAAAAAAAAATTTGGAAAAAAAAAAAATCTGCGAACAGCGGTAGAGCGAGGGATTACTGTATTTTGTTATTCAGCATCAATACATTTGTCTGCTTTTTACTAAGGAATAATTAATTGAGGAATATACAATATAATAATTCTATGATGTATTTTTGACTCAGTGTTATGTTACTATAGCTTATATTCTTAAAGACCCTATTGAAACACTCAAATTCAGGTGAAAAACGCCGCTTATCAGTTAATCGTAAGTCAATCGATAAGGTCAATCAACTATCAATTAATGAATTCATCGATAATTTGCATCCCTAATATAGACAGAGATAAAATTTTATTTTGTTTGGGAAAACTAAGTCTGTTTAGGATTTTGTGTTTTGTCAATGTCAATAGAAAAAAAATGCCAAAGCGACTGAAAAAAACTGTAACTTTCAACTTTCTCAATCAGTTTGGAGTTTGGGTGAAAGTTCTTTACCAGTGAGAACAGAGCTGTAGTGTTGACCAAACAAACTGAATTCACTGATCATGTGTTTATGAATGAGAAGTGTGTCCAGTTTTCTGGGAAAGAGAACAACTGTATGAACTGATGTTTCAAATGATCCAGGTGTGCCTCTGTTCAGATACAGGTTTGAATAAATGATCAAACTAAACCAACAACTGAAAATTTAATTAAATTTAAAAAAAAAACAGTAAAACTAAAAATTAACCTGCAATGAAATGTAATCACATTTCTATTTGTTAGAAAATCACACCTTGTAACTCCAATAGCCAAACAGAATGTCGAGTATGAAATAAAAATACAGGTCTGGCCATAAGAGCCTTTCAACCTAATGAATCTATTCAGACCAAACAGCCAAACTTTCCTGTGTTGTTCCCAGGCACCATCACGCAGCCTGTTGGCTCGTTCTGATTGGATACATGTTGGATTTGGCGGATGGAGCGGTTGCCCGGCAACTGGACGCCTGCTCGGCTCTGGGTGAGTGCTCTGTGGTGGTCAGGACTACAGCAGGCTTTTGTGTTGACTTTGTGTTAGTTTTAACCACACTGCTGTAAACAAACCCTGACAGACCAAGAAAAGCATTTTATTTGAATTCTGAGTCAGGTTAGTAAAGATGCAAAGCCAGGAGTGTCCAAACCTTTTTCTACAGGGGCCGACTCGGAACAAGATGCACTATGTTACTTTTCTGCTCCACCAACTGCTTGTCTCTACGGAAATGTTCTTCAATAGGCCATCCCCATATGGACCTCAGGAACTACAGATGTCAACATTCATGTTTTTATCTCAGAAAGTGAGGATTTTCACGTCACCAATAATACAATCATTGAGTTCACTCATTAACAGTGTTGTATAAAGTACTGGAAAATCAAACTCAAGTCAAAGTATAGGTTCCCCTCCCAAAAATGACTTTGGTAAAAGTCAAAGTCACTGACTAAAATGTTACTTGAGTAAAAGTCTTAAAGTACCTGGAACTTCTTGTACTTAAAGGAAAAGTAATTTTTTTTTTTACAATCTGAGTAGTAGTTTTACTCACCCATAGCACTTTGGTGTCAATCGGAGCAGTATCGTAGAAGTTATGTTGTAGCCGTTCTGTTCTACTAATGATCCCGTATCCGTTAGCATGAGTGCTCGGGGCATTACTTTGCGGTCTCCAAATAACTTAGCACTTTAGCACTTTTCAAATCACAGAAGATCGCTGTGTCAGCGTAGACTTTTAGTGGATTCCAAAACGGCCTGAAACCCGATATGCAGCTATAGTTTCATTTGATGACGTCATCAGAGAGGACAGTGCGCATGCGTGAACTCAGCTGTTTTGTAAACACCGCTAGTCCGAAAGAAGCTAACACCGCTCTGAACTTTACTTTTCTGTTGCGATATCGGGTTTCAGGCCGTTTTGGAATCTACTAAAAGTCTACCCTGACACAGCGATCTTCTGTGATTTGAAAAGTGCTAAAGTTTGTGTTATTTGGAGACCGCAAAGTAATGCCCCGAGCACTCATGCTAACGGATACGGGATCATTAGTAGAACAGAACGGCTACAACATAACTTCTGCGATACTGCTCCAATTGACACCAAACTGCTATGGGTGAGTAAAACTACTTGTTTTATTGCCGAAAGAAGGCTCAGATTGTAAAAAAAACTTTACTTTTCCTTTAAGTATGACAAGTAATGTAAAAATAAATGTACTCAAGTAATGTAATTAAAAGTACAAGTAAAAGTATGAAGCAAAGGCAGTCTGAAGCTAACCCTCGCTTTGTTACTTAGATAGCACAAACACACAGCGCTTGTTTACATTTTTAAAAGTAGGCACATGTTAATGTTATTTTTTGTCCTTTTGAACTCGTGTGTCCTTTCTCATTCGTTACACTTAGCCTACAGCTATGCCTTCCCTTGAGCCCAAAAAAGCTACGTAGCCTGTTAGCTCCGACATCGTCAAATACACTTTGTGTAACCGAAACAATGTCACACAAAGTTCATTTCTACATGTTATGCTCAAGGTTTCACAACTGTGTCTAGAATGTCCGTGCTATGGTTACTGAAATTGGAATATAGACGCTAACAATTTCATTAATCTAGAACTTACCTCAATGTGTTTCTTGAGGTTGGACGGGGAGTTTCTGTAAGATAGGATTTCCACGTTTCTTGGAAGGCACAAGAGGCACTTCATTCGATAGGACGAATCCTTCATATCAGCGTAAGAGAACATTGTGTTTAAGTACGGCCAGGGATGCTCATCGTCAGGTCCCCCTTCATTTGTAGCCGACGTGGATGCTGTCTCCTCTTCCATCAGGGATGTTGATTGATTAAACTAGCTGCATGAAACCAACAGGTGTAGGCTGATTGTCATGCGCAAACTGACTTCCTTCAGTCAGTAGAGGTTTTTTTGTAACGAGTAACTAAACGGCACATTGAAAATGTATCGGAGTAAAAGTATGCAATTAAATTCGGAAATGTAGTGAAGTAAAAGTAAAAGTTATCATTTCATCTTCTTCCGCTTTCTCCATTTTCTGGGTCGCGGGGGCAGCAGTCCAAGCAGTGTTCCGCTGCCCAGAACACAATGCACCAGCCCTCATGTATCCTCCCGCAGGTGGTGGGTCCACAGGAGGACGGCTCACGTCACAACGGGCCTTGATTTATCTTCTGCCATGGCGGTGCCAATGTCCACAGACACTGGGGGCGAGGTGGGGTTAAGTGTCTTGCCCAAGGACACAACGGCAGCGCTCATCTGTGGGAGCTGGGATCACACGCAGTCCACCCGTCAAGAGCGGGATTCGAACCGCCAACCCCTGTAAAAGTTATCTTTTTTTTTTTTAAACTCAAGTAAAGTACAAAGTCTCCCAAAATGTACCTAAGTACAGTAGTGAAGTATTATTACTTCATTACTATACAACACTGCTCATTAACAGTGTTTAACAGAGCTAATCGGTAAGATTTGTTGTTGTTAGCCTTCTCAAAAGCTAATCATTAATGTTATTTGTTTACTTTTGCTAACAATAGTGAACATTACACTGGTAATTATTTAAACGTTAGTGTTGAGTCTTTCTTCTACAGCCCTGTTGGTCTTACTGGCAGTAAACCTCATAAATATAGTAACATTTAGTCAAACTCAACTGAACTCAGATAAATTGACAAATCAGCAGATTTTTGTCCATCTTCTCAACCATACACTGTATAAAGTGTGATGTCCCCATAGAGTTTGGCTCCAGTCAAATGAAGCTCACTGAGGCTTGCAGTTATGTGTTTAGAAAAAGGAGGGACTTGCAGCAGAATGTCTCGAGCTGATTGATGAACCACCAAGTGTCCACCCACCAGTTTCTTTTTAACCAATCACGGTAAACCTGTCAAAATGATGTCTCCAACCAATTTTGCCGTTTTTGCAATACAAATGTTTGAATTAAGGGCGTTATAAGCCACCATCACTGTCCACCAGCGCCACCATGTTTGTTCTGCTCCATTTAGGCCATAGACAGTATATAGAATATATTTACAGTCTGGTGTAGGCCTGGAGCTTGGGTTGTCGTCATGTTGCCTGAACATGCCCCCCCCCTAGTTTCCCATTGTGTTATCAGTGTGTGCAGAACACTGTGGACTCTGCGCTTCATGTTTATGATCTCAGGGTTTGTCTCATAATAGTCACTTTATATCAGGCCAAAACTTAGAAGCCCTTCCACTATTTTCCTTTTTTTAGATACAATTGTACTTAGTAGCCACATTGGGGGTGTTCTACATGCATCTCTATTGGCAGAATGTTCATCAGTTACCATGGTGACACAATGCACACATTAGCAAACACTAATTTTTTTGCTAATGCAAATGCTATCTATCTTGTGTCTGTAAACACAAGTCCCTGAGAGAGACTTGTTTAACAGCACAAATCAGCTCATCTGTTGTACTTCCAACTAAGTCAGTTCTTTTTATTTATTTATTTATTTATTTATTTATTTATTTATTTATTTATTCATTCTTTATTTAATAGGGACAGTGCATATTAATGAACATCTGCAGCATTGCAGTGTAAATATGCCAGATTATAGCAAGAATGCTAATTTCCATCTGTAGTCCCTAGGCAGGTGACACCACAGCAAAAACAATAAAAACAGTGACAACTGACAATAACACCATCATTAAAACATTAAACATTAACATTTTGCCAGATGTCTTCAAATAAAGGTTAGATTAAAGTTTAACTGAAGTAACAGAGCCTCAGACAGTGCAGTGCCTACAGTTAGCATCACATCCCCAGGGAATGTTGATGACATCAGCTGCAAAGTACCAATTCTGTCAAAGATTCTCCCATGCAGATCATTTGAAGAGCTGTGAAACGTTCTGTGTTTTGTTTACACCAAAAATTTCACATTACATTAAACACTAATATTGTGGCATCACTGGCACAAGTGCATACTGTTGTTGTGTTATTGGGCAAAACACTTCAGCCATATTTCCTAGAATGAATGTGGTGAGTGTAATATTATAACATTGTTTAACATTGTTTCCTCATCAAAAACATGCCAGATAAATTGACAAATCAGCAGATTTGTCAATTTATCAGATTTGCCACCATCACTGTCCACCAGCGCCACCATGTTTGTTCTGCTCCATTTAGGCCATAGACAGTATATAGAATATATTTACAGTATATAGAATATATTTACAGTATATAGAATATATTTACAGTATATAGACTATATTTACAGTATATAGAATATATATTGCCTGAACACCATAGTTTACAGCTTTGCATTTCATGTTTGGGTCCCGGGAGCTGAGAGCACAGTCCACACATGCGCACTGGCCTCCTCATCTACTCTAAACTATGGATAAATCTCGGATTACAGGCCACTTTTGACCACACGAAATCGTAGGATAAGACATCGGGCTTCTATGATTTGAAAAGTGCTAAAGTTTGTGTTATTTGGAGACCGCAAACATGTGCCCCGAGAACTCACATGATGGAGATCGCAAATCTAAAACATCTCCGGAAGTGCTCCAAATGACACCAAAGTGCTATGGGTGAGTAAAACAACTTGTTTTATTAAATAAGGCTCAGATTGTAAAAAACGTTACTTTTCCTTTAATGCTAGTGGGACGATGTTGGGGAAAGAAAGCGCCTGATTTGTCTGCTATTAATGTCCATATCTTGATTTACGGAGAAAATATCTAAATAAAACTGATTTGGAACCAGAGGCTCACTTCCTGTTTAGAATGTGGTGGCTTGCACGTTAGCTTTGTCCATTTATATCCATTTATATGTTTGTGGAGCATTCTAGGCTAAGCGGTAACATCTCTATGAGGACAAGCAAGGTAGTGGTAGACGTAGTGAATTGTTAAACTTGCAGTAAAAAGTACTGTTTATGTTTAATCTGTTCAGTTTCATCAGTAAGATGGTGGGCCACAGAAAATGGTCCCTGGGTCATAATTTGCAGTCATTTTCTTGTTGATCATATTTCTAGATTATATACTATAGTTAATTCAGACCCTCCAGGAATTCGCGATGTTGCGATTTGCAACTTCAACGCAACTTCAGCCAATCCCCGTGAATTCAGGGCGGCGTTGCAATTTTGACCAATCACCGCAACTTTCCCGCAATTTTTTACCAATTTTGACCAGTCATCGGCGACGTATTGTACTCACGTCGACCAACGTCCTTCTGCCTTACTTCCGTGTGACGAAACAAAACTGCGGCCGTGTCCCCAGTTCGGAGCGTGGTTTTGAAGGCGGTGCACACTTGCTCAGCCCTGAGTGCACTCCGCGGACCACATGGCCGTCTGCGAAACGCGACAGGTCTCGCAACTACGGGAAGCAGCCGCCGACTCCATTTTCTCCCGTAGAAGAAGTAGCGCGCGGTGCATGCTGGGATATATGAGTGTGCGAAGCGTGCATTTTCACGCGCTTGGTCCACACCCCGATTTCCATGGAAACGACTGTGGTCTGTGAACACGTGTTAACTGCGCATGGGACAAAAAAGAAATGACGCACATGCCCTTCAAACCACGCTCCGAACTGTGCACTCTGGGAATTGGGACACGGCTTCTAATGACAAAGAAACATGTCTGCGGCGCCATTTGCCCACAAAAATAACAGCAAAAGACCGCGCGAAAGCTCCGGAGGAGCTGGAGGAAGTGTCCGGGTTGAAGGAAGTCTGGGAGTCCCTGCTTAGACTGTTGCCCCCGCGAAGCGGAAGAAAATGGATGGATGGATGGATGGATGGATGGATGGACCGCGCGAAACAGTTCCCCTCCTAGTAGTAATTTATTTTCGATGTTGGTAAGGTTGTTTTAGGACCATATCTGTGATCTGTGTCTTTGTATTATTCTTTGTCAGGAATAACTCAGTATTCAAAATATTATTCAATTTTAATTACAAAAAGGGAAAATCACAACTATTTATCGCAACTTTCACTTCCTCCCGCAACAAAATCGCAACAAAAACCTTAAAAGCACCGCAACTTTCATCACAACTTTTTGGAAAAGCTCTCGCAAATTCAGGCATTTTAGCCCGCAACAATCACAAAAAATGCCCGCGAAATCCTGGGGGTCTGTTAATTTTACTTTTGAGAATAAAGAGCGCTGTGTGCCTGCTGACATTTTCAGTGGTCCTAAAATAGTGGCCAGATGCTTGACAAACCATCACGGCTGCACATTTCAGTTGCTTTGTTTTTCTGCATGACTTTGCAGGTAAATGTTGTTGTGCCTCATGTATTTTGTCACATGAACAGTCCCATTCTGATTAAGCACCTCATTCCACAGGACCACACTTCAATTGTCTATGTGATCCCTGCCCTTTGGTCCTCTGCATGTCTGAAATTGTTAAAATTGTTGACCCTGAGAGGTGGAATTCACCTGGTTCATTTGGCCTGAGTCACCTCACCCTCATCGGTGAAAACAGGCGGTACTGAGGACACAGAGCCACTACAGCAGAGAATGTGTTTATGAAATCACTGCACATCCTCTCAGTCCTCACTGGTGATGTGACGTCTGTGACCCGAATCGGCTCTTTTGAATAGTTCCTTAAATGGTCCTATATTAGGCTATTTTCTGATCTGTTATAATGTTGTTTCCTCATCACAAACAGACCTTGAGTTGTGTTTTGTTTCATTCACACATGTTTAAAGGTCCCATGGCATGAAATTTTCACTTTCTGAGGTTTTTGAACGTTAATGTGAGCTCCCCTACCCTGTTTAGCCCCCCCCCCATGGTTAAAAGTTGCGAAATGTCTAAACTGAGCATTTGCGATCCTTTTCTGTGTTAGAAAAAATCAGAGCTCAAACGGGCGATTTTGAACAAGGCACCTTATTGACGTCAGATCGAAAATAGAAATGCAAATGCAGTTCCACCCCCGTCTGTCTGTACTCAGCGCCTCTGTAAATCACGCCCAGAGAGTTTGGACTGCGAATGCGCTAGGCAATGCAAAATGCGTTTTTTTATTTGCCTGGAGGCATGTCCGAGTGTTTCTAGGCTCAGAAGTCCTTTATCTGAGCCTCTGGACCTTTGAACAGCAGTGGTTTAATTTTATTTTCTGTGGAAATGTGTTTATTTTTCAATGGAACGCTTCTCATCTCTTCTCCGCGCAAAAACGCGGAAATGGATCAGAGCGCACAGCTGAGAGCTGAGAGTTTGGCCACGCCCCCACCCTCTACTATAGGCCATCTCTTTTCTCCTCATTTGCATTCAAGCAACAACGCCCATTATGGACTGTTCAGAGAGAGAAAAATTACTCTTTCTCATCTTATCTCTGTTTCTCATGCACTGAGTGTTGATTTTGAAGAAGGATTCATTTACAGTATTAGGGAACCATTAAGGAGCCATATAAAAGCATCAAGAAGTACCATGTCATGGGACCTTTAATAACCAAACCCTGCATATCTAGGCTGAGTTCTTCTCGCAGACTAAAAACACTCTGTTCCACCTTGTGGACCGTGTACCGTGTGTACCGTGTGGTACAGAAAGTGCTCCAATGTGTTTTTACAATCTAGTATATGCCTTCACTAGAATTATTCATTATTTCAGCCCTGGCAATTCCAATCTCTACTGAGCAAAAGGTAAAAAGTAGATGTTAACATGAAAGCCAGCACTACATGACATCACATGGTGGAACAGAGCATTTTGAGCTTTGGAGATGTAGACAGACTAATAATAAAGGGTTACTCAAGCACCTGTGAATAAAACAAATTACAACTCCTGGTCTGTTTTTGGGGAGGTAACAACATAACATGACTTGAAGCTCATGGAGTCAGTTTTGCTTAAAGGAAAAGTAACGTTTTTTTACAATCTGAGCCTTATTTCGGTAATAAAACAAGTTGTTTTACTCACCCATGGTAATTTGGTGTCATTTGGAGCACTTCCAGAGATGTTTTAGATTTGCGATCTCCATCATGTGAGTTCTCGGGGCACTTATTTGCGGTCTCCAAATAACACAAACTTTAGCACTTTTCAAATCATAGAAGCCCGATGTCTTAGCCTACGATTTCGTGTGGTCAAAAGTGGCCTGTAATCCGAGATTTAGCCATAGTTTCGAGTAGATGAGGAGGCCAGTGCGCATGTGCGGACTGTGCGCTCAGCTCCCGAGACCCAAACATGGAACGCAAAGCTGTAAACTATGGATAAATCTCGGATTACAGGCCACTTTTGCTTCAAACGAAATCGTAGACTAAGACATCGGGCTTCTATGATTTGAAAAGTGCTAAAGTTTGTGTTATTTGGAGCCCGCATGGGGCATATTACATGCTTGGGGAATATATTATATGCCCCGAGCTGTGGCTAGAAGTCGCGCTAGGCTAACCGCAAATCTAAAACATCTCTGGAAGTGCTCCATATGACACCAAAGTGCTATGGGTGAGTAAAACAACTTGTTTTATTACCGAAATAAGGCTCAAATTGTAAAAAAACTGTTACTTTTCCTTTAATATAAGACCTTTCTCTCTGTTATTAGTTTGTACATAAATGAGTTCACACATTGCTTTCTGTCATGTAAATAAATACAAAAAGAGCCACTCTTTGGCATGATTGGATCCAAAAGATTCAGATCCCACAAAGTCCCATCACTAAATCACACCGCCAGACTAGGTTGGCTAAGAATCTTACTCAAGAGCGTTGTTACTACAAAAATAATCAACTGCAATAATGTCCATGAAACCATCAGTAATGTCTCTGTTGTCCAGGTAGGTTCCATTACAAAAGAAAACTGAATATTGTCATCTGTTGCCCTAAGGTGTGGGTCACCTGTCACTATGACACTATGACAGTTCACACGTTAGGGTAGTTAAATGGACTTAACACAGACTCCTTAGTTGGCTCCTCTCTTCAGACAGATATAAGACCGTGACTTAGAGCCCTGTCAGAACTGCAGAGCTGCTTGGCTCTTCACATACATTACATTGTCCATAACATACATTCACTAGCTAAGACCACGCCATCAACATGATGCAGTGAAGATATTTATTATTGTATGATAGTGGATTAGGGATGTCAACAATTAATCGATTAACGATTAATTGTCGATTAAGACATTGGTCGAACAAAATGCATTAATTGTAATTAATCGCTAATCGCGGACACGTGCACCCGCGTGGTCACGAAACAAGGCAACCGCGCTGCGCCAAGCTCGACTCACAGCCGGCCGCAGGCGCCAACGGCACTGCTCAGCAGCCGCGGGTGTACGCGCGAGGCGAGATCGAACCGCGGCGCCTGGAATGCGCCCGGACATGCCGCTGCTGGTTTCGTGCGGCTGGTTTGTGGCTCGGGCCCTGAGTTTCGTGCGGCTGGTTTGTGGCTCGGGGCCAGCCGCACGAAACCAGTAGCGACACGTGGTGGTTTAATCCTGGTTTAGTCCAGGTCCAGTCCAGGTTTAAACCTGGTCTAGACCTGGTTTAGTTCTGGTTTAGACCTGGTTACGTTTAGTCGTTTAGTGCTGGTCTAGTCTCTTAGCCAATCAGTACAGAACACAATGTTACATTATAAAAAAATGTTACACTATTAAAAAAAAATTGAAAAAAAATAAATAAATAAATCTGCGAACCGCGATAGAGTGAGGGATTACTGTATTTTGTTATTCAGCATCAATACATTTGTCTGCTTTTTACTAAGGAATAATTAATTGAGGAATATACAATATAATAATACTATGATATATTTATGACTCAGTGTTATGTTACTATAGCTTATATTCTTAAAGACCCTATTGAAACACTCAAATTCAGGTGAAAAACGCCGCTTATCAGTTAATCGTTAATCGATCGGTAAGGTCAATCAACTATCAATTAATGAATTAATTGATAATTTGCATCCCTATAGTGGATGTCTGGGTGAATAGGCGGTGATGGCTGGGTTGAGACAATGGGTGGGGGCTCCGTCTCAATCTTCGATTGGCCCATCGGAACGGGACCCCCAGAAATTTTAGAAAGAGCATAAAATGGAATGGGTCTGGAGGAGATCGTTGAGGTCGTGGCTAGGGGTGGGTATTGGCAAAGAAGTCACGATTCAATTCGAATCACGATTCATATGCCACGATGCGATACTATCACGATGCATCACGATACTTGAATTATTGCGATGCATTGCAATATATTCGACATACTTCAGTGAAAATGTACCAAAAAAAAGAGGATAACTTAAATATCAGTGGCTGTGTACCTGGGTAGTGTCTTCAATTGATCCATAACTCTGAGCAACTCAATTCATAACTGAATTTATTGAATAACAAAAACAAATAATCCAAACCAATAACAAAAAAAGTGCACACAAAAAATGATGTTCAAACATTTGCCATTTTGGAGGTAGCGACCATCATAACAAACAATACCCTTTCACAAAGAAAAAAGTGCATAGGATTTATTAAAAAAAAAATAATAATAATAATTTATTGATATTAAATATTACATTATTAAATTATTAATTAATAATAATCGATTTTTGGCATCAAGAATCGATGCAGTATATTGTGAAAGTTAGTATCGCGATGCATTGTCATGACGATTATTTTGCACACCACTAGTCGTGGCGAACGTACACGAGGTAGGTGCTGGAGGCCCGACGACCAAGGGTTCGAATTTTTCCGGTCGGGTACATCTGCCCTGGCCGCGGACATAGTGGCACCAATGCGAAATAAATGAATGGAGAACGGATGGGGTGTTATGCCAGAAGAGGTCCGTGAAAGGCGAGAGGTCGCACAGAATGAGAGCGCAACAGTAGAGAAGTCCTTTAATCAGCACGGGAACGTGAGGATGAGCTAGAGACTGGCAGTCTTCGCCAGAAGTCAGCTTGTATATGAGATTTATCCCTGAGAGGTAAGCCTGGATGGTGGAGACGCAGACATTCCTGGAGTGGCGCGAGAGGGTGATGAAATTGCAGATGATGGTGACGTCAGATGAGCAGAGGGGAAGCTGATGGTGTTGCCTGATCTATTATTGTTAGAATGAATGGGAATGCCTGGATTAATCAGAATCCAACTACTGCCGAAGATTCGGATTGAACACTGGAGAAACTGGAGCTGTGTCGTGAAGGTGCCATGAGGAGAATGAGTCAGGAGTGATGTGGAGAAACCGTGACGTGGAAGGTCTTCTCCCCTGACAGAGGAGCTGGACTTTCGCTGGAGTGGGGTCACACGCGCTGGCGCGGATTGTTGACGGACGTGACCATGATAATGCTGATCTGCGTCCTTCAGCATGGGTGCAGATGGCAAGCATAGGAACCTGCAGGTGAAGGAAGCGAGGCTCGAATGTTGATTTATGAAATGAGGATTGGATGGATGAAGGATGAGGGTCGGGGGGGGACCTGTCGGGAGGAAGACCTGTCGGGAGGGAGACTTGACGGGAGGAAGACCTGTCGGGAGGGAGACCTGAGGGGAGGGAGACCTGTTGTGGGTCAGGAGAGAGGTGGAGAGAAGAAGACCTGTCGTGTGTCGGGAGGGAGGGAGACCCGTTGTGAGTCAGGAGAGAGCGAGGCAGAGAAAAACCCGTTGTGGGTCGGAAGGGAGTGAGACCCGTCGTGGGTCAGGAGAGAGGCAGAAAGAGGGAGACCCGTCATGGGTCGGGAGAGAGAGAGGCAGAGAAAGACTCGTCGTGGGTCGAGAGACACGTGGTGGGTCGAGAGAGAGACCCGTTGTGGGTCAGGAGACCCGACGAGAGAGCTGGGCGAGCCGTTGTGAGAGCCGTCGAGAGCCAGGCGAGCCGTCGTGAGAGCAGGTCGGTGTTTGGCGGCACGGTGGCTGAGTGGCTAGCACTCACGCTTCACAGCAAGAAGGTTCTGGGTTCGATCCCCGGGTCGCCCAGGCCTTTCTGTGTGTGTTCTGTGTGGAGTTTGCATGCATGGTCTGGGTTCGATCCCCGGGTCGCCTGGGCCTTTCTGTGTGGAGTTTGCATGTTCTCCCTGTGTCTCCGGTTTCCCCCATCAACCCAAAACATGCACCATAGGTACCCCAGCTTAGGTCCTGACCAAACTGAAGCAAGAAGATCATGGAGATGGTCCCCGGGCACAGAAGTGTGCTGCCCACAATGAATGAATGAATGAATATATATAGGATGGGTTAAAATGCAGAGAAGAATTTCTCCAGTGTGAGATCAATAAAGTTCACTTCTTCTTCTTCTTCTTTGAATGTGACGGGTTGTTAGCAGAGCGAGCTGACGCGGTCGAGAGCTGTCGAGTTAACCGAGACGAACTGGAATGAAGGGATCAGTGTCTATAATGTGCAGTAATGTGCAGCCCACTGCTCCTGATGACAGGATGGGTTAAATGCAGAGGACAAATTTCTCCCAAGGGAGACAATAAAGGCTAATCTTATCTTATCTTATAAATGGCTCCAGGAAATTAGAGGTGTGGTTATGGTGAACTGTGATTCGCTGGTGAGGAGGAGAAGGTGGTTGAGGCGTGGTCCTGCTCCTGAATTTCAGTTAATCACATTAACTCCATTTAAAAAGACATAATTAAAGTCTAGCTACTGATCTGCACTTCTAATGTCTAATTTTTAAAAGGATTAGTCTCGTTTGTTTGTTTATTGGCAGGAGCAAAGCTGGATGACTTTGCAGACTTCACAACCTTTGGCATTGCCACATCTCTGCTCCTCAGAACCCCTGAGCTCCTGGACAACCTCTTGTGCATATGCTATGCCCTGTCTGTGTTCGTCCGCCTCTGCTTCTTCTCCAGTGGTATGTTTAAAATGACATTGATATGAGTTTAGATCAGTGATAGTGATTCTTGAGTCTACTTTTAGTTATCCCAGGTACTATGCCATTTCCATAATTATTATTTCCATCCTAATACAGTGCCCTAGAGTGTGATCTACATTTGTTCCTTCTAGGAATCCCGTTCATGTACCGGGGTCTTCCGTGTCTCTACCCATCTGCCATCGTGGCCAGTGCGTCTCTGCTCTCTGGAGGAAACATGGCTCTGCTCCGAGTGATCGCCGTGCCCATGATCCTGTTCATGATCAGCCAAACCTTCTACCCACACGACCGCGTCCTGGAATCTCAGGCCTGGAAGAAGGCCATCTATGCAGGAGGTAAACACATCTACTATTCTGTATGTAGCATACGTAGTAATAGTAGTAGTAGTTAGTAACTGTATTTCAGAGGAGGGTTCGCCACCTGCTTGTCTCCATGGAAGTGTTATTGTTTTGTCTAGAATGTTCCACAGTATACTTTAAAGTTTAAACCTATCACAAGAAAGACAAGCAGGTTACAGCACTACACTACATTACAGTTCAGATCTGTGGAGTGTCGCACCTATTCACAGAACAGAAGGAATTATTATCTGACTGAGATGGCGGTGCGGATGCACGCAGTGGCCCCTCTCCCGGCCGATAGCGTAGTGTTTTCACCGTTTTCGCCGCCTTTGTCTGTCGAGCTAACATGCTACCGCTCGGACCGAGCGAGCAGTGTCCCCGGAGTTAAATCCCACGGAGGGGGTTTAATCATTTTTCTTCGGGACGCTTATTGTCGGGACACTGTGGTGGTATGTAGACACTGTTCACCTCTGGTGGAGTTTATGATTCTGAAGTACCGGCCTTTTTATCTCCCGAGGGAACTTACGGCAATCATGCTGGTCGCTGTTTACATCCCCACACCCCCGAACAACGCTGATAAAAGGGAGGCACTGTACGAGTTGTATAACTCCATTAGTGAACAACAGACAGTTCCCCCGGACTGATTTTTTTATCCTCGCCGGAGATTTCAACAATACAGACCTCAGAACTGTCATTCCACAAATGCATCAGCATGTTGATTTTCCAACCAGAGGAAACAACATTTTGGACATGGTCTACACACCAGACAAAGGAGCATACAAGGCTTCCCCCCTCCCCCACATAGGCCTCTCTGACCACATCTCTGTTCTGCTCAGACCGGCATACAGACCCCGTGTGAGGGTCTCCAAACTGGTTCTGAAGCAGATCCAGGTGTGGCCAGAGGGGGCCTCGTCTGCACTACAGCACTGCCTCGGCACAACAGACTGGGCAGTGTTCAAACAGGCCGCCACACACAACAACCACACAGACATTAAAGAATATACAGACACTGTGACCTCCTACATCTCCAAATGCATTGATGATGTCACACACACCAGGACCACCATCATCAGAGCTAACCAGAAGCCATGGCTGACAGGGGAGGTTCACAGACTGTTGAGAGCCAGGAACGCTGCCTTCAGAGCCGGGGATGTCACACATCTGAAGGCAGCAAGAACCAACCTGTCCCGTGGCATCAGGGAAGCAAAACACAAATACACACAGAAAATAACCGGACATTTTAAAGACAGCAGGTACACACGGAGTCTGTGGCAGGGCATCCAGAACATCACGGACTACAAACCCTCTCCACAGACCTGTGACAACAACATCACCCTGCTCAACGACCTCAACAGCCTCTTTGCACGGTTTGAAGCACAAAAAGACACCCGGCCACAGAAAACTCCACCACCTCCACACGAACAGCCCCTGTGTGTGTCTGCAGCCAGCGTGAAGAGGACACTCTCCAGGATCAACACCTGCAAGGCTGCAGGCCCGGACAACATTCCTGGTCGTGTGTTGAAGGACTGTGCAGAGGAGCTCAAGGATGTCTTCACCGACATCTTTAATGCTTCTCTGAGCCAGGCTGTCGTTCTTTCCTGCTTCAAAGCCACCACCATCGTTCCTGTGCCAAAGAAGTCCACTCCAGCCACTTTCAACAACTATCGCCCTGTTGCACTGACCCCCAATAATGAAGTGCTTTGAACGGCTAGTCATGGCACACATCAAATCCATCCTCCCCCCTATTTTGGACCCATTCCAGTTTGCATACCGGGCCAACCGCTCTACCGAGGATGCAATCTGCTCTGCTCTTCACCCAGCCCTCACCCACCTGGACAATAAGGACTCATATGTGAGAATGCTGTTCATAGATTTCAGTTCAGTGTTCACCACCATAATCCCACAGCAGCTCATTACTAAACTGGACCACCTGGGGCTTCAGACCTCACTCTGTAATTGGCTGCTGGACTTCCTCAGTGAGAGGCCACAGGCAGTGCGGGTCGGCAGAAACACCTCAAGCTTCATTAGGCTGAGCACAGGAGCCCCCCGGGGCTGTGTGCTCAGTCCGATGCTCTTCACTCTGCTTACCCACGACTGCTCACCAGCCTTCAGCACCAATCACATTGTGAAGTTTGCGGACGATACGACTGTGGTAGGTCTCATCTCTAATAACGATGAGACAAACTACAGGAGTGAGGTGAGCCTTCTGACCAAGTGGTGCAGCGATAACAATCTCCTTCTTAAAGGGATATGCCACCCCCAGGTCAAACTTGGGCATCTCCCCACAGTCCAGAGACTAAAATAAGTGGTGGAAAGCGTTTTCCTGGTCACCCAGCCATTGTCCGAGTCTGTCGCCACTGACCGCCGCGGTAGCTGCAGCTCCTCCGCGTATTTGCTGGAGGCTAACGGCGCCAACGGAAGATTTCGGCCAAAAGGAATTAATTTGCTCGATGCTTTTCCCAATTAATTTCTGTGTAGTGCGCATTCATATCGAGTGCAAATAAATGTGCAAATCAACACGGAGAGCTTGACTTTTTCATTTTGGGTGGGAACTATTTTTCAGTGCGGAAATACACAGCCGAAGCACACATAACGCTGCCAGGGGAATCCCTGTTACGCACCAGGAAGGGAGTTTCCCTGTTGCGGGGGGTCTGTCTCCCCGCATGGATCTAATCACTTATACAGCGCTAGCTAGCTGATAACACGAGTTGTAATGGAGATTGAAGACATTGAAGATTACATTACAGACGAAGATGATGACTTTGACTTCCGAAATCCCAGACCTTACCTTTTTGAACCAGTCTACACTGAAGAGGAGTTGAAGACTGGATGTTACGACTACTGAAGGCGATGAGCCAAGGAGAGCACATAGCGACTTTATCCGGCGCGATAAAGTGAACTGGAAAAGGAAAAATAAACCGAGCGGCCCAATGGACAGCTGTCTACAGAGTAAGTAGTATAACTAATACTAAAAAATATAAATGATCAGACTACTCTCTGGTGATGTCGGTATGTTTTTCTTGCAATAAAAGTTGTTGTTTCCACAGACAGTACAGGCTGGTGTCGTACCGTGTTGTGCTTTGTTTACGGAAGGTGGGGGCTGGGATTCCCCTGTTACGCAGCGTGGTGTGTGCTTCGGCTGTCTTTTTCCGCACTGAAAAATAGTTCCCACCCAAAATGAAAAAGGCAAGTTCTCCGTGTTGATTTGCACATTTATTTGCACTCGATATGAATGCGCACTACACAGAAAGTAATTGGGAAAAGCATCGAGCAAATTAATTCCTTTTGGCCAAAATCTTCCGTTGGCGCCGTTAGCCTCCAGCAAATACGCGGAGGAGCTGCAGCTACCGCGGCGGTCAGTGGCGACAGACTCGGACAATGGCTGGGTGACCAGGAAAACGCTTTCCACCACTTATTTTAGTCTCTGGACTGTGGGGAGATGCCCAAGTTTGACCTGGGGGTGGCATATCCCTTTAATGTTGAAAAGACCAAGGAGATTGTTATTGACTTCCGGAGAGGCCCCACTCAGCACCCCCCACTGTCCATCAACGGTGCTGCTGTAGAGAGGGTGAGCAGCACCAAATTCCTGGGGGTGCAAATCAGTGAGGACCTCTCCTGGACAGTGAACACTGCATCACTGGCAAAGAGGGCTCAGAAGCGCCTCTATTTCCTCCACAATCTGAGGAGAGCTGGAGCCCCCCCACCCATCATGACCACCTTCTACCGAGGCACCACTGAGAGCGTTCTGACCAGCTGCATCACTGTGTGGTACAGGAGCTGAACAGAACAGGAAAGCCCTGCAGCGCAGAGTGAATGCAGCTGGGAGGATCGCTGGTGTCTCTCTCCCCTCCCTCCTGGACATTTTTAACACCCGGCTCACCCGCAGAGTGTCCAGCATTGTGGGTGACCCGAGCCACCCCTCACACAGCCTCTTCAGCCTCCTGCCCTCGGGGAGAAGGTACCGGAGTCTCCGGGCCCACTCCACCAGACTGTCAAACAGCTTCATCCACCAGACTGTCAAACAGCTTCATCCACCAGACTGTCAAACAGCTTCATCCTCCAGACTGTCAAACAGCTTCATCCACCAGACTGTCAAACAGCTTCATCCTCCAGACTGTCAAACAGCTTCATCCACCAGACTGTCAAACAGCTTCATCCACCAGACTGTCAAACAGCTTCATCCACCAGACTGTCAGGAAGCTGAACTCTCACCTTACCCGTCTCCCACCCCTATATTGGCATAACCTGTATTCCATAAAAAGACATATCACTCTAGACACTTAAAAAAAAAAAAAAAAAGACTACTGCTAAGGACGACTGTTGCACTGTTGCACATTTACTACTGGAATTTTACTACTGTTGTACTGTTGTTTACTCCTGTTATTGCACTAGAATTACTACTGTTGCACATTTATTTTTATCTTTACTTTCAATGCACATTCTATTGCACATTACCATTTCACTGCTGCATCTTCCATTGCACATTTTTGATGCACACTGCACATTTTGGACATCTGTAAATAGGTATTTATTTATTCTGTTGCACTGCTTTCAGATTTTAGATTTAGATTTTTTTGTCTTAGTTTTTGTTTTGTTTCGTCTTATGTTGTATTTTGTACACATATGGCAGAATTGACAATAAAGCTGACATGGATCTTTGATATTTTTGAGCAATAGAAACACCTGCAGTGAACAAATACTAGGTAGATATGTTTAATGTCAAATCATGAACATTCCAGGCAAAGCAATAAAATCTCCATGGGGACAAGTAGGTAGTTGACCCTCTACCAGAAGTTGCATAGTGCACTTTTAATATCTGTAAAAAGTTTGCAAAAAGTTACTTGTTTAAGTACATATTCAGATTCTGCTATAAACATGCAGTAGAACTACAGTGGTACCTCACCTTACGAAATTAATTCGTTCCAGAAGTGGTTTCGTAACATGAAAAATTCGTAAGTTGAGTAGCTATTTCAATGGAAAAAGCCTGATTCGTTCCAAGGCCCCGATCCAAGTTTTTTTTTATAGTGTAACTTTTTTTATAGTGTAACATTGTGTTCTGCGTAGAGACTGTAGACCCAGGACTAAACGTGGACTATACCAGGTCTAGACCAAGGTCTAAACCTGGACTAGACCAGGTGGATTAAAGCGCCGCGCGCGGGTCCATTTCCTGGTTTCGTTTCGAGTCACGGCTGAGGCGAGCAGCGAGGGGGACCGCACGCAGTCTGAGCACATGAACGAGACCCGTGCTCAAACCGTGCCTCCTCTAGACCACCGCGGCTCTTGCATGCGTTCGTTCATGCGCTCAGACTGCGTGCGGTCCCCCTCGCTGCTCGCCTCAGCCGTGACTCGAAACGAAACCAGGAAATGGACCCGCGCACGGCGCTTTAATCCACCTGGTCTAGTCCTGGTTTAGTCCAGGTTTAGTCCTGGGTTAGTCCAGGTTTAGTCCTGGTCCAGTCCTGGTTTAGTCCAGGTCTAGACCTGCTGTCAGCTCCGCGTCGGGTCATGCTGCGCTATCACACGTGTCAGAGTGCAGTCTTCTCCCCCCTCCCCCTTCCCCCCACACTTCACTATTAATAATTTTGTTGAAAATCTATGAAAGTTTGAGTGTTTAAACAAGAGACAAATGTGAGAAAAGTTTAAATCCAGTCTGAGAAAAGCGTATAATGTGTGTGGCTGAGCGCGCATTATTTGAATTTTTGAGATCTCACGTTTCGTAACTTGAATTTTCTTTCGTATCTAGAGACCAAAATTTACCGTGAAGGCGTTTCGTAACTTGAAATTTTCGTTTGTTGGGTCTTTCGTAAGGTGAGGTACCACTGTGTAATGAAGCTTTTGATTTTGCAGGAGTGGTGATGGTGTTCTGTTCTTCGTTCCCTCCGGCCTGTGTTTACTACCTCCTCTGGTCCATCTCCTACGTCCTGTTCCCCACCTCCCTCTGGAGCTCCAAAGTGTGAGGAGCACCAACTCTGAGCAGCACTCGTACTGAAGAGAGCTGCTAATGAACTGATGCTCTGCTGCCCTCTACTGTCACACGCTCACTCCCTTTAAGATACATCCACTCTTTAGAAAGAGGTCAGTGAGGTAAGGAGTTTGTCTAACGTGCTTGGTGATTTTTGGCACAGTAACCACAGCTGGATGCCATAACATGTATTTTGAAAGCAAGAAGAGTATATGTTTAGATATTTATTCTATTACAGATCATTAATATTGTTAGGTAGGATTATTTTAGTTTCAGAGCAGCTTATGGAACATTTTAGTCCAAGTATTTCAAAGATAACTTTCTGGATGTCCATGTTCATTTCAGACTTCAGCTTCACATTATTCTAAAAATATTTTTTACTAATTGAACCAAACCAGCTAATTTAATGAATTGCTCTGTACCTTATTTTTACTGTATTTAAAAAATGTGAAAAACACAACTAGAACTTTTCAGCAGTTTGCAGTAGGTCAAAGTTCTTCCGTTATACATTCAGAGCATCCTCATTATTCACCATGATGAGTTTTTAAGCGCTTTTCACAACTTTCAAAGAGCGAGAAAGAGCAGAGGTTTGCTGTGATGGTAAAGTTAAAGGAAAAGTAACATTTTTTACAATCTGAGCCTTATTTCGGTAATAAAACAAGTTGTTTTTCTCACCCATAGCACTTTGGTGTCATATGGAGCACTTCCAGAGATGTTTTAGATTTGCGATCTCCATCATGTGAGTTCTCGGGGCACTGATTTGCGGTCTCCAAATAACACAAACTTTAGCACTTTTCAAATCATAGAAGCCCGATGTCTTATCCTACGATTTCGTGTGGTCAAAAGTGGCCTGTAATCCGAGATTTAGCCATAGTTTCGAGTAGATGAGGAGGCCAGTGCGCATGTGCGGACTGTGCTCTCAGCTCCCGGGACCCAAACATGAAACGCAAAGCTGTAAACTATGGATAAATCTCGGATTACAGGCCACTTTTGCTTCAAACGAAATCGTAGACTAAGACATCGGGCTTCTATGATTTGAAAAGTGCTAAAGTTTGTTATTTGGAGCCCACACAGGGCATATTACATGCTTGGGGAATATATTATATGCCCCGAGCTATGGCTAGAAGTCGCGCTAGGCTAACCGCAAATCAGCTATACTCCAGAGTCTATTTTTAGGTCTATTTTTAAATTATCCTAGGCCATTATTTATTTATTATATTGTTCTGTTGCATGCTACTTTTTCTTGCTGTTCTTGATCTGTGCGTTGCAACACTGGAATTTCCCCCACTGTGGGACTAATAAAGGCTTATCTTATCTTATCTTAAAAATCTAAAACATCTCTGGAAGTGCTCCATATCACACCAAAGTGCTATGGGTGAGTAAAACAACTTGTTTTATTACCGAAATAAGGCTCAAATTGTAAAAAAAAACGTTACTTTTCCTTTAACAGCAACTAGCATTCTAACTACACTTTCAGAATAATTGGACAAGAAATTAGACACAGAGAGCACACAGCAGACATACTTTGGCCTCTAGAGCTGCTTATACAGTATAGTTGACATGCATTTTACTCAAAAAAACAAAAAAAACAGTTACAGGGCTTTTCACCATGTTTCAAACTTGCATTTCTACCACTTTGTAGCAATGAGCTGCAACTTAAGACAGTGTTTTGAATTGTCATTTTCTAAGTGTTTATATTAGATTGTTTTTTAAGTTTGCTTCTGTTTAAAGAGGCATTACATTTTAAGTCAACTAAAAAACTACTCTACCATCATGGAAGAACTGGTGAAGCATTGCATTTAAGATAGGAATATGATAGGGCTTTACTCTACTAGTACAGTGGTACCTCACCTTACGAAAGACCCAACAAATGAAAAATCCAAGTTACGAAACGCCTTCACGGTAAATTTTGGTCTCTAGATACGAAAGAAAATTCAAGTTACGAAACGCGAAATCTCCAATCCAATCCAACTTTATTTATAAAGCACTTTAAAAACAACAAATCTCAAAAATTCAATTAATGCACACTCAGATGCACGCCCCGAAACGTAAATACACTTTATCAACACACATGGGGTTAGGTTCCAGAGGTGGCCCGCGGTGGGAGAGGTCCACGAGGTAGGACAACTTTGTATTTGGCAATTGTTCTGCATGTTTTAGGGCTGTAAATGCCTCACCACACATTCTACACTTTTTTCTCGCATTTCTCTCTCGTTTAAACACTCGAACTTTCATAGATTTTCAACAGAATGTGTTGGGGGGGACACGGCTCAATATAGCGCCGAACGTGCGATGGGAGCGGAGACACAACAACACATCATCAGTGTGGTAAAACTCACCTGTCTCACGACGGTCTAAACCCAGCTCACGTTCCCTTAGTGAGTGAACAATAAAACGCTTGGTGAATTCTGCTTCACAATGATACGAAGAGCCGACATCGAAGGATCAAAACGTCCATACGGTGCAA
This sequence comes from Paratrypauchen microcephalus, assembly GCA_036785185.1. Lineage (NCBI taxonomy): Eukaryota > Metazoa > Chordata > Actinopteri > Gobiiformes > Gobiidae > Paratrypauchen > Paratrypauchen microcephalus. The sequence goes on along the minus strand of JAVJIX010000215.1, from coordinate 1,009,747 downwards.
GGCCGCGGTACACCGGGGCTGCGGGATGGAGCCGCGGCGCCGTGTGCCTCCTCCTCAGGCTCGGCCCGCCCGCGCGGCTCACAGCTCACAGTGTGAGCCGCGCTCTGGAAGTCAGATAGAAGCAGAGCCCGCCCCGCTCTTATTCCCGCTGAAAGAGCGTCTTTCTCGGCCTCTTAAAGGTGCGCAGACACGAGCACCGCGCTCCTCCAACGGCACTGCCATGTTATAATAATAACAGGTCCAATCCAGGTTTAGTTCTGGCCAGACCTGGTTTATTCCACGTTCTTTTAGTCCTGGTCTAGTCTCTTAGCCCGTCAGGAACACAACGTTACACTATAAAAAAAATGTTACACTATAAAAAAAACAACCTTGGAACGAATCAGGCTTTTTCCATTGAAATAGCTACTCAACTTACGAATTTTTCACGTTACGAAACCACTTCTGGAACGAATTAATTTCGTAAGGTGAGGCACCACTGTACATGTATATTGAATTAGCTGCCATCTAGTGGTTTGGTTTGATGTAGCAGGCTTTGTAAATATTGCAATTTCTGATCATTGCTTTTCATACTTCAAAATATACTATGGCATCACATTGCAAAGCATTATGGGATATACCCTTAGACAAACAAACACTAAAGCAAAGCCGTTGTGTCCTCTGTCAAAACAGTCCTCATTTCCTGCTCAAACATTTTGTAACATTAAAGGAGAATTAACGTTGTTGTTTTTTTTTTTTTTACAATCTGAGCCTTATTTTGGTAATAAAACAAGTTGTTTTACTCACCCATAGCACTTTGGTGTCATTTGGAGCACTTCCAGAGATGTTTTAGAGTTCTCGGGGCACATGTTTGCGGTCTCCAAATAACACAAACTTTAGCACTTTTCAAATCATAGAAGCCCGATGTCTTAGTCTACACTTTCGTTTGAGTCAAAAGTGGCCTGTAATCCGAGATTTATCCATAGTTTCGAGTAGATGAGGAGGACAGTGCGCATGTGCGGAGTCACAGCTTATTTCGCTCTCAGCTCTCGGGACCCAAACATGAAACGCAAAGCTGTAAATTATGGATAAATCTCGGTTTACAGGCCACTTTTGACTCAAACGAAAGTGTAGACTAAGACATTGAGCTTCTATGATTTGAAAAGTGCTAAAGTTTGTGTTATTTGGAGACCGCTCTGGGCATATATTATATGCCCCGAGAACTCGCGTTACGGATATAAACATCTCTGGAAGTGCTCCATATGACACCAAAGTGCTATGGGTGAGTAAAACAACTTGTTTTATTACCGAAATAAGACTCCTTTAACTTTTTTTTCATGCACTTCTTCTGTTTAAATGTAGATGCTGTCATGTGCTGACTATGTGTCTAAGGACATTATCTGTAAACTTTGCTACTGAGTTCTGATGATGTCATTTCCAGGTTCAACCAGAAACTTCACAACTGGATAGGCTCTATTCACACTTACCGGAAGATGTTTAGAAACATGCGGATGATGACTCCCGGTGGAGTTACCGACTCTGGGCATGTGATAAACCCGTGTGTTCAGCAGCAGCGTCTTCACAACCTGCCAAATGTTACATGGGGTTGGGAATCTAATCGCATTTCTGGTTGTAACTGTTGATCTGCCGAACATAACGGAATGCTACAATATTTTTTTTTTTTTTTATTAAATTAGACAAATTATACACAAATTAATGGGCAATTTATAAAAGGAAAAAAGAAAGAATACAATGACATCTACATAAAGAAAACCAGGCTATTTTCTCAGAGTTACTATCGTCAACAGCCCAAAGGAAGTCGTCGCCCGCATGTTTCCAAACGTCTGCCGGTTTTGTGACGGAAGCGTGAATAGAGCCCATTGTACACTCAACAAAAATATAAACGCAACACTTTTGTTTTTGCTCCCATTTTTCCTGAGATGGACCCAAAGATCCAAAATTCACTCCAGATACACAACACTACCATTTCTCTCAAACACTGTTCACAAATCTGTCCAAATGTGTGACAGCGAGCACCTCTGCCCCGCCGAGACAATCCACCCCACCTCACAGGTGTGCCACATCAAGATGCCGATCCGACATCATGACCAGTGCACAGGTGCGCCCCAGACTGCCCACAATAAAAGGCCACCCCGAAATGTGCATTTTTTTTGCTTTATTGGGGGTCTGGGGACTCAGAACCAGTCAGTATCTGGTGTGACCACCATTTGCCTCATGCAGTGCAACACATCTTCTTCACATAGAGTTTATCAGATTGTCAGTTGTGGCCTGTGGAATGTTGGTCCACTCCTCTTCAAAGGCTGTTATGGACGAAGAACACAGGTGCATTTTATTGATGGCATTTTGAATGCACAGAGATACCGTGATGAGATCCTGAGGCCCATTGTTGTGCCATACATCCATGAACATCACCTCATGTTTCAGCAAGATAATGCACGGCCCCATGTTGCAAGGATCTGTACACAATTCTTGGAAGCTGAAAATGTCCCAGTTCTTGCATGGCCAGCATACTCACCGGACATGTCACCCATTGAGCATGTTTGGGATGTGCTTGACCGGCGTATACGACAGCGTGTACCAGCTCCCACTAATATCCAGCAACTTCACACAGCCATTGAAGAGGAGTGGACCAACATTCCACAGGCCACAACTGACAATCTGATAAACTCTATGTGAAGAAGATGTGTTGCACTGCATGAGGCAAATGGTGGTCACACCAGATACTGACTGGTTCTGAGTCCCCAGACCCCCAATAAAGCAAAAAAAAACATGCACATTTCGGGGTGGCCTTTTATTGTGGGCAGTCTGGGGTGCACCTGTGCACTGGTCATGATGTCGGATCGGCATCTTGATGTGGCGCACCTGTGAGGTGGGGTGGATTGTCTCGGCGGGGCAGAGGTGCTCGCTGTCACACATTTGGACAGATTTGTGAACAATGTTTGAGAGAAATGGTAGTGTTGTGTATCTGGAGTGAATTTTGGATCTTTGGGTCCATCTCAGGAAAAATGGGAGCAAAAACAAAAGTGTTGCGTTTATATTTTTGTTGAGTATACTAATCTAGTGTAACATTACCAATGTGTGTACAGTACATGTTACTAAATTGCTGGCTACCTTTAACGCTATCATCTTAGCGTAAGTTCTTACCTCAACGTCCCTCGTACACTTTCTGTCACATTTGTAATCATAAATCCTTAGAAACGTGTTAGCTTCAAACGACTGTAACCTTGTCATCGATTAACATCCTTATTGTCTGTCCAGTGTCTGCATAACCATAAGATTCATTCATCGGAAAAATAAGATCATTCATATTTTTGAAGGCGTTTTTCTATCATCACTGTTTGTGTCTAAGCACTGTGAGAGGCCAGTGAATGTATAAACCAGTTTTAAAGCTGTGTCATGTAACTTTTCTGATGGAGGGTCTGCTATCTGATCATTTTCCTGGACATACTATTGTTTTGTTCAGAATGTTCCACTATATGGCATTAAAATTGTCTAGTAGTAGAGGATGCCACACACACAATCTTACATTATTACATATAAGGAGGCACAATACAATCTTGCACATCACTTTGCTCAAAAGGAGAAATTCAATAGTCCACTTTCAAAGCTACGTCATCACTGAATGCGCGCGCATTGTTGACTCAAAACAAACCCACTGCTGCCATAAAACCCCCAGCGAAGACATAGAAGAGAAGAGAAGAACTCGACGTGAAATAAAGAGAAACAGATGGAATAAATGATAGTTCATATCATTCAACTGACATACACACAAGTGAACACCTGCTGCTTGTTCAGGGTCATTTGCCCAGGTGTTGAATGGCGTTTAATCATGCTGATTAACTAGCAAGCACAGGACACCGCAAAGCTCACAGACATATTAACCGGGTAACCTCTACGACAGACACATGTAAACGAACACGAATAACTTTGTTAAAATGCATGATAAGTTTTCGCATGACCATCATAAATGGCATTTGACATGACTGAGATCACATCTGTGACTCGTGAATTAAGTCGTAGTATGTTACTTACCCCGCATCGCAAGTGCAGTTGGCGGTCAGAACGTAGTTCTCGCGCTTGTTGATGATAGCCCAAGCATTGTACATGGTCGTCTTGTGGCCTTGTCTTTGACTGGGGAGAACATCAGATGCCAACACGCAAAACTCCCCATCGATATTGTGGTATTTTACCTCCTGTACATGGCCACACACGGCAAACTGGTAGGCATCCATGGATTTGTATGCGCACACTTTCTCTCTTGTATACACGCTGGGCTTCTCCACTAAATAACAGTGAATATCTGACCACTGTAAATCTGCGGTCGTACTGCCACTCCGTGATCACATAAGGATCTGGTAGTCGAACCCCGTTGCTCAGCGTGAGCTTTTGAATGTAGCTCTCCCTATCGTTCAGATACTCCACTATGGTCCACCATGGTTGATTCTGAGTCAACAGTGCGCGCGCACATGCCGCTGACGTCACGTCTGTTTACTAACTGTAAAGGGGTCTATATGTCAACTGAACAAAAGTTTATTTGGTCAATTACGTTTTGCAGCTCATCCAAGCTACTTCTTCAGTTCTGGCTAGAGTGCTGGTGGACACTTCTTAAAACTGCCTGCAGGGAGGAGCTAACTACAATGAAATTACCATGAAACTATCACACCTGTTTGTTTTCAGTTTCTGTTAGTTAAGTACGTCCAGTGAACAAATTGAATTTCTCCTTTTGCCATGGATTCTACCTGGATGTCTGAGGGATTCTACACACATCACTTTGGTCGATACTGAGCTGCATCATCACCTGCTTATTGTCATGGAGATGTTATTGTTTTGCCTGGATGTTCCACAGTATGACATTAAACTTGTAACAAGAGTTTGGAAACGAGTTATAGGCAGATCTTTGGAGAAGCAAGCCTTCTACAATAAGAATGCATGTTTTTTTTTAGCATTTTTAGCATTGGATAGCAGATACATCTTTGGAAATGTTACGTAGTGCAGCTTTAAATGCATTCTAAATATTACCTACAGCAGCTTTCTGTGTGATTGTTTTTTTTTTCCTATTGTAAAGTCGCAGGCCTGTGTACATGCTCAGAGCTACGACACTGTACAACACTGGACGCTGTATTCACATGTGGAGGAATCATGCACATATAAGTTTGTATATTTTGACAATAAAAGCATAAACAGTGCCTTTAATTGAATAATAATGTCTATTATAATGTCTCATGATAAATGACAAGTGTGATTGCTGAAGAAAATATAGATCATAAGCAATATATTTAAACCATAAAGCAGAATTATCCCCCCAAAATTATTCTAAGTAAATATAGTAAAAGAAACATGAGCTGCAATAAATATATAACAGAATAGAAGAAAGATAATATATCAGAAATCTATACAGTGGTACCTCACCTTACGAAATTAATTCGTTCCAGAAGTGGTTTTGTAACGTGAATTTTTCGTAAGTTGAGTAGCTATTTCAATGGAAAAAGCCTGATTCATTCCAAGGTTTTTTTTATAGTGTAACTTTGTGTTCTGCGTCCTGATTGGCTAAGAGACTAGACCAGGACTAAAAGTGGAATAAACCAGGTCTAGACCAGAACTAAACCAGGTCTAGACCAGGTCTAAACCTGGACTGCACCTGGACTAAACCAGGACTGGACCAGGTCTAGACCAGGACTAAACCGGGACTAGACCAGGATTAAATCACCCCGTGTGGCTCTTTGCTGGTTTCGTGCGGCTTTTGCGTTCGTTTGTGTGTGTTCGGTTTGTGGCTCGGGCTGCGTGTTCGCCGCGGTTCTATCTCGTGCTCGCGGTGCTCCTGTCTCCGCGCTCCTTGCGAGTTCGGCGCTAGAGCTAAGAGGCCGAGAAAGGTGCTCTTTGTGCGGGCACGACCGCGGGGTTTTCCCCGGGGCTGGCTCTGGTTCTATCTGACTTCCACAGCCGGGGGTCTGACACTGTGAGCTAAGAGGCCGAGAAAGGTGCTCTTTGAGCGGGGATAACAGCAGGGCGTGCATCTGAGCGCGCATTATTCGAATTTTTAAGATTTCGCGTTTCGTAACTTGAATTTTCTTTCGTATCTAGAGACCAAAATTTAACGCGAAGGCGTTTTGTAACTTGGATTTTTCGTATGTAGGGTCTTTCGTAAGGTGAGGTACCACTGTAAAATGTTACCTCATCAACAGCATATCTGGAGTTTCATTCACACACGTTTAACACACAAACCCTGCAGAGCTCTTCTCTCTCTGAAAACACCTCATGTCATGTGGTAATGCAGGAAGTGCTCCATTGTGTTTTTAAACTCCATACACCTTCACTTTTTGATCATTTCAGTCCTAGGTAAAAGGTAAAAGGAGCTGTTAACTTGAAAACTACCACTACATGACATCACAAGGTGAGCTTTGGTACGTGTGAATGAAACAAAACACAACCGAAACAACACAAAATGACATTCTAACATGGCTTAAAGCTCACAAGACTATTTTGTATAATATAGGACCTTTAATTGGTTCATATTTCAGCCGTCTACCACTCAAAATGTATCATAGTACAGAAAAATAATAATTTTCTCAGTAGTGCAAAGTAAAAGATAGATACCCACGATAAATATTAACTAACTATTGTTCCATCTATATTGTGCTGAACGATCAGTTGATATAGTAATTACAATAGTGACAGGCCTATTAAAATAAGTGTTAAGTATCGAGGCCTGCGATGGTGCAGTATTGTATTTTGTCTATAGTATTGGGGACACAGATGGGTCGTGCGGACGCCAGGTACAGAGACGAGTCCAGCAGTTTGATGATAGCAGAGAAGGCCGGTCTGTCCTTAAAGCTCCACATCCAGCAGTATTTCATTAAGTCATACCTGCACAGACATACGGTATAGTGAGAAAAAATGTGTGAAAAATACAAATCAGAGATGTAGCAATACAAGGTTAAAAATGCTACACTATATATTGGAAAGAGTATCCAGGTCCATACTAAAAATCAATAATTTGTTGTTTATTTGTCAATACTTGTTCTATTCAAATAAATAGATATGATACAAATGGCATACTGTACCATATTTTCCTCTTGGTTTAAATAGTAATTTCTCAGTTTTATAATACATTTTATGAAATTAAAATAATTATCTAAAATTTAAATGACCAAGAGGTTTTGAGTACTTATCGTCACATTTTTTAATTTTAAGACTAAAATTCTTGTTTTAGGATAGCTGCAGTGAAACAGCACAAAAGATCATTTTTAGTTCATTTTTAATCGTTTTATTTTATGCACATAGGGGTTTGTTTTATTGTGTTTTGTGAGACCTTTGCCATCCCTACAGATGTGCTATATACTATACTGTCATAACTACATGTTTAGCAGACCCTCCAGGAAATCGCGATGTTGCGATTTGCAACTTCAACGCAACTTCAGCCAATCCCCGTGAATTCAGGGCGGTGTTGCAATTTTGACCAATCACCGCAACTTTCCCGCAATTTTTACCAATTTTGACCAATTTTGACCAGTCCTCGGCGACGTATTGAACTCACGTCGACCAACTTCCTTCTGCCTTACTTCCGTGTGACAAAACGAAACTGCGGCCGTGTCCCCAGTTCGGAGCAGAGGTGTGGACTCGAGTTATGTGACTTCGACTCGAGTCAGACTCGAGTCACGAATTTGATAACTTTAGACTCGACTCGACAAAATGTACAAACACTTGCAACTCGACTTGGACTTCAATATCAATAACTCGTGACTTCACTTGGACTTAGGCCTTTTGACTTGTGATGACTTGCTACATCCAATGAAAAAAAAACTCTAAAAGTATGTTGATAAGGACCGCACTCGTTGTACTTGTGAATCTGCGAAAATGTATGCAAAGAGCATGTGCGCGCGGCTTGCACAACATCCAATCACAGTAGATCTACGTTGCTTTCATTCGACCGCATCCAAGGCAAACTGCACAACAAATGATGCGGAAACAAGCATCCACGCGCCAGTTTGCAAAATGATGCCGAAGGTGATTTCGTTTGGTTATAAAAACTACGAAGTTGTCAACAAAAAACGAACGGCAATATGCAGAACGTGCAGGTCAAAGATTACAGACGGAGCTTCCACAACGTCCAATTTTGTTCGGCACCTGAAGCTTTTCTAATGTTATTTGATATGGTGTAAAAAGGTCAAATGAATACAGATCTTGCAGACATTATATGATTTGTAGAAATTTTATTTCTTTGTAAAGGGGACTCGAAATGACTCGAAACTAAAATGCTAGGACTTTGGACTCGACTTGAGACTTGTGAGCTTTGACTTCGGACTTGTCTCGGCACTTGGATACTCTTGACTCGGGACTTCACCCGGACTTGAGTGCAAAAGACTTAGACTTACTTGGGACTTGCCCAGCAATGACTTTGTCCCACCTCTGGTTCGGAGCGTGGTTTGAAGGGGGCTCAGACTGCAGTCAAGGCGGTGCACACTTGCTCAGCCCTGAGTGCACTCCGCGGACCGCATGGCCGTCTGCGAAATGCGACAGGTCTCGCAACTACGGGAAGCAGCCGCCGACTCCATTTTCTCCCGTAGAAGAAGTAGCGCGTGGTGCATGCTGGGATATATGAGCGTGCATTTTCACGCGCTTGATCCACGCCTTGATTTCCATGGAAACGACTGCGGTCTGCGAACGCGTGTTAACTGAGCATGGGACAAAAAAGAAATGATGCACATGCCCTTCAAACCACGCTCCGAACTGTGCACTCTGGGAATTGAGACACGGCTTCTAATGGCAAAGAAACATGCCTGCGGCGCCATTTGCCCACAAAAATAACAGTAAAAGACCGAAACAGTTCCCCTCCTAGTAGAATTTATTATTCTTTGTCAGTAATAACTCAGTATTCAAAAAATATTACTCAATTTTAATTACAAAAAGGGAAAATCGCAACTATTTATCGCAACTTTCACTTCCTCCCGCAACGAAATCGCAACAAAAACCTTAAAAGCGCCGCAACTTTCATCGCAACTTTTTGGAAAAGCTCCCACAAATTCAGGCATTTTAGCCCGAAACAATCACAAAAAATGCCCGTGAAATCCTGGGGGGTCTGGTTTAGTCTTTGTGAACTCACAGAGAGGCTCCACAGTTGCTGGGCCTTTGCATCCGGTAAGACCTCTGAAGTTTAGGCAGCACAGACACAGGCTCCAGCTCAGGGTATGGAGGAGAGCCTGGGAGAGATGGGACATACCACTGAATGCAAATTATATTATTTACATTGTACATCATTATATAGACATGGCATGAACACATTTAAAGGAAAAGTAATGTTTTTTACAATTTGAGCCTTATTTTGGTAATAAAACAAGTAGTTTTACTCACCCATAGCACTTTGGTGTCATATGGAGGATTTCCGGAGATGTTTTAGATTAGCGTTAGGCCGCCGTTAGCCTAGAGCCTAGCGCCGTTAGCCTAGCGCGACTTATAGCCATACTTATAGCCATGTAATATGCCCCGTGCGGTCTCCAAATAACACAAACTTTAGCACTTTTCAAATCATAGAAACTCGATGTCTTTAGTCTACGATTTCGTTTGGTCAAAAGTGGCCTGTAATCTGAGATTTAGCCATAGTTTCGAGTAGATGAGGAGGCCAGTGCGCATGTGCGGACTGTGCTCTCAGCTCCCGGGACCCAAACATGGAACGCAAAGCTGTAAACTATGGATAAATCTCGGATTACAGGCCACTTTTGATTCAAACGAAATCGTAGAGTAAGATATCGAGCTTCTATGATTTGAAAAGTGCTAAAGTTTGTGTTATTTGGAGCCCGCATGGGGCATATTCCATGCTCGGGGAATGCCCCGAGCTATGGCTATAAGTCGCGCTAGGCTAACGGCGTTAGCCTAACGCTAATCTAAAACATCTCTGGAAGTGCTCCATATGACACCAAAGTGCTATGGGTGAGTAAAACAACTTGTTTTATTACCGAAATAAGGCTCAGATTGTAAAAAACGTTACTTTTCCTTTAAGCATAATCTGTACTGTTCAGTGTCTTACCTAATGTGACCATTTCATACAGTAAGATTCCAAATGACCAGCTACAAGCAAAACCAGAAAAGATACAAGCAATTAACATCTGATTTAGTATGTACAAGATTCAAATGAATAGTATTGTAGGAAATTTGAACCTCATTTTTTTCTTCAGCAAAATATTACATTGACATTATTCTATTGTTCTAAATACATTTATAATATGAAACTGAAAAAACAAACAAAACAAAAAACACAGTAAACAAGATATTTGTTATTTCATACTAGTATTTCAGGGTGCCTTTACACACACCATCAAATGTGAGACTAAACCAGGCACTATTTACTCACCCTGGGCTCAACTAGGACGGGACGAGATGAAAATAGGTTTTATCTGAACTAACCTGGGCTAAATCCTGAACCAAATCAGGACTTGACTTGGATTTGTTTGGATCATTTCAATGCTTAAATTGCCTTCTGTTTGTCGTATCTGTTAGCATCATGTTGAATAGCCATGCTGCTATACATTCATTTTAGCATGCTTCACTCCCCGGAGCGACCAGCAGAGTGCGCCACACACATACTCCTCCATCATTCTGTCTAAGAAGGCACAATACACTCTTACACATCACTCCGGTCGATACTGAGCTGCATCATGATCCTTTCGGGGGCCTGCCATTTTAGTGGCACGTGAGTTGTTCTGATCACTGACTCTGTCCTCTTCATTGACTCCGCCCTCCTCACCCTGAAGGCCCCACCCAGTCCCGACACGCGAGCTGACAGGCCTGGCCCGAGGAGGATGTTCCGGGCTGCTACGTCTCCATGAACCAGCCTGTGCTCAGACATCAGGTAGTCCTACAGAGAGGGAGGGGCATTATAGATAGGAAGGTCAGAGGTAAGTACAATAAATAATTATTCCCTCACAAACATCTGTGGATTAAGTATTTCCCATCAATAAATATCATTAAATACTGCATATTAGAGTAAAGTATGAGAAACACAAACATTTTTCCATGTTAAGCAGACTCACCAGACCAGCTGCCACCTGCTTCGCCACCACAAACACAGATCTCTCTGTGAAGTCCTGCGATGGGTCGCTCAGGGTTTCGTTGTTCTGTGAACAAAATTTACAATATATTTACTCCACTTGGTTACCTGGCCAGCCAAATGATATCTCTCTGTATTTGCTATACAGCGCGATACCATTTGGACACCCTCGCTCCACCCTCGCTCCCCCGGTTAACAACGGACTCCGCGATTCTGATTCGTTCAAAGATGGTGACATCAGTGCACCCGCCTTTGCCCGCAACGTCCCTTCCATTCAGCTGTAAAATTGGTCTTAAATGACCTAAAACACATCGATTCCTTAAAACCACAGCAGCTGACAGCTCTAGAGGCCTTTCTTTTCAAAAAAGATGTTTTTGCATTGCTTCCTACCGGCTTGGTTCACGTCGCTGTCCGTTAACTGTTCTCTGATTGGTTCACTTAGCTGTCTGTCTAAGCGCAACAGCAGCGCATTCTGGACCAAGCGTTACCAGACTCGCCGCTGGTACAGCGATGAGTCATGGATTCTTCCAGGCAATCCACTTGGTGGTGACAAGCCTGTTTACAGCCATAGCTGCCCAGGGGCAGACTTGTGGCTCTTTCTAACAACCACACAAGCATACCAAACATTTTATGCCTCACGTAAATCATCACATTTATATAGTGCTTTTCTACCTTCAAGGCATTCAAAGCACTTTACATCAAGGAACCCCTCACCCATTCACACACACATTCATTCACACACACACATTCATACACCAGTGTACACAAACACGAGGGGGGTGAAGTATGTTGCACAAGTACACAACAACAGCATTCATCTGTGGCAGCTGGGACCGAAGTCAAGAGTGGGATTTGAAAGCTAAACTTTGGATCAGAGGACGAGCACTCTACTGTTGTACCTAACGACCATATAGAACTTCTGTGAGAGACTTGTGTGTGTGTTTACATTTCTGAGCGTCCAGAGGAAGTGCAGCAGGTTACCAGGGCTGCAATGCTCCAGGATCAGGTACATGGGCACACGAGATGTTTGACACAACAGCATCTGCACCACGTTCTGATGTCTGCACACGCGCGAGTGGAACACAACGAGATCCACAAACTCATCAGAGTCGGGCTTGTCTGGGCCGTCTGCACACAACATGTAGTAACATCACCAGCATCCAAGAAAAGTCATTTACTACAAGATTTATGGAGATTACTTTTATAATACAATTCTAATGGGGGGGTTAGTCATGCATGCCCTTCATTGTTAAAAGCTCACGGTCAATTCTACATTATATCCTCCAGGGACCCGAAGAAAAAAAGTGTGTCTAAATTATTATTATTATTATTATTTTAATTTACTATTTGGAGGTAAATGAACACCTTAGCATTTACATTTTGTTACTTTTATTTTTATTCATAATGTTGTAACTAGGGCTGTCAGTTTAACGTGTTAATTAGATTAATTAATTACACTGCTAATTAACGCGTTATAAAAATTAACGCAATTAATTATGAGCGGCGTGCGGGGCCTTTGAACGGCGAGTTTATTGATAAAAATGTGACGGAGCAAGTCCCTCTTGTCCCTGGACGTGATTTCATTGGACGAGACAGCGATGACGCGATGAGAAATGCCGTGCTACCATTGGTCGACATACGTACAGAGACGAATGCACTTCTAATAGGGGAGAGCATGTGAAGACGCGCGCACCCGTTTCCCTATCTGCTGCGCTCCGCACGCCGAACCCTTTTCGATTCCCATAACCTCTCCAGCGTGTTCTGCCGCGACTAAGGGTGCACACTTTTTCAGTTTTGCCCATCCGAATCACACTAAACCCGATCATTACTCACCCCCGCGCTGCTGCCTCCTCCCTCCTCCCGTGGTGCGATGGTTTAAATCCTCCTCGCGGGTTCCGGGGGTCATGTGAGCCATGAGTAATTTTCACGGGCAATTATTTGTATTCTCTGTATATTTGAAGCTTTGTATATTATTTATTGACGTTGCACGAAAGCTGCTGTACGTGCTCACATTTTGGCACCAGAAATATTCACCATGTATTAGTGGAATGGTGTAAATGAGCTTTCGAATGAATGATACGTAATGTGGGAGGTGAATGGGGGTGTACAGCAGTCTTGTCTTGGTTACAGTGGAGGTAACGTGCACGGAGAGAAAGAGAGCGAGCCAAAAGGGGAAGTCTGCAGTCTTTTCACTCTACCACTATAAATCACACGTTTGACACCTTTTTTGCACTGTGGGAGAGCACAATAAACCACCTAAAAAAATGATTTAAAAAATGCGATTAATTAGATTAATTCATTACAAATCCTGTAATTAATTAGATTAATTTTTTTAATCGCCTGACAGCACTAGTTGTAACATGTCCTCTGTAATGGACATCTGGGACATTTTTGGTGTTAAATCCAACGACCTAGCAATTTTTTAAAAAATGTTTTTGATGACGAACATCTCTGACAAGCTTCTACAGACGCCTCAAAAAGTTCTTAGACTCCCTTTTAATTTCTTATTTATTTATGTACGTATTTCTTTATGTATTTAATGATTTTTATTTATTTATGTATTTATTTATGTATTTATTTATTTATTTATTTATATATTTATTTTTTTATTTTTTTTATTATTTTTTTTTATTTATTTATGTATTTAATTTTGTATTATTATTATTATTTTATTATTATTATTTTATTTTAATTATTATTATTATTTATTTATTTTAAATCATAGTGCAGCCACAAACTAGAGTCTATCTCAAAACACACGCAGACCGACTGGTTAACTCCATGTCCACTATAAAGGACACAAATGAACGGGCGGGTCTCAGGAGGATATATATGTCTACACTACCAGTATAAGACTTGACCACCGCAGGCTGAGAACGTCCGTCCCTCCTCTTCAGTGTCCCTTTACAGATGGGCCCGTAGTGTCCAGCCTGCCAGAACTCCAGCCCTTCCAGGGAGCAGTCCGCAGGCATCTCCCACTGACACAGATACACAGGCACTTTGGGAGGCCTGCTCAGATCTGCAGGTACATCCATTCTGTGGCCTAGGACAACACAGTGTGGACACCCAACTATTTATATCTGGCCTATTTAAAAGAGACATGTTGCTTCATTGTGGCTTGTCAAATTAAGGAATAGTGATACATTAATTTGAGGTTATATAATTTACATTCAAGCAATCACAGGAATGGTTAAAACGAGTCTGGTGAAGCTATAAGGACTTAAAGTTGTAACTTTTCTGGTGGAGGACACGTCATCTGCTTGTCTCTATGGAGATGTTATTGCTTTGTCTTGAATGTTCCACAATATGGCATTAGATGTGTCTATCTCCGCGGAGACAAGCAGGTGACGGCATCGGGACAGGTTGCAGTTCCGATCTCTGAATAGGTGACCCCACTCACAGTAAGAATGCATGTTTTTCTAAGTATTTTGGACTAGTAAATGCCCGCTAGACAAAAACATTTAATGCCTTACTGTGGAACCTTCAAGGCAAAGCAATGACGTCTCCATGGAGTCAAGCAATTAGCATTCCTCCACCAGGAAAATTACACAGGGCAGCTTTAAATTAGCTTTAAAATGTACTCAAGTTATATGTTTTTAGCTCCAAACATTGTAACTTTATAAGCAAAAAAGTGAATTTATGCTTTTAAAACGTAGAAGTCGTAAATACCTGTATCTGTAAATTGTCCTAGTGTCTTTTTATTCTTATACAGACTGTAGAAAATGAGCAGCACCACTAGAACTGTACTTGAAGACAGAAGAGAAGGGATAATTATGACAGCAAATTGACCGGACGACTCCCCATCTGAGACAAAGAGGAACACGATTAAAAAAATAATAATAATAAAAAAATATGGTACCATTTATATTTTGGCCCCAACGCACCAGTCAGACAGAAGACAGAAGAGAAGCTGTTGTTACACACTGAGTTCACACCCATAGCAGCTAAAAGAACAATTACAAAGTCACATTAGTCATTTAAACTGAATAACAAGAAGAGGTCATGAGATTTAAACAAAGTCTTAATGCACTCTGTTCAAAATAGTATTTTAATTTACTATAATGTTCGTGAAGAGTCCCTCAGTCGTCCAGGTAGAATCCATGATTAAAGGAGAAATTCAATTTGTCAACTGGACAAAGTTTGTTTGGTCGAAAACGTTTCGCCGCTCATCCGAGAGGCTTCGTCAGAGAGGGGGGTTAAAGGAAAAGTAACGTTTTTTACAATTTGAGCCTTATTTCGGTAATAAAACAAGTTGTTTTACTCACCCATAGCACTTTGGTGTCATATGGAGCATTTCCGGAGATGTTTTAGATTAGCGTTAGGCTAACGCCGTTAGGCTAACGCCGTTAGCCTAACACGACTTATAGCCATAGCTCGGGGCATTCCCCGAGCATGTAATATGCCCCGTGCGGGCTCCAAATAACACAAACTTTTGCACTTTTCAAATCATAGAAGCTCGATGTCTTAGTCTACAATTTCGTTTGAGTCAAAAGTGGCCTGTAATCCGAGATTTATCCATAGTTTACAGCTTTGCGTTTCATGTTTGGGTCCCGGGAGCTGAGAGCACAGTCCTCACATGCGCACTGACCTCCTCATCTACTCGAAACTATGGCTAAATCTCGGATTACAGGCCACTTTTGACCACACGAAATCGTAGACTAAGACATCGAGCTTCTATGATTTGAAAAGTGCTAGAGTTTGTGTTATTTGGAGCCTGCACGGGGCATATTACATGCCCGGGGAATGCCCCGAGCTATGGCTATAAGTCGCGCTAGGCTAACGGCGTTAGCCTAACGCTAATCTAAAACATCTCTGGAAGTGCTCCATATGACACCAAAGTGCTATGGGTGAGTAAAACAACTTGTTTTATTACCGAAATAAGGCTCAAATTGTAAAAAACGTTACTTTTCCTTTAAAGAGGCAATTTTTGTCAAAAAAGAGAATCCGTCGTTAAACAGTTATGTCTGGGGAAGTTAGACATAACTTGTCTCCCATTTATAATTCGATTCTCAAACCAAGTCAAAAACAGACAAAGAAACATTAGGGCAGACAATCCAGGGCAGAGGGGTGGAGAGGGTCGTTAGGCTTGAATAGGGAGGCTAAACTAGTCGCCAGAGAAATTTGGAAAACAGAGAGACAGATTAGTGGAGATAGTTTCAGACCTATTTCAGTGTAGGGAGCTCCTCCCTGCAGCTAGATATAAGCAGGGTCTAACCAGCACTAGAACCAGAGCTGACGAAGCCTCTCGGATGAGCGGCAAAACGTTTTCGACCAAACAAACTTTGTCCAGTTGACAAATTGAATTTCTCCTTTTATCTTACTATAATGTTGTTTCTTCATCCATGAGGAGTGGTGTTTTGTTTCATTCACACCTGTTTAGTTTAACACACAACCCAGGCTGAGTTCTTCTCTCAAACAGAAAACACTGTTCCACCTTGTGATGTCATGTAGTAATACAGGAAATGCTCCACTGTGTTTTTAAACTCCAGTTCATACACCTTCACTAGATTCATTTGGATCATTTTAGCCCTTGAATTGCCCATCTCTACTGAACTAAAGGTAAAAAAAATAGATGTTAAAGGAAAAGTAAGTTTTTTTTTTACAATTTGAGCCTTCTTTCGGCAATAAAACAAGTAGTTTTACTCACCCATAGCAGTTTGGTGTCAATTGGAGCAGTATCGCAGAAGTTATGTTGAGCCGTTCTGTTCTACTAATGATCCCGTATCCGTTAGAGTGAGTGCTCGGGGCATTACTTTGCGGTGTCCAAATAACACAAATTTTAGCACTTTTCAAATCATAGAAGGCCTATGATTTGATTTCGTGTGGTCAAAAGTGGCCTGTAATCCGAGATTTAGCCATAGTTTCGAGTAGATGAGGAGGCCAGTGCGCATGTGCGGACTGTGCTCTCAGCTCCCGGGACCCAAACATGAAACGCAAAGCTGTAAACTATGAATAAATCTCAGATTACAGGCCACTTTTGCTTCAAACGAAATCGTAGACTAAGACATCGGGCTTCTATGATTTGAAAAGTGCTAAAGTTTGTGTTATTTGGAGCCCGCACGGGGCATATTACATGCTTGGGGAATATATTATATGCCCCGAGCTATGGCTAGAAGTCGCGCTAGGCTAACCGCAAATCTAAAACATCTCTGGAAGTGCTCCATGTGACACCAAATTACTATGGGTGAGTAAAACAACTTGTTTTATTACCGAAATAAGGCTCAAATTGCAAAAAAAAACGTTACTTTTCCTTTAACTTGAAAACTACCACTTCATGACATCACAAGGTGGAACAGAGCATTTTGAGCTTTATATATGTAGACAGACTAATAATAAAGGATTACTCAAACTCCAGGTGTGGCTTTGAGGAGGTAACGTACAGGATATTTAATAAGGTTCTAATTATTTATGCAACTTAAAATGTGTGTTCTTCCATTTTGTTCTATTAAATGTAATTAGCCTCTGTGTAATTTGCTCTAAAAATGGTCAGTTATTTGCAACATAAAGCAATGATTAACCTAAAGTATACTGTTACTGCATCAGAACAAAATATATGCTAGCAGCTAATGTAATGTAGGTCAACAAGGCTCAAATCACAATTGTTATTTTGTTCCGTAATCTTCAACTTTTTTGCAGAAAAATTGGTTGACCAGATTTTCAAAATCAAAAACTGGGATACTCAGTTTGGAGTGGTTGGTAATAGCATAACAATTTTCAAATCGTTTCACTCTCAGCCCATTCATGTGAGTCAGTATAATGAAATTTCTTTGTGTTTTGGTGATTTTTAAGCCGCTTTTCTGCATTTTACCTAAATAAGTGACAATTAAAGGAAAATTAACGTTTTTTTTTTACAATCTGAGCCTTCTTTCGGCAATAAAACAAGTAGTTTTACTCACCCATAGCACTTTGGTGTCAATTGGAGCAGTATCGCAGAAGTTATGTTGAGCCGTTCTGTTCTACTAATGATCCCGTATCCGTTAGCGTGAGTGCTCGGGGCATTACTTTGCGGTGTCCAAATAACACAAACTTTAGCACTTTTCAAATCACAGAAGATCGCTGTGTCAGGGTAGACTTTTAGTAGATTCCAAAACGGCCTGAAACCCGATATCGCAACAGAAAAGTAAAGTTCAGAGCGGTGTTAGCTTCTTTCGGACTAGCGGTGTTTACAAAACAGCTGAGTTCACGCATGCGCACTGTCCTCTCTGATGACGTCATCAAATGAAACTATAGCTGCATATCGGGTTTCAGGCCGTTTTGGAATCCACTAAAAGTCTACGCTGACACAGCGATCTTCTGTGATTTGAAAAGTGCTAAAGTTTGTGTTATTTGGACACCGCAAAGTAATGCCCCGAGCACTCACGCTAACGGATACGGGATCATTAGTAGAACAGAACGGCTCCAACATAACTTCTGCGATACTGCTCCAATTGACACCAAACTGCTATGGGTGAGTAAAACTACTTGTTTTATTGCCGAAAGAAGGCTCAGATTGTAAAAAAAAATGTTACTTTTCCTTTAATGCCTCTCATTAATGTTGAAAGGAAACAATTTGGTCAAAATAGGGTCACCAGGGACATTTCTTGTATAAAATTGAGACACTGGTTTTGTAAAAATCTGCTGGGACAGGGACACAGAGCTCAAAACTGGGGCTGTCCCGGGTAAGTACGTATACAGATAAATATTAAAGATGATCAAACTGTTTTTCCTACCTGGCACCCAAAATGTCTCTTCTTCCAGTATGAGCACATTTTCTATGAATGAAATCTCCTGCGTGGATGTGCGCGGTCTAGTGTAACTTTCCGACTGGCCAGCTGTTGCAAGTTCTTGGTTATGAAGTGCTGACCGGGTCAATCATTAACATTTGTCCTCTAAGGTCAAAAGTAAGTGCAGCCCTCTCACCGGCATTCAAATGTAGACCTACAAGTTCATAATCGGGTTAATGAGACATTTCTTTATTTCACCGAGTGCAGAATTACACCCGAAAAAAAATATGCAACAGTGTTCACATTCCGAGAAAGTTTGACCTGTTATTTTATTATGTTGTGATGAGTGAGAGACTCTGTCCAAATAATTTCCCTTGTGGATCAATAGAGTTTGTTTAAGTCTGTTAGTTCTGGATTGGGGCAGCTGGAACATGCTCTAAGGCAGTGGAATGGATGGGTTAAGCAATACTGATTCTGTTGCACTTAACAGTTTTTTTTGTGCATGTTTTAGGCCTTGTAAATGACTGGACGGCACATTTTTACACACTTTTTTCCACAGGTAAAATCAGAAAGTTCTCTACAAAGAGCAAAAACCTCCCAAGACCTCTAAAACAGCAAAAAAGTTGGTTAATTAGTTAGTTAGTTAAAGGAAAAGTAACTTTTTTTTACAATTTGAGCCTTATTTCGGTAATAAAACAAGTTGTTTTACTCACCCATAGCACTTTGGTGTCATATGGAGCACTTCCAGAGATGTTTTAGATTAGCGTTAGCCTAGCGCGACTTCTAGCCATAGCTCGGGGCATATAATATATTCCCTGAGCATGTAATATGCCCCGTGCGGGCTCCAAATAACACAAACTTTAGCACTTTTCAAATCATAGAAGCCCGATGTCTTAGTCTACGATTTCGTTTGAGTCAAAAGTGGCCTGTAATCCGAGATTTATCCATAGTTTACAGCTTTGTGTTTCATGTTTGGGTCCCGGGAGCTGAGAGCACAGTCCGCACATGCGCACTGGCCTCCTCATCTACTCGAAACTATGGCTAAATCTCGGATTACAGGCCACTTTTGACCACACGAAATCGTAGGCTAAGACATCGGGCTTCTATGATTTGAAAAGTGCTAAAGTTTGTGTTATTTGGAGACCGCAAATAAGTGCCCCGAGCACTCACATTACGGAGATCGCAAATCTAAAACATCTCTGGAAGTGCTCCATGTGACACCAAAGTGCTATGGGTGAGTAAAAAAACTTGTTTTATTACCGAAATAAGGCTCAGATTGTAAAAAAATGTTACTTTTCCTTTAATAGATAGATAGATAGATAGATAGATAGACAGCAAGAAGGTTCCGGGTTCGATCCCCGGGTCGCCCGAGCCTTTCTGTGTGGAGTTTGCATGTTCTCCCCGTGTCTCCCCAAAACATGCTCCAGGTAAAATCCTCCAGCTGACAAACTGAAGCAAGAAGATCATGGAGATGGTCCCCGGGCGCAGTAATGTGCTGCCCACTGAGGATGGGTTAAATGCAGAGAAGAATTTCATTCAATAGTCACTTCTTTAGATCCCCATATGCTTTCAACATAACTTCTGATATTGTACCACTTCTGTTGCCTTGGTGCAGGTCAGTTACCTGCATCTGTTGACCTGAGGCGCGACACCCACTCGCTGTCATCTATGACCTTGTGGCTTTTGGAATGTTTAGACATTTTTCTAGAATGAAAGATTGGTATCATGCACTAGTCCTGGTTTAGTTCCAGTGTGGTCCCAACATGAACACAGCCAGTCTCACACTCTGGTCTGGTCTACAGCTGTATGCTTGGTCATGGATAAAGTCACTTGAGATGTACCACCTGTCTGTGTCCACAGATGAAGCACATCGTTGAGACAATCACATCTGTCATGTACTTGTGATACTGATGCTGTCTGTTTTTTCAAGCTGACCTCTTTGGACCCTATTATCCAAAACCTGCACAGCATTTCGATGGTGAGAGCAAATACCAGTTTGAATCATTTATCATTTTGTCCTAACCTGTACTTTGTAATACACTTTTATTAATCACTTCCTTTTTATAACATATGTGTCGAGATATGGTTTGATCACTTTAGGAAGCACTATTTTACATGCTTTGAAAATACTAGTACTAGTTTAATCATTTATAGGATAAGTACTCACAATAATTGCACAGTGCAGTGCGACTGGTTCAAATCTAACCCCATTGTGTAAATAGTTGTGCCTCTCTGCAAGGCACTTTATCCATCTTCAGTTTAGCTTTTATTTATTTATTTCAAATTGAAATAATTAAAGCTTTTTATATATTTAATTAAGTATTCTTACTTTTCTTTTGATCTGTCAGTGTCGGCTGGTTAGCTCAGTCGGCTTGTTAGCTCAACTGGTAAGTCACTGACTTTCCCCCCGGGGGTTGTGGGTACAAATCCCCCCTGGCAATGAGCTAACCAGTGTGGGTCCTTGGGCAAGACCCTTCACGGTACTGCCCCCCCGGGCGCTGAAAAAAAAAAAGATGGCTGCTCACGGCTCCTGAAAAAGGATGGGTCAAATGCAGAAGTCAAATTTCTCCAGTGTGAGATCAATAAAGTCACTTCTTCTTTTCTTTTGATCTGTCTTTTGATCAGAGAGGGTCCTCAGAGGACCATGACCACTTATTCTTCATGGACCTGATCACGTCCATGCTGGACGTCGACCCAGAGACCAGGTACAGCCCGTCACAAGTGCTCAAGCACCCCTTCATCCAGATGAGCCACCTGGCCAAGAGGGACTCTGCCTAGAGGGTACACCCCAAACCCCCCTCACTGCACACAGCTGTTGGACTGCTCAGCGAGCTCACGCTGCATTTACATGGGCAGAGAAATCAGATCACTGGAGTAATCAGATAATCCAACATTAAATCAGATTATTGGAGGAAATATTATGACTGTGATCATCCAAAACTCCAACTGTGTTCAGTAATGAAGAGTAGCAGTGGTATTTGGAGGTCAAAGACCAAGTTAAATGGAACGTTCCACAGTTTGGCATGAAACGCATCTTATCTCCATGGAGACAGTATTTAAACATATTTTTATGTCATGAAGTAAATTGTCTCATGAGGTATGAGGTAAATTTTCCATCAATTTTTTCCATGGACATCAAATATTAAAAGTTCACAGACATGGCAGAGGCAGCTATGTGGTAACTAATATCCATAGCACAGTTGTTTTAAATTAAAATCAAAAACAAAAAAACACATTTAACCACAAGATTCAATGAAATATTTAAAAATTTACAGTTTAAAATGTTTCAGAAAGAGATTTTGAATAAAATGATAAGTCTTCTGGTCACCACATAGCTGGTTATTATCCCTGAGCATCCCTGAGCTTTTAATATTATTTTTTGGTAATGTCTATGAGAAAAATGAATGGGTAAATTTGTCACTGTCACTGTCATTAAGGCAGTGCTTCTCAAATAGTGGGGCGGGCCCCCCTGGGGGGAGGGGGGGGGGGGTGCGGTGTGATGCCAGGGGGGGCATGTGTGACCCTGGGAAACATGCTTTTTTGCCGTACTGTACTAGAACTAAGTGTAATTGCACATCAACAACAGTAGTTGGCAGTGGCGCTCTCATTGTCGCTCTGGGGCAGGGGGCGGCAACCTTAAAGCCCCAGTGTGTAGGATTCGTGGCGCATAGGTGGATGGTGCTATTGCACTTTCTGTTTTAGCTACGGCAGACCTCGAGGGACCCGCACACGAGCCGCGCGCCGCTACTGTATAAATAAAACGCGGTCCGTTTTTTTTTTTTTTTTTTCTCTCTCATGAAAACACACATTCCCGATCATGTACCATGACACTCTACACATCAAATGAAACCTTACAGTCTCCTCTTTTTGACTATGCAATTCATTTCCCTGCACAAGAATCACTCCCCGAGCACATGGGGCTTTTATACGGAAAAGCACAAAACGAGGTTATCTTACCTTAGAATGCTTTGCACAGGTCAAACTCTGTATTTCACCATAAACTTGCTCTCAATTTGTCCGTAAGGATCCAGAGAATAAAATCCAGTAAAACAATTTAGTCCAAAACACGTGTTAGATCCATTACGACGTTTGATCCGGCAGCATGCTTGTGTTGTTTACCCAAAACCACGAGCCTTGCCGAAGGCGGAGCCCAAATGTCCTTCTGCGGCTCTCGTATTCAAAATGGCTGCCTCTGCATGGGGAAGATCCCCCTTTTATGTGACTATATCTAAGTCCAAAAGAATACTTTGATTTCATGATGGAAGTGAAAAGGCTTGAAAACAATGTATTTTTGAATGGGTATCTTCAATTTCAGTAATTAACGGGTAAAAATCTTACACACTGTCCCTTTAAATACGCGATATACAGAACAGACTCACCATCAGCAGAACATCCTCTGTCACAGAAAAACACGTATATTCCACTGAGTCGTGTCCTTTAGTCCGACAGAAGCTGACGCATCAGCGGCACAAGGACAGAGCGTTTTTCTTTTCCAGCGCTTTTAGTTTATGCAAATGGGCCATGTGGTTTTAAGTTTTGTTTCTGTAAAACGTAAACAAATGTGCGCAAAGCTGCATTAAAAACACATTAATATTTGAGTCCTCAGTGCAAAAAGACAGTGCAGTCTTTGTTGGAATTTTTGTTTTGTTTTGTTTTTAATGTTAATAAAGGATACAGTGTTATACAGAGGTGTACTAATAACAATTTTCTAGACAAATAATACTATTTATAGTCGCGCGCAGGGAGGGGGACATGAAATTTTTTCTTCTTCCTAGGGGGGGCATCACAGAAAATAATTGAGAACCACTGCAAGGCAAGTTTAAGGCCATACTGCGGAACTTTCCAGACAAACCCTAACAACATCAAAAAGAAATCAGATTACGCTCATCAGATCATGAACATTTTTCAGGCTACGACATGAAGGGCATTTACCTTTGTTCAAATTGTCAGTAATTGTGACTATGGATCTCTTCTAATCTTTAATTTGTCTTGTCTTGCAGTTTTGCTCAAAACCGCCGCACTATGTACCGGGCGTACTGCTTTGTGCCCGGCTTGAAGAGAGGGCACCCTTCCAGCTCCGTCCCCTCTGCCCCACCTACTCCAGCCTCACAGAGAAAAACGCAATACAAACGCAAATGTGAGCACCAGGATACTTCACCTAACAAGAGACTCTGCCAGGAAATTAGAAACACCAGAACACCAGCCAAATGTCGGACCTCCAGCCAGAGTCCCCAGGTTCCTCCAGGCTTCTGTCCTCTGTCTATCCATAGTTTTCCGCTGGAGCAAACAGGAGCACACAACCCAGGGTCATCGAGAGACCTCTTCTCCACTGCCTGCTCCCACGTCCTCGCTTGTCTCTACTCCTCTGCTGTCTGGTGGAAGAAGGAAAAGAACCCGTGAGGAAGTCCTGGAGACAGTGGCTATTGACATAACTTCTCCGTTCCTTCTCAAAAGAAGAAAGAGCTCCACCCAGGGTCATCAGCTTGAGACAGTGTCCAGAAGAAGATAAAAGATGCCCCCCCCCCCACCCCCCAACACACACTCACACACTCACTCAGTCACTCACACACACTCACACTCACACAAATTCACATACACAACCTCTCACACTCTCACTCACTCAGATGGCGCTCACACTATTTGAACATCAAAAAAAAGTTGCAGCTTAAGAACATAACTTTTCCAGGCTTAGGGTTTGGAGAGTCTTAATGTCCACGAAAAAATAATGTTGGGGGACTGATTTCCGCTCATACCACGTTTCATTTATTTATTTATTTGAAACGTTTGTGTGTGTGTGTGTGTGTGTGTGTGTGTGTGTGTGTGTGTGTGTGTGTGTGTGTGTGTGTGTGTGTGTGTGTGTGTGTTTAGAAGCATTTGAAAAATTTCAGCCCTGGAATTGCCCATCTCTACTGACTACCACTACATGACATCACAAGGTGGAACAGAGCATTTTGAGTTTTAAAGATGTAGACAGACTAATAATGCAGAGTTACTCAAACATGTGAATGAAAAAAAACTCAACTCCAGGTCTGTTTTTGAGAAGGAAACAACATTCTAACATGCAGTGGTGAAAGTAGTTTTCATTTCTTAAAGGTGCTATAATGTCCAGTGCATCACTTTACCGGTTTTTTTTTTTTGTTTTTTTTTTTGTTTTTAACGTTTTACACCTTTTTCATAGATAAATAACTTTTTAATATACTTAATTATTTCATATTTTTTAGTCAGCATAAACCCTCTTACAGGTGCAGGCAGCGCGCCGGCCTTAAATCTTCTACCAGTGCGCAGCACCGCCTCGCAATGGTTTAGGCCAGAGGTCTTCAACGGGGGGTCGCGACCCCTAGGGGGGTGGCGGAGGTACTGCAGGGGGGTCGCGAAATCTTTTGATTTCACTTTAAAATAATATAATTTTATATTTTATAGTGTAAAATACAGTATTAACCTGTGTATTATTTCCTTGTATTGGATGTACCATAACAGAGTAGCAATGTTTATACATGACACTAAGCTCAATTTAATATAAAACACAATTCTATGCCGTATATATAGTAGGAGGTCCCTGGCCCAGTTCGCCATCTGTTTGGGGGTCCCTGGCCTGAAAAATGTTGAAGACCCCTGGTTTAGGCGACTTTCACGGCTACAGTCAGATAAGATTTGACAGTCCTTGCTTAACAGACTGCAGATATCTCTGCACGAGAGTTTCGGGTCACTTTCAGTTATTCTCGAATGGCATAGTGTGGTTGTTTGTGTTTTCTACTTAAATAGCGCACCTTTAGCCTGGGAATTCCCAGGCCGCTTCCGTTCGTTTCGAACTGGAAGGCGGCCTGGAAACTCGTCCAAGCGAGAGTCCCAGATTTAGGGCCCCAATCAGAGAGCGGGGGAGGTGTGGCAAGACGGTGACGCGTACTACATGACAAACGGAAGCTTGTAGTTTGAACTGACAACTGACATGATTGGCTATGGACTTACGTATACGCTCAATGATAGACATTCATAACGCCCAATAAACGGCCGTTGGCAATCGCTAACCACACCTCCGCTACGGGATTTTTCGAAGCGAGTTTCCAGACCCATATCTCACTTGTGATATGGTCAGGTGTTAACCAGACTAGCGCACCTTACTTTTTTTTTCAAATGTGGGTTTTGGCCACCATTAACCATATTCTCTTAGCGGTGCTGCGTACCGGCTGTGAATTTTATACCGGTGCTGCGTTCCGGTGCGCACCGCTTTACTTTCACCACTGCTAACATGTCTTAAATCTCACAAGAGTCAATTTACTCAGATGTGGGTAACCAGCACATCTTTATTTTGTCTGTGCTCATATTTGCAAAATCTGTGTAGTTTTTGTTCCAAGTGTTAAGTCCTATCAGCCTGAGATAAATGTAAATGTTTGTCCCATGAGATTCATTTGGTCTTCTGATCATTTATGTTCTCGGGTTCTTCTTTCAGACCTCCAGATGGCGCTGTCATCCTGCCTCCACCTGTAGGAAGACGACGCCAAAACCTGTTTAAATCATCTGACCACAGCATCGTCACGTGACCACTCTGAAGCAGACCAGAGTGAGAGGTCCAAACTGTCAGCTATGAAAACAAACTCTTGGTCTGAAAAAAAACAAACCTAATAACATAATGTAAATGCTTCATTAGCTCTCTCAAGACAATTAACACCGACTATACCAGCAGCTCCTCCAAACATTCATCAGAAAAGGTTTTATTGACATGTGGTGAACAAGGTTTACAAACGATTACAATTACAGCAATATATAACATTACATTACAATGGGTCCTATCTGACAGTACTAAAGACCTGACCTTTACAGTTTAAGTGACAGTGTAGCCTTCAGCTGTGAGATGTTTGACCACCAGAGCAGAGAGCTTCATGAAGCAGCACAGGCACAGCAGCAGAACCAGGGCGCTCCCCGCAAACACATACACCAGAGTGTGGCTCCAGAAGGCAAACAGGTACAGAGAGCGCTGACAGTAGGGCCCTGAGCTGACACCAGAGGCCCCTGTGTGACTCGAGCTGACCAGTGCTGAGGGTCTTGAAGGTGTGGGGGTCCTTGAGTGGGTGGACCCCGGACCAGAGCTGATCGCTGCTGAGGGCCCTAAGTGTGTGAGCTCCGCACCAGGGCTCACCGCCGTAGAGGGCCCTGAGTGTGTGGGCACCGTACCAGGGCTCACCGCTGTAGAGGACCCTGAGTGTGTGGGCACCGTACCAGGGCTCACCGCCGTAGAGGGCCCTGAGTGTGTGGGGGTCCATGAGTGTATGGGCCCCTGATCAGAGCTGACTAGTGTGTTGAATGTGGAGTTGGCGGGGACTCCGGGGCTGTCTGTGTACTGCGGCGGGTACACTGAGTAGATGATGTAGCTCCCTGCGATCAAAAACACAAATTAGTCATTTTCATATCACATTTCACAGATAGAAGTATTCTAAGAGCTTCGGTGCAGTGGTGGAAAGAGTACTCAATATTTATACAATTACATGGCTGAAAATGTACCTACATGCAAGTTCTGCTGCTAAAAGTATCTAAGTAAAAGTTGTATATTGATTAGCTAATAATCACTTGGCAGATATCTGCCATTTTTTATTGTGTTGGCCTTAAAGATCCCATGACATGGTACTTCTTGATGCTTTTATATGGCTCCTTAATGGTTCCCTAATACTGTAAATTAATCCTTCTTCAGAATCAACACTCAGTGCATGAGAAACAGAGATAAGATGAGAAAGAGTCATAAATTTCTCTCTCAAACTCTTTATTCTGGGCGTTGTTGCTTGAATGCAAATGAGGAGAAAAAAGCTGGCCAATAGTAGAGGGTGGGGGCGTGGCCAAACGCTCCGGTCTCCGCTGTGAGCTCTCAGCTGATCCATTTCCTTGTTTTTGCACGGGGAGAAGAGATTTAAAGCGTTCCATTGAAAAATAAACACATTTCCACATAAAATAAAATTAAACCACTGCTGTTCAAAGGCCCAGAGGCTCAGATAAAGGACTTCCGAGCCTAGAAACACTCGGACGTGCCTCCAGGTAAATAAAAAAACGCATTTCGCATTGCCGAGCGCATTCGCAGTCCAAACTCTCTGGGCGTGATTTACAGAGACGCTGAGTAGACACAGACGGGGGTGGAACTGCATTTGCATTTCTTTTTTCGATCTGACGTCAATAAGTTTCCTTGTTCAAACTCGCCTGTTTGAGCTCAGATTTTTTGCAACGCAGAAAAGGATCGCAAATGCTCAGTTTAGACATTTCGCAACTTTTAACCATGGGGGGGGGGGGGGGCTAAACAGGGTAGGGGAGCTCACATTAACGTTCAAAAACCTCAGAAAGTGAAAATTTCATGCCATGGGACCTTTAAATCTTCAGCATAGGCTGATATTTTGTTTTGGTCAAGCTGCTGCCTAAAGAATCCACATAAAGCCTTTTCAGAACATTGGAGTGCAAAAATGTGACTACATGCTCTTTTGTGGTAAAAAGCTGTGAGTGAGTTTGTAGTAAATTAGGGTGTTTTCACACTTGGTCCCTTTCAGCGTTTAAAGCAGTGCTTCTCAAATAGTGGGGCGGGCCCCCCTGGGGGGGGCGTGGCGTGATGCCAGGGGGGGCGTGGCGTGATGCCAGGGGGGGCGCGTATGACCCTGGGAAACATGTTTTTTTGCTGTACTGTACTAGAACTAAGTGTAATTGCACATCAACAACAGTAGTTGGCAGTGGCGTTCTCACATGCGATTTACGCACAGTCTCATCATTAACAGAACATCCTCTGTCACAGAAAAAACACGTATATTCCACTGAGTCGTGTCCTTTAGTCCGACAGAAGCTGACGCATCAGTGGCACAAGGAGAGAGCGTTTTTTTTTCAGTGCTTTTAGCTTATGCAAATGAGGTGGTTTTAAGTTTCATTTCTGTAAAACGTAAACAAATGTGCGCAAAGCTGCATTAAAAATACATTAATATTTGAGTCCTCAGTGCAGTCTTTGTTGTAAGTTTCTTTCTTTTTTTTTTGTTTATAATGTTAATAAAAGGATACAATGGTGTCCTCATAACAATTTTCTAGACAAATGATACTATTTATAGTCGCGCGCAGGAAGGGGGGCGTGAAATTTTTTCTTCTTCCTAGGGGGGGCGTCACAGAAAATAATTGAGAAGCACTGGTTTAAAGCGAACTCAGATCGCTAACTGGGCATTATAGGTTTATATGTGAACACTCTAAGCGCACTCAGACCCCTTTAAAACGAACCGAACTGAGACCATCTCGGGAGGTGGTCTCAGTACGGTTCGCTAAAAGGTCCGTGGTACGGTTCGCCTAACCTGCGCAGTGTGTACACATAACGCTCCGGGTTCACTTCGCCTTTTGTGCAGTTTTATTACCTTCTAAGCTTCCCGTAGACAGCGACACAGGGAGGTAGTGACGAAAAATAACAATACAGGACTCTTTCGAGGCCCTGTAATTGGAATGAGTACACTTTAAATCCTTTAAGGAGGATCCATTGGAGGGCAAGTCTGGTGCCAGCAGCCGCGGTAATTCCAGCTCCAATAGCGTATATTAAAGTTGCTGCAGTTAAAAAGCTCGTAGTTGGATCTCGGGTCCGAGCTGACGGTCCACCGCGAGGCGGGCCCCCGTCTGTCCCAGCCCCTGGCTCTTGGCGCCCCCTCGATGCTCTTGGCTGAGTGTCCCGCGGGGTCCGAAGCGTTTACTTTGAAAAAATTAGAGTGTTCAAGGCAGGCACGGTCGCTTGAATACTGCAGCTAGGAATAATGGAATAGGACCCCGGTTCTATTTTGTGGGTTTTCTCTGAACTGGGGCCATGATTAAGAGGGATGGCCATCACAGAGAATGCCAAGGAGTGAAGGTCTCAGAGCTCTAGAGAAGCTACAGTGTGAACAGAAAGAGGACTGAGGCTCCATCAGAGCTTAAGTGGACCAGAAAGAGAACTCGGTCCTCTTTCACAATGTGAACACAAACAGAACTGAGTTTGTGTTCTCTTGGTCCCCTTGTTGGTCCACTTTTAGGTTCGCTTGAAGGGGACTATATGTGAAAACACCCTTAATATCGCCCCAAATTGTCGGCAGAGTTTATCAGCTATCAGTTTCTCTGGATTCTAAATAATCGTCATCTCCATCAAAAAAAACATAGCGGTCAATCTCTATTTTTAACATAGTTTTGGTAGAATTTTGTAATTCTCTGCGCTCTGTCCAATCAGAGCAGGCGTTGCAGTGCCATCACATTGTTTGCTAATAAAAGGTGAGGCGAGACCATAGACTGTAGGGAGTGTGACGTCAGCCACGGCGTTAGGCTCCGGTCGCATGAAGCTCACGAACAATTACAGGGGTGAATTTGGAGCAAAGTTCTATATTAATAATAGGACTTTATTAACGGACAACATAGTGAAATAAAAACCCCAGGATCATGTAGAGCGGGTTAATACGAACATTTTAAAGGAAAAGTAATGTTTTTTTACAATCTGCCTGCTAGTTTTACTCACCCATAGCACTTTGGTGTCATTTTGAGCAGTTTCGTAGAAGTTATGTTGTAGCGTATCCGTTAACTTGAGTGCTCGGGGCATTACTTTGCGGGCTCCAAATAACACAAACTTTAGCACTTTTCAAATCATAGAAGCCCGATGTCTTAGTCTACGATTTCGTGTGGTCAAAAGTGGCCTGTAATCCGAGATTTAGCCATAGTTTCGAGTAGATGAGGAGGCCAGTGCGCATGTGCGGACTGTGCTCTCAGCTCCCGGGACCCAAACATGATACGCAAAGCTGTAAACTATGGATAAATCTCGGATTACAGGCCACTTTTGACCAAACGAAATCGTAGACTAAGACATCGGGCTTCTATGATTTGAAAAGTGCTAAAGTTTGTTATTTGGAGCCCACACAGGGCATATTACATGCTTGGGGAATATATTATATGCCCCGAGCTATGGCTAGAAATTGCGCTAGGCTAACCGCAAATCTAAAACATCTCTGGAAGTGCTCCATATG
This sequence comes from Paratrypauchen microcephalus, assembly GCA_036785185.1. Lineage (NCBI taxonomy): Eukaryota > Metazoa > Chordata > Actinopteri > Gobiiformes > Gobiidae > Paratrypauchen > Paratrypauchen microcephalus. The sequence continues at coordinate 979,031 of JAVJIX010000215.1, read as the reverse complement.
ACACCAAAGTGCTATGGGTGAGTAAAACAACTTGTTTTATTACCAAAATAAGGCTAAAATTGTAAACAAAAAACAAAAAAAAACGTTACTTTTCCTTTAAGACCAAAATGACAAGGCTCACAGCAGCAGCTACAGAGAGAGCGGCCACAATATTCCAATGTAAATTCAATTGGAAACAGAGTGAATGGTGCCAGAAGCATCCCCATGAATACTTCCTGTTTGGAACGTGGCAGCTTCCGGGTTAGCTATATCTATTTATATTTACAGTCTATGGGTGAGACAGAGGTGAAACACTGGGACATTTGGGACTTAAAATAAGTACATGTTTAAAATTGGGGCTCAAATAAGTACATGTGACTTGGACTAACCGTAAAAGAACCAGGCGAGGTAGAGCAGGCCCAGGCAGACCATCCACAGGGTCCACAGGGAGCTGCGGCGTCGCTCTGGACACAGTAGACAAGGGAGGGCCAGCAGGCTGAGGAGCAACAAGGACCCCACTCCACTGACCAGCAGGTGCACCGGCAGGACAGGGGCCATGGGACAGGAGCCCATGTACACCGCACCTGTACACAAGGGCCAGAGCAGGGCTGAGACAGGACTCAACAAGTACTAAACCAGGACTGACATAACACTCAATCCAAGACGAAATCCAGGACTGAACCAGGACTAAATGAGGACTAAACCAGGACTGAACCAGCCCATGAACACTGCACCTACACACAAGGGGCCAGAGCAGGACTGAACCAGGACCGAATCAGGACTAAAAGAGGACTAAACCAGGACTAAAACTTACTTTATCCCCTCCCTGCCTGCATGCACTTTTTCCCTCTTGTCCAATTGTCCTGGAGCTACTGTGGCGAGTAAATTTCTCCTGTGTGAGATCAACAAAGGCTTATCTTATCTTATCTTATCTTATCTTAAAAGACTGCACATATATGTTGAAATAACACAGTTGTGCAAATTCCATCTCACCCATCACAATCTGAACCACGGGGAAGGCACACACCGTGAGTGCGATGCAACCTGAGGGACAAAAAGCACAATCTCTCACACTTTGACACATGGCAGAGAATTATTATATCAAGCAATTAGAGATTTTTTTTTTTTCTCACCTGCTACAAACACCCCTGATCTGAGCAGAGCGCCCAGGCAGTTCTCCCGGAAAGTAGAAGCCATAGGAGTCCACTGTCCCCTCGTGTCTCTGACCTCCTCCACTAGCTCTCGCTCTACTGTTGTGTCCTCTGCTGCTGTCTTTTGTCCACTGTCCTCTATTCACTGTCCTACATAATCCTACATAATAATCTCCTCTCTGAGTCCTCTGCTCTTTCTCTCTCTCTCTCTCTCTCTCTCTCTGTCCTATCTTTCCTCTCCTCTCTCTGTCCTGTCGTCTGTGTCTCTGTCCTATCTCTATCTGTGCACATATCCTGTCTCTCGAGTGTCTTTCTCTCCTCTCAGAGCAGTGGTGTAACTAAGGACTTTCCACACTTGTGCAGACTTGTGAGGACAGGACACACACACACACACACGTAGTGAACCACTGATAAAACATAACAGAATATTTGCAAACACATTTTAAAGGCGTGGCTGTATTTTCTCACATGAACACAGGAAGTGACTCTCACTCAGGGTTGCGTCATGGTTTCGTCATCTTAGTAGTATCTCTCATTTGGATATTCACTCTGGAGCTCTCCAGCCTGTAGAGCAGGAGCTACACTAACTCACCAAGAAACTTCCAGGGATTTGGAAATTCTACATATCAAGCAGTTTAATGTAAGAGGATGTAAAAAAATAGGTAAGTAAGAGTGGTCCTGGAATGTGTATCTATCCTTATTTAGTGCAGTGGTTATGAATAAATAGCACAAAGTGGTGATTTTGAAGGGAATTCTTATCGGGAAAACAATATTTTAGTCAACAGGTCATTTTTACCCACTGAAAAAATACAATTTTGTTCCTTGTTGTTTTTTGTTCCTCTCTCTGCAACTGTTCGTGTGTCAAGGAGTCTGAGCTTCACCAGGGAAGTCTCACATGTCCCAGGAATGAGTGGACCAAAGACCAAGTTTCCAGTATCATTATTTTTATATATATATATATATATTTATATATATATTTATATATATATATTTATATATATATATATATATATATATATATATATATATATATATATATATATATATATTTCAAACTCTGCTAAGAAAGAATGGTATCAAACACGAGACATCAGCTCCCTAGTCACCGCATCAAAACGGGACAGCTGAAAGGGGCTGGCGTACTCTTTTTGAAATGGGCAGATGTATGCTAATTGAAAGTCAGCTACCCAGAGGCCTCTGGAATTGTGCTGTTCAAACAGCAGCCATAGTACGAAATAGGTATTTTAACAAGCAGACAGGGAAGACTCCCTACCAGATGCTAACAGGTCAAATGCCCAATTTATCCAAAATGCAGAAGTTTGGATCTGAATGTTACACATACAGACAGAATAAGGGAAAGCTTGACTCAAGATGTGACCCAGGATTTTTTGTAGGTTATGACAAAAACAGCCCCGCTTATTTGGTTTATCATCCTAACACTGAAAAGGTTCAAAAACACAGGCTTGTCAAATTTGAAAAAACATCAAATTTGATGGGGTTTGAGTGCCCGAATGATCCCGGGAGCTATGTTGTCGGGGGCTTTATGCCCCTGGTAGGGTCACCCAAGGCAAACAGGTCCTGGGGGACGGGTCAGACTAAGAGCAGTTCAGAAGCCCTTATGACTGGCGTTACCGGGGCCCCACCCTGGAGCCAGGCCTGGGGTGGGTGCTTGTCAGCGAGCGTCTGGTGGCCGGGCCTTTCCCCACGGGACCCGGCCAGGCGAAGCCCGAAGGAGCGACGTGGGGCCGTCCTCCCGTGGACCCACCACCCGCAGGAGGATCCATAAGGGGCCGGGTGCAAAGAGATCTGGGCGGCCGGATCTCCGGACATGGAGACTAGCTCTGGGGACATGGAATGTCACCTTGCTGGGGGGAAGGAGCCTGAGCTCGTGCGGGAGGTTGAGTGTTACTGACTAGATATAGTCGGCCTCACCTCCACGCACAGCTTGGGCTCTGGAACCCAACTCCTTGAAGGGGGCTGGACCCTCCATTTCTCTGGCGTTGCCTCCGGGGAACGGGGGCGGGCTGGTGTGGGCCTGCTCATTGCTCCACAGCTCAGCCGCCGAGTGCTGGAGTTCACCCCGGTGAACGATGTCCCTGCGTCTTCAGGTCGGGGGCAGGTCTCTCACTGTTGTGTCGGCCTATGGGCCGAACAGCAGTGCAGAGTACCCGGCCTTCTTGGAGAACAGTGCAGCGACTGGGGACTCCGTTGTTCTCCTGGGGGACTTCAACGCCCACGTGGGCAACGACAGTGACACCTGGAGAGGGGTGATTGGGAGGAACGGCCTCCCTGATCTGAACCCGAGCGGTGTTCTGTTATTGGACTTCTGTGCTAAACACAGTTTGTCCATGACGAACACCATGTTCGAGCACAAGGGTGTCCACCAGTGCACGTGGCACCAGGACACCCTAGGACGGAGGTCGATGATCGACTTTGTAGTTGTGTTATCTGACCTCCGGCCGTGTGTCTTGGACACTCGGGTGCAGAGAGGGGCAGCGCTGTCAACTGATCACCACCTAGTTATGAGTTGGGTCCGCTGGCGGGGGAGGAAGCCAGAGAGACCTGGCAGGCCCAAGCGTATCGTGAAGGTCTGTTGGGAAAGTCTGGCAGAGCCCTCTGTCAGGGGTACCTTCAACTCACACCTCCGGGAGAACTTCTCCTGGATTCCGGGGGAGGCTGGGGACATAGAGTCCGAATGGGCTTTGTTCTCGGCCTCTATTGTTGATGCGGCCGCCCGTAGCTGTGGTCGTAACATATACTGCCCACTAGTGGTCATACTGCCCACTAGTGGTCATACTGCCCACTAGTGGGAAGTTGCTTAAACAAAGTTTTGAACTTTATTCGCGAGCTATCGGTCTATCGGAAAGGAAGATAGCGTTACTGCTAACGGTAGCAGGGCGAGCTGCATTAGATGTGTACAACACAAGAGAAAGATAAGTTCGACGTTGTGATGAAGAAATTTGAAGATTATTGCACACCGAGAAATAATGAAACGTACGAGAGGTATGTGTTCAGGAATAGACTACAGAAAGAGTCAGAATTGATTGAACAGTATGTCACTGACTGAAAAGTCAGTCATGCAACTTCGGAACATTGTGTGACTCGATGATAAGGGACCAAATTGTAATCGGAGTCCAAGACAACAAACTGCGGATGCAATTATTAAAAGAGTCAATCCAATCCAATCCAACTTTATTTATAAAGCACTTTAAAAACAACACAGTCGACCAAAGTGCTGTACACAGGTCAAAACACAAAACATGACACACAGTAACATTAAAAACAGAACATGATAAAAGTCAACTACTCACACTGGGTTAAAAGCCAATCTTAAAAAATGAGTTTTAAAAAGGGATTTAAAAACAGGAAGTGAGTCGGCCTGTCTAACATTCAGTGGAAGTGCATTCCAGAGTCTTGGAGCAACCACTGAAAAGGCCCGATCACCCCGAAGTTTCCTTTTTGTCTTGGGGACAACAAGGAGAACCTGAGCTGCAGACCTGAGAGAGCAGGAGGGTGTGTAGGGCACCAGCAGGTCAGACAGATACTGTGGGGCCAGGCCATGGAGACAATCAAAAACAAATAAAAGAATCTTAAAATCAATGCGAAGCTGAACAGGTCGCCAATGGAGAGATTGAAGAATGGGAGTTATGTGATCGAATTTGCGAGAACCAGTTAAAAGACGAGCAGCAGCATTTTGGACTAGCTGAAGACGGGAAAGCAAGGTTTAGTCAGACTTAACTCTTGAGAAAGCAATACAAACGTGCCAAGCGTCAGAGAGCACAAAGGCACAAATAAAGACTTTCAGCAGCAAGCAGCGTTGCATGCAAAGAAAGGGAATGCAAAGCCCAAACAAAAAACCGGGAACTGCGCAAGGTGTGGAATGCAACACGCACCAGTGTCCAGCCTTCGGGAAGGAATGTCGCAAATGTGGCGGAAAGAACCACTTCGCAAAGAGCTGTTTCTCGAAGAAAAGGGTGCAACTCGTGCAAAAGAAGAGCGACAGCGACGAGGAGCTGTTCTTCATGGATGCGATCGAGGGCAAGACCGTGGTTCCCACACTCACTAGTCCTTGGCCTCCTTCCTTCCGGCTCGTGTACAGTCTCAGGGTGTTGGATTTGGGATGGAACCCTCCATGCATGGTCAGAAGCTTTCGTGTCTTAATGTCTGTGGTCTGTATCTCCTCCTTTGGCCAGCTTATGATTCCTGCTGGGTATCTGATCACTGGCAGGGCATCGCTGTTTATTGCCTGGGCCTTGTTCTTGCCATTGAGCTGACTTCTTAGGACTTGCCTTACTCGTTGCAGGTATTTGGCTGTAGCCGCTTTCCTTGTTGCCTCTTCAAGGTTGCCATTTTCTTGTGGGATACCAAGGTACTTGTAACTGTCCTCAATGTCTGTTATTGTTCCCTCTGGGAGTGAGACCCCCTCTGTGTGGACTACCTTTGCTCGCTTGGTCACCATCCTACTACATTTCTCAAGCCCGAATGACATTCCAATGTCTGTGCTGTAGATCCTGTCTGTATATATATATATATATATAGGAAGCTATAGTGCGAGTGAGATGTGATGGACAATGGGGACCGCTGGCTAAAGTGGTCAAAGGAACAACTCCCAGATCATACGAAGTCATCACAGAGCATGGGAAAACAATGAGACGAAACAGACGTCACTTACTGAAAGTGCCACAGACAGAAATCCCAGTCATGGACAATGACACAAGTGACATACCAATTCCAAGCCAGACAGAACAACCAGAAATGGTGGACAATCAGAACTTAGAGACAGACGGAAACAAACAGATCGAGGTGACACAGAGCAGAAGCTCACAAAGACAAATTGTGAGACCAAAACGACTGATTGAGGAAATGTAAGACACACTGTTGTGAATGTATAACAGCTGGTAAATGGTTCCAAGCTGTTGGGAAAAAAAAAAAAAAGTCTGTTGAAACTGTTGAATGTATGATTCAATGTACAAGGTTGGCCTAAAAGGATATGTTAACAGAAGAAATGGATTTTATTTTGTAGAATGTAATTTAAAAGGTTTATACAAAAGATCTGAAGTTAAAGATCCCATGACATGGTACTTCTTGATGCTTTTATATGGCTCCTTAATGGTTCCCTAATACTGTAAATGAATCCTTCTTCAAAATCAACACTCAGTGCATGAGATATGACTCTGACAGTCTTCATGAGGCTAGATATGTGTCTAAAATGCTTTATTCTGAGTGTTGCTGCTTCAGTGCAAATGAGAAGGACAGAGAGATTGGCTAAGGAGCGGGGGGGGGCGGGTTTCCCCCGCAGCTCGGCGCAGCTCGTCTTCTCTCTTCCGTGTTTAACACAGGAAGACAGATGGGAGACTTTGCAATGAAAAAAAGCATATTTACACAGAAAATAAAATTAAACCACTGGTATGTCAGAGGTCCAGAGGGTCGGGTAAGGGACTTGCGAGCCTAGAAACACTCGGACGTGCCTCCAGGCAAATAAAAAAACGCATTTCGCATTGTAGCGCATTCACAGTCCAAACTCTATGGGCGGGATATACAGGGACGCTGAGCGGAGACAGAGGGAGGGGCTGGAGCTGCATTTGCCGATCTGATGTCAATAAGGTGCCTTGTCCGAACTCGCCCGTTTGAACACTGGTTTTGTGTAACGCAGAAAAGGATCGCAAATGCTCAGTTTAGACATTTCACAACTTTTAGCCATGGGGGGGGCTAAACAGGGTAGAGGAGCTCACATTAACGTTCAAAAACCTCAGAAAGTGAAAATTTCATGCCATGGGACCTTTAAAACAAACAATGGATTTATTTTTAAAGGGATGTCAACAGTGTTAAGTTTACAATTGAGGAAAGATCTTTATTTGGAAAAAAAAAAGGAGATCTATTGATATGCCTCCTGTGGACCCACCACCTGCGGGAGGATTCATGGGGGCTGGTGCATTGTGTTCTGGGCGGCGGTTCTGCTTGGACTGCTGCCCCCACGACCCAGAAATGGAAAAGTGGAAGATGGATGGATGTATTGATATATGTTTCACCACTAGTGGGCACTATGACCTTTGGCCAAGACCTCATCAGCAGTGTTGCCAACTTAGCGACTTTGTCGCTATTTTTAGCTACTTTTTGGACCCCCCTAGCGAGAAAATTAGACAAAAGCGACTAGCGACAAATCTAGCGACTTTTTCTGGTGATCAGAGGCTCCAAGATCGCGGGAGGGGGAAAAATAATTGCGCCGTTTTCTCTCTTTCCCCGTTCAGAGAAAGAGACAGAGAGAAAGAGACAGAGAGAAAGAGACAGAGAGGGGCAGTGGAAGAGAGACACACACACCAGTCTCTCCTCTGCTCCCTCCCATCTCGTCAGATCGCCTCGGAGTCTGGTCATTCCTCTCTCTGTTTCTGTCATTCAGTTTCTCTCGTCACGTGCATATCCCTCATTCTTTAGAGCATTTATTTTTTCTCCTCTTGTATTCAATCGCAATGCCACAACCAAAAGTGTATACACAAAAGTACAGACGGGAGTGGGAAAAAGCTAGTTGTACAGCACAGAAAAGTTTTAAAAAGCTAGTTCTTTAGCACCAAAAAAATAAAAATAAAAAGCTATAGTTTGCCCACTATAGCACAAAAAAATAAAAATAAAAAGCTTTAGTTAAACTACAGCACAAAAAAAAAACACAAAATAAAAAAGCAAGCTATAGATAAATATAAATAAATATAAAATATCTAAGATAAATATAAAATATCTAAAAAATAAAAAAAAATAAATAAAAAACAAACAAGTATATGTAATAACAACACCAATAAAAGGTTAGTGTCACGGGGTAAGGAAGGTTAGGATGTGCCCCCCCCCTCGCTCGCTCGTCTAGCTACTTTTAGCTACTTCTGGGCGGGCCAATAGCTACTTCCGATGCTGGGGAGTTGGCAACACTGCTCATCAGTTACACGAGGGAGTTTGTCTCATCTTTACAACAGCAGCAGATGCGCGCGCTCACACACTGCTCTGTCCACCAGCTGCACCCCCCCTGTCACGTGACACTTCACGTGCTTCTGGACACTCACAGCTCCAGAGCTGGACCACTCACTGACCCGAGACAGCGAGGGGACACAGCGGGACACACCGCGGGACACAGCGGGACATACAGCGGGACACACCGGGACATACAGCGGGACACACCGCGGGACACACCGGGACATACAGCGGGACACACCGCGGGACACACCGGGACATACAGCGGGACACACCGCGGGACATACACCGGGACACACCGGGACATACAGCGGGACACCGGGACTTCCCTGCACAGACCATCTTTACAGAATCGTTGAACTCTTCTAGAGACTCTTCTGCACAGATATTTGACTTAAAATCAGTTTGGGGTGAGTAGATTTACAATCTTCTTGTCTCTGGTGTATTTTTGCATTTTTTTAATGTATTTTTTAATCATCTGCACATGTGACATCCAGGAAATTGTGAAATTGCCCAGTCAGCTGTTCAGAGAGGAATGTCAGATGGGGAAGTGAAATAAAGCTCTGTCAGCAGGATTTGGGGTTCTGCCTCAAACTACACATGAGGCTTTAAAGCTGTTGGGGCTGTTATGCAAAACTGACTCATGAACGTTTTAAATCTAGAGGTGTGTTTAGTTTCATTAAAACATGTTTAAGTAATCCTCAAAATGCGCTGTTCCATCTTGTGACGTCATCAACGGCTCTCTGTGGTCTCAACTCTACATTACGCTTAAAGAACCATAAATTGTTGTTTTGTTTGACCTTTTGCACAGTTGAGGTTTCCACAGAAAGTCTCCAAAGTGTTTCCCAACCAGGGGTATGAGTACCCCTAGGGGTACGCGACACACTGCAGGGGGTACGAGAGCACGCCGCAGGGGGTACGAGAGCAAGCCGCAGGGGGTACGCGACACACTGCAGGGGGTACGCGAGCACGCCGCAGGGGGTACGAGAGCACGCCGCAGGGGGTACGAGAGCACGCCGCAGGGGGTACGCGACACACTGCAGGGGGTACGCGAGCACGCCGCAGGGGGTACGCGAGCACGCCGCAGGGGGTACGCGACACACTGCAGGGGGTACGCGAGCACGCCGCAGGGGGTACGGGAGCACGCCGCAGGGGGTACGGGAGCACGCCGCAGGGGGTACGCGAGCACACTGCAGGGGGTACGGGAGCACGCCGCAGGGGGTACGGGAGCACGCCGCAGGGGGTACGCGAGCGCACTGCAGGGGGTACGAGAGCACGCCGCAGGGGGTACGAGAGCACGCCGCAGGGGGTACGAGAGCACGCCGCAGGGGGTACGCGGCAGTGTCGCTGCCAGGCGCAGGGGGAGATTTTTTTTTTTTTTTTTTAAATTGTAATTTGAGTAAATTTAAAGTTAAAGAGAAGAGAGAAAAATAAAAGTAGGCCTACTGCTCAGTTAAAAATGTAGCTCAAGACTAACCTGTGTTTCATACAGATTTGGGGAGTTGTTAGTGTGTAGTTAGACTGATTCATAAAACATTGTGCAGGGTTTTGGTTGATGGGGCAATATGAATCTTTTTGACATCATTGCATTTATGTATATATTTTAGTTTGCTCAAAGCGGGGACTTGAACTCGAAACCTTTAATGTTTCCTCAAAAGAGCTAAAAATAAAATAAACATTTCAGTCCAGTTCAAAAAGAATTTAAAAATCCAGAATCTAAAACTGTAAAATTGAGTTAACTAAAGGACAAAACCTAAAATTTGTACTTATGTACTGTACTTTTATAGGGTTTACTTTATGTGCATTACACTTGTTTCAAATTCAGTTGACTTTTTCAAACATATTTATTGATCCAAGCTTTGATAGGATGACTCTGTACGTGTTCACACATGTTCAGTGTGGCCGTGGTTGACATGAGGACAGGAGGAGTGGGCGGGGCAAGGTTACCAGAATACACCTTTCTCCAATATTTACAAAGATGTGAGTCTGAAGTTCAGATACTCATTGGTCACCATCAGTTTGAGTAAAATGATGGTTACTTAGTTTCATGTGTCACTGAAATAAACATCTGATTGGACGACTGATTCTGGGGGTGGGGACCAGAATGATAAATACAGACAACACAAAATTTGTTATTAAAACATTACAATTAGTTTGTGTTCTTCTCAGAGCAAGAATACTGGAAGTGTATGTTAGACTTTAGACTTTTTAGACTTTATTGTCCCCAAGGGAAAATTCAGAGCCTGTTTGACACAGACAGCAACAACACAACAAACACATCACAATAAGTGTTACACACACTCAGCGGGGCCTGTTGTTCAAAAATGTGACAAAGCGGGTCCTCCTGCACCTGAGTGTCCTGTACCTCCGTCCTGAGGGCAGAGGGGTGAGGTGTTCCTGAGGGCAGAGGGGTGAGGTGCTCCTGAGGGCAGAGGGGTGAGGTGCTCCTGAGGGCAGAGGGGTGAGGTGCTCCTGAGGGCAGAGGGGTGAGGTGTTCCTGAGGGCAGAGGGGTGAGGTGCTCCTGAGGGCAGAGGGGTGAGGTGAGGGCAGAGGGGTGAGGTGCTCCTCAGGGCAGAAGGGTGAGGTGCTCCTGAGGGCAGAGGGGTGAGGTGCTCCTCCGTCCTGAGGGCAGAGGGGTGAGGTGTTCCTGTAGTGGGTGAGTGGGGTCCTGTTCTATTGAAAGTGCAAAGCGTCCAATAGCCCTGTGGTTGAGATCTGCAGGTTGGGTGTGGGGAGTCTTATGATTTTAGCAGCTGTCTGAGTTTCCTTTGTGACTTTAGACCTGTTTTTAACAGTGAGCATATTGAAAAAGCAGGTAGAACAATACAAGAGAATAGACTGGTTACTACAGGTTACCATGGATATGTTTTCTTCGAGCTCATTGGTTCCTGCATGTGTCCAGCGGGTGGGGCCATGTCTGTGCAGAGGCTGGAGCAGTTCAGAAAACGTATCCGCCAAGAACTGGACCGGACTGTGAACTTCTGGGTCAAGCACTCCCATGATCCTGAACACGGGTGTGTAATCTCTGCATCTGGTTATGAAGTGTTGTATGGTATATTAAACAAATTGGATGCTTCTGAGCTTTAAGCCATGTTGTACTGCTGGTATCTCCTCAAAAACATTGTGAGTTGTGTTTTGTTTCATTCACATGTTTGAGTAATCCTTTATTATTAGTCTGTCTTTGCTCTTTGTTCAGTAGAGACTGGCAATGTCAGGGCTGAAATTATGCAAATGATTCTAGTGAATGTGCATGTAATTTCAAAACACTGTAGAGCACTTCTGGTGTTACCACATGACATCACAAGTTGGAACAGTGTTTTCTGTTTAAGAGAAGAACAGAAAAGAACACAGTCTAAATATCCAGTGTTTGAGTTAAACATGTGTGAATGAAACAAATCTCCAAGTATGTTTGTCATTATAACACACTATATTTAAAAGTTAAAAGTAAGTTAAAAGTTATTCGCTCACCTGCCGTGACTCACATATGAACATAAGTGACATCCCATTCTTAATCCATCAGGTTTAATTCCTACTGTTTCTGAAACTTGCGTTGTGACACTGCAATTTCCCCATTGTGGGACAAATAAAGGATTATCTTAATATGACGTCGGTCCACCCTTTGCAGCTATAACAGCTTCAAATCTTCCGGAAAGGCTGTCCATAAGGTTTAGGAGTGTGTTTATGGGAATTTTTAGGTGCAGGCCAGTCAAGTTCATCCACACCAAAACTCTCTCATCCATGTCTTTATGGACCTTTGTGCACTGGTGCAGTCATGTTGAAGAGGAAGGGGCCATCTCCAAACTGTTCCAACAAAGTTGGGAGCATGGAATTGTCCAAAATTTCTTGGTATGCTGAAGCATTCAGAGTTCCTTTCATTGGAACTGAGGGGCCAAGCCCAGCTTCTGAAAAACAACCCCACACCATAATCCCCCCTCCATCAAACTTTACACTTTACTGTTCTCCTGGCAACCACCAAACCCAGACGTGTCCATCAGATTGCCAGATGGAGAAGCCTGATTAATCACTCCAGAGAATGTGTCTCCACTGCCCTAGAGTCCTGTGTGCTTTACACCACTGCACCACTGCACTTGGTGATGTTTGGCTTGGATGCAGCTGCTCGCCCATGGAAACCCATTCCATGAATCTCTCTACGTACTGCTCTTGAGCTAATCTGAAGGCCACATGAAGTTTGGAGGTCTGTAGTGACTGACTCTGCAGCATCCACTGACCCCGCCCCGTCAGTTTATGTGGTCTACCATTTCGTGGCTGAGTTGCTGTTGTTCCCAATCACTTCCAGTTTGTTACCACTAACAGTTGACTGGAATATTTAGGATTGAGGAAATGTCACGACTGGACTTGCACAGGTGGCATGCTGTCATGCTAGAATTCACTAAGCTCCTGAGAGCAACCCTTTCACAACTGTTTATAGAAGTCTGCATGTCTATGTACTTGATTTTATACATGTGGCCAGGGAAGTGACTGGAACACCTCATTTCAATTATTTGGATGGGTGAATGAATACTTTGGCAATATAGTGTATATCAGAAAACAGCGGAATATGAGCCCTTTAATGTTTGATAATAAGTAATAGTAAGTGTTAGCTTTATTGTGAGGGCAAAACTGTTAAGGCTGACTTGGGAATAGAATTCCGGGTCACCGGCTTGGTAGGTGGGTGTGCTAACTACTGTGCAACAGTCCAGATAGAGAGAGCAGACTCAAGCGCAGAGGTTCAAATTAAAAATATGTTCTCCATTTATTTTTCAAAAAAACTCAGAAGGTCCACAAGCAACACAGAAAATCCAAAATTTGCAAAAAGCTTGGCAACACAAAAACTCTCCAAAAACATAAAAAATCAAAAAAATTAAGAGTGTTAAAGTTTGAGAATGCAAAAGGCTTAATCTTTAACAAGACACAAATTCTAGAGACTCACTAGGGACGTCGACAGGTGTAAACAAAAAACAAAAAAAAGACTCAAAGTGACAAACAACAGAAAACCAGGGCTTAAATACCCAGCCCAATTGATCACATGATCACAAGAACAATTGGAAACAGGTGGTAAAGAAACGAAATGGAGGGAAACAAAAGATCAAGCACATGTCCCACAGTGACCCCTAGTGTCCAGAAGAGCCATAACCCCTAACAAAAACTCTGCTGTGTGAAGTGCTTATAAACTCATTGCATTGATGTGTGCAGGGGATTCTTCACGTGCCTGGGCAGAGATGGTCAGATTTACGACCAGCTCAAGTACGTGTGGCTGCAGGGTCGACAGGTAGGTGGTGCTGCTCGAATGTGCCCACTCACTGTGTCTGGGCTGTGTGACTGATGCTGTGCCCTTCAGGTGTGGATGTACTGTCGGCTGTACCGCACTGTGCCGCGCTTTCACACAGACGAGATCCTGCAGGCTGCTAAAGCAGGTGAGACTATTCATCTGGAATTACCTCCTGTGTTTCATCTAATCTCAAATGATTTAAAGAGGGAGTAGTATTCAAAATGAACCTTTTGGAGCTTTGTGTCAAAACATCCCTGGAGAGCATTATTCATTCACTCGGCATATGTAAGATACTTTTGTGTCCTAGGACAGACAGAAGTGAGGCTGTCAGTCTGTGCCATGAGCTCCTCCCACCACCAACACTCACAGCATTTTCATAATAGGCAATGTGGGTGAAGTGCTTTGCCTCCACTGTGCCACCTGGAATTCCCAGAGGTCTCCCATCCAAGTACTGACCAGGCCTGGTCCTGCATCGCTTCAGAGATCTGACGGGATCAGACTTTGACAAGCCAGTAGGAGAAACAGTTTTCCCAAAACCTTTTTTACTCTTATTTGAGTAATTCCTTGAAGCACTACTTTTTACCTGTACTACAGTAATATTTTTAAAGATCCCATGACATGGTACTTCTTGATGCTTTTATATGGCTCCTTAAAGGGACAGTGTGTAGGATTCGTGGCGCATAGGTGGTTACTAGCTATTCCACTTCCTCTTTTGGCTATGGCAGACCTCGAGGGTCACCCGGACGCGACGTAGCGCCGATATCGCGCGTGCCCGCGCACGAACCGCGCACCGCTGTATACATAAAACGCGGTCCCCCGTTAACTTTTTTTTTTTCTTTTCGCATGAAAACACACAATCCCGATCATGATTCATGACAATCTACACATCAAATGAAACCTTACAGTCTCCTCTTTTTGACTATGCAATTCATTTCCCTGCAAAACTCCCCGAGCACATGGGGCTTTTATACAGAAAAGCACAAAATTTAGCTTACTTAGCTTACCTTTGAAGGCTCTGCACAGGTCAAACTCTGTATTTCACCATAAACTTGGTCTCAATCTGTCCATAAGGATCCAGCGAATAAAATCCAGTAAAACAATTTAGTCCAAAATACGTGTTATATCCATTACGATGTGTGATCCGGCAGCATGCTCCCCCCTCCCCCCCTCCCCTTCCCCTTCTCTCCTTCGCTCCTGGCTGCATATGGGAGCAGAGGAACGAAGGAGAGAAGGGGAGGGGGGGGGGGGGGAGCCATATGCAGCGCGGCTGTGCAGCTGTTAGCAGGAGCCGAGGCGAAGGATGAGCCCAAATGTCCTTCTGCGGCTCTCGTATTCAAAATGGCTGCCTCTATATGGGGAAGATCCCCCTTTTATGTGACTATATCTAAGTCCAAAAGAATACTTTGATTTCATGATGGAAGTGAAAAGGCTTGGAAAACAATGTATTTTTGAATGGGTATCTTCAATTTCAGTAATTAACAGGTAAAAATCTTACACACTGTCCCTTTAATGGTTCCCTAATACTGTAAATGAATCCTTCTTCAAAATCAACACTCAGTGCATGAGAAACAGAGATAAGATGAGAAAGAGACATAAATGTCACTCTGGAACACTCCATTATGGGCGTTGTTGCTTGAATGCAAATGAGGAGGACAGAGATGGCCTATAGTAGGGGGTGGGGGCGTGGCCAAGCTCTCCACTCCGCTCTGTGACCCACTTCCGTGTTTCTGCACGGGGGGAGAGATGAGAAGCGTTCCATTGAAAAATAAACACATTTCCACAGAAAATAAAATTAAACCACTGCTGTTTCAGATATCCACAGGCTCAGATAAAGGACTTCCGAGCCTAGAAACACTCGCAAGTTCCTCCAAGCAAATAAAAAAACGTATTTCGCATTGCGTAGCTCCTCCGCAGTCCAAACTCTCTGGGCGTGATTTACAGAGACGCTGAGTACAGACAGACGGGGGTGGAACTGCATTTGCATTTCTTTTTTCGATCTGACGTCAATAAGGCAGAAAACGATCGCAAATGCTCAGTTTAGACATTTTGCAACTTTTAACCATGGGGGGGCTAAACAGGGTAGGGGAGCTCACATTAACGTTCAAAAACCTCAGAAAGTGAAAATTTCATGCCATGGGACCTTTAAGTAACGTTACTCTTACTTGTACAGTGTAAGTCTCCTCTACTCTTTGTAAGTCCACTGGCCTGTGCTGTGAGTGTCCAGATTTATCAAGTCAGACCCTCCTGGAATTTGCGATGTTGCGATTTGGGACTTCAGCCAATCCCCGTGAATTCAGGGCGGTGTTGCAATTTTGACCAATCACCGCAACTTTCCCGCAACTTTGACCAATTTTGACCAATCATCGGCGACGTATTGAACTCACGTTGACCAACTTCCTTCTGCCTTACTTCTGTGTGACGAAACGAAACTGCAGCCGTGTCCCCAGTTCGGAGCGTGGTTTGAAGGGGCTCAGACTGCAGTCAAGGCGGTGCACACTTGCTCAGCCCTGAGTGCACTCCGCGGACCGCATGGCCGTCTGCGAAATGCGACAGGTCTCGCAACTACAGGAAGCAGTGTGCGTACTCCATTTTCTCCCGTACAAGAAGTATCGCGCGGTGCATGCTGGGATATATGAGTGTGCGAAGCGTGCTTTTTCACGCGCTTGGTCCACACCCCGATTTCCATGGAAACGACTGCAGTCTGTGAACGCGTGTTAACTGCGCATGGGACAAAAAAGAAATGACGCACATGCCCTTCAAACCACGCTCCGAACTGTGCACTCTGGGAATTGGGGACACGGCTTCTAATGGCAAAGAAACATGACTGCGGCGCCATTTGCCCACAAAAATAACAGCAAAAGACCGAAACAGTTCCCCTCCTAGTAGTCATTTATTTTCGATGTTGGTAAGGTTGTTTTAGGACCATATCTGTGATCTCTGTGTCTTTGTATTATTCTTTGTCAGTAAAAATTTTAATTACAAAAAGGGAAAATCACAACTATTTATTGCAACTTTCACTTCCTCCCGCAACAAAATCGCAACAAAAACCTTAAAAGCACCGCAACTTTCATCACAACTTTTTGGAAAAGCTCACGCAAATTCAGGCATTTTAGCCCGAAACAATCACAAAAAATGCCCGCGAAATCCTGGGGGGTCTGATTAAGTGTTTTTTCCTAATTACTGAGTACAGCTCACACTGTGAGTGCAGCGCACTGACTCACTGGTTCTTTCACTCACGACATGTAGTAAAAAATAAAAACTTTTGAATCCAAGCTTTGATGTCTGTATCGTTAATAAACTTAAACTCATACAAAACAAAAAAAGATGAATTCCTATAACTTCTAAACCCTACCTGACGGTCAAAAGACTGTGATGCTCCTTTGGCTCGAGGCTTCTCTCTTTCATGCATTCTCTGCAGCAAATCAGACTGCACCACAGCACTGCAGTTACATTTTAAATTACTACTTAAATTCTTATATCACTAAGATGCAAACAAATATTATTCTGTAATTCTGTTTTACTCATTTACTAATTTACTCAAATTATAAAACATATCAATGTAAATATTAAATCTTTAAAAATTTGGCCCAGAAATTTATCAAAACACTTACCGGAGGCTTCCATCTTCGCTCCCAGTGGTGCTGCTGTTGTTGTGTCTTTGAGCAGGACAGTTTATCCACCTTGCTTCTAGACTGGTTTAAAGGAAAAGTAACGTTTTTTTACAATTTGAGCCTTATTTCGGTAATAAAACAAGTTGTTTTACTCACCCATAGCACTTTGGTGTCATATGGAGCATTTCCGGAGATGTTTTAGATTAGCGTTAGGCTAACGCCGTTAGCCTAGCGCGACTTATAGTCATAGCTCGGGGGATTCCCCGAGCATGTAATATGCCCCGTGCGGGCTCCAAATAACACAAACTTTAGCACTTTTCAAATCATAGAAGCTCGATGTCTTTAGTCTACGATTTCGTTGGATTACAGGCCACTTTTGATTCAGAGATTTATCCATAGTTCACAGCTTTGCGTTCCATGTTTGGGTCCTGGGAGCTGAGAGCACAGTCCGCACATGCGCACTGGCGTCATCATCTACTCGAAACTATGGCTAAATCTCGGATTACAGGCCACTTTTGACCACACGAAATCGTAGGCTAAGACATCGAGCTTCTATGATTTGAAAAGTGCTAAAGTTTGTGTTATTTGGAGACCGCACGGGGCATATTACATGCTCGGGGAATGCCCCGAGCTATGGCTATAAGTCGCGCTAGGCTAACAGCATTAGCCTAACGCTAATCTAAAACATCTCCAGAAATGCTCCATATGACACCAAAGTGCTATGGGTGAGTAAAACAACTTGTTTTATTACAGAAATAAGGCTCAAATTGTAAAAAAACGTTACTTTTCCTTTAAGAACATTTGTACTCTAAATGAGCTTTGTACTCCCCTGAGGTTTGACCATCATAAAACGGCAGGTGTGTGGCTTTGAGAAGTTTGTAGTTTAAAGGTCCTACATTATGTGAAATGGACCTTTGTGAGCTTTAAGACAGAATCTAGAATCTTCTATTAGAATCCTTCCTCAAAAACATACCTTGAGTTGTATTTTCTTTCATTCACACATGTTCGATTAACCCTTTATTATGGGTCTGTCTACAACTCCAAAGCTTAAAATGCTCTGTTCCACCTTGTGATGTCATGAAGTGGTAATTTTCACATTAACGGCACATTTCACATTTTACTTTTTGTGGAATACAGTTTGGCAATTTCAGGGCTAAAATGATCCAAATGATTCTAGTGAAGGTGTACGTTTTAAAAACACAGTAAAGCATCATCTGTATTATTATGTGACATCATAATGTGGAGTATGAGAGAAGAACTCAGCCTAAATCTGCAGTGTTTGTGTGTTAAACATGTGAGAATGAAACTAACGACAACTCCAGGTCTGTTTTTGACAAGGAAACAACATAATTACACTCAACAAAAATATAAACGCAACACTTTTGTTTTTGCTCCCATTTTTCCTGAGATGGACCCAAAGATCCAAAATTCACTCCAGATACACAACACTACCATTTCTCTCAAACATTGTTCACAAATCTGTCCAAATGTGTGACAGCGAGCACCTCTGCCCCGCCGAGACAATCCACCCCACCTCACAGGTGCGCCACATCAAGATGCCGATCCGACATCATGACCAGTGCACAGGTGCGCCCCAGACTGCCCACAATAAAAGGCCACCCCGAAATGTGCTTTTTTTTTTTTTTTTTTTGCTTTATTGGGGTCTGGGGACTCAGAACCAGTCAGTATCTGGTGTGACCACCATTTGCCTCATGCAGTGCAACACATTTTATTGATGGCATTTTGAATGCACAGAGATACCGTGATGAGATCCTGAGGCCCATTGTTGTGCCATACATCCATGAACATCACCTCATGTTTCAGCAAGATAATGCACGGCCCCATGTTGCAAGGATCTGTACACAATTCTTGGAAGCTGAAAATGTCCCAGTTCTTGCATGGCCAGCATACTCACCGGACATGTCACCCATTGAGCATGTTTGGGATGTGCTTGACCGGCGTATACGACAGCGTGTACCAGCTCCCACTAATATCCAGCAACTTCGCACAGCCATTGAAGAGGAGTGGCCCAACATTCCACAGGCCACAACTGACAATCTGATAAACTCTATGTGAAGAAGATGTGTTGCACTGCATGAGGCAAATGGTGGTCACACCAGATACTGACTGGTTCTGAGTCCCCAGACCCCCAATAAAGCAAAAAAAAAAAAATGCACATTTCGGGGTGTCCTTTTATTGTGGGCAGTCTGGGGCGCACCTGTGCACTGGTCATGATGTCGGATCGGCATCTTGATGCGGCGCACCTGTGAGGTGGGGTGGATTGTCTCGGCGGGGCAGAGGCGCTCGCTGTCACACATTTGGACAGATTTGTGAACAATGTTTGAGAGAAATGGTAGTGTTGTGTATCTGGAGTGAATTTTGGATCTTTGGGTCCATCTCAGGAAAAATGGGAGCAAAAACAAAAGTGTTGCGTTTATATTTTTGTTGAGTATACATAGATCAGAAAATAGCCTTATATGGGACCTTTACCTGAGGCCATGACAGACAAACAAATGGTGAAGCTTGACATTTGTGCATATCTATACTATACTTGTGTTGTGTGATAGGGGGAGCGTTCCTCAGAAAGCACGCTCGTGTGGGGGGCAGCAGTGGTCCTTGGAAGTGTGCCTTCTGTCTGAGCAGAGACGGGAGAGCCGTGAAGATCCAGAGGAGCATATTCAGCGAGTGCTTCTATGTCCTGGGCCTGGATGAGCTGAGCAGAGTCACAGGAGACAGGCACATGCAGGTGTGTGTGTATGCACTCTCTAGTGCACACTGTGTGCCATATGCACATCAGGTCATCGGCCAGGATGGGTTTGAGCTAAACTCAATCGTGAAGTCTGACATTAGGCCCGTTTCTGAGCTGGTTCTGTGTCATACAGGTGCTTCATACAAATTAGAACAGTTTACAGCGCACTGATCACTCTTTGATACCCGGCCGTTTGACTTCTTGTATTTTGGTTGTTTTTAAACAAGCCTCACCTATGCTCTCTGGTCTTCTGTCAGGCCAAACGGGGCCATTGCACATTGGGATTTAGAAGTCTGGGAAGCAGACACATTCATTCTGGTTTGACAAAATGTGTGGGAATCCTTGTATAGCTGTTGTGTTCTGATTGGTTCACATCCTCCTGCTCCCAGTGGGTTCTATTGTCATCAACAGTAATCTAATAATCTAGTGACCACTGACTCCTTAGTATTCACAGTCTACAGGGACACCTAAGTCTGATCATCTCACGTTCAGATCCTTCAGTCTTGTAGACTACAGCAGCTACATTCCTCCAGTCCACAGTGTGGCAATAGGGGGCGCTCTTTCACCTCCTGTGATGACTTGTACAGTGTGTGCCTTAATACATGAGTATAGAGTTCATACAGGAGGTGATGAGGTACAAAGTTACAACATTCTAAAGAGACTGAGGGTTGGGATGAGTTGTTGTGGTGTTGCGGATGGCCTGATTAAGTACAAACTTTACTGTAAATAATATTATATAATAGCAAACAGTCATATTGTAGTTTAATATTTTAATTTAGTTTAATTTTGCATTGCTCTGTCCAGGCAGAGGCTGAGCAGATGATGGAACAGATAGTGCACTGGGTGCAGGTGGACCCCTCAGGCCTGGGTCGCCCTCAGCTCCCGGGGGACCCTCCGTCTAGCAGCATGGCTGTTCCTATGATGCTGCTGTGTCTGGTGCAGCAGCTGAGTGAGGGCCGGGGCCCTCAGGCAGCCCTCAAGTACCAGAGTGTGGGCCAGTGGTGTGTGCAGCAGATCCTCATGCATCTGCAGGTACGTCATATGTACAGTTCTGCTCATAAGTTTACATACCCTGGCAAAATGTTTTGGTTCTTGGCTATTTCTCAGAGATAATGAATAACACAAAATGTTTTCTTTCACTCTTGGATAGTGATTGGCCAAAGCCATTTATTGTGAAACATCTGTGTTTACTCTTTTTAAACCACAATGACAACAGAAACTATCTAAATCACCCTGATCAGAAGTTTACAAACCCTTGTAATTTGGCCTGATAACTGCACACAACTTGACACAAATGGGATTAAATGGCTATTAAAGGTAACTATATTCACCTGTTATCTGTTCGCTTGTAATTAGTGGGTGTGTATAAAAGTCAGTGAATTGCTGGACTCCTGAGAAACCCTTGTATCCCTCATGTGGTGCTGTGCTGACGTCTTGGATGCAGAATCATGGGAAAAGCAAAGGAATACCCAAAAGATCTGTGGGAAAAGCTAGTACAACTGTACAACTGTACAAAGGGATATAAGAAAATTGCCAAACAGTTAATAATGCCAGTCAGCACTGCTCAGACATTAATTACGAAGTGGAAAGCTAGAGGAAATGTAGACATCAAACCACCGTCTGGTAGACCAAGCAAAATTTCCCCCACAACTGCAAGAAAAATTGTTTAGGATGTGAAGAAACAATGTCATGTGCATGTCCCTCAAACAATGTCATGTGCATGTCTCAGGCAGGACTGTAAGAAGGCACTTGAAGAAAAATGGGCTGCATGGTAGAGTTGCCAGAAGAAAGCCACTTTTACGCAAATGCCACAAAGAATCCCGCCTCAAATATGCCACACTGCACAGAGATAAACCCCAAACCTTCTGGGAGAAAGTCATGTGCAGTGATGAAACCAAAACTGAACTTTTTGGGCAAAACCACACACGCTATGTTTGGCAAGGCATCAACAAGGCCTATGATGAAAAGTACACCATTCCAACAGTGAAACACAGTGGTGGATCCCTGATGTTTTGGGGATGTGTGAGCTACAAAGGCACGGGAAATATGGTCAGAGTTGATGGCAAGATGAATTCCGACGGTTATCAAAAAATACTGGAGGAAAATCTACACTCCTCAGCCCGGAGGCCGCGCATGGGATGTACTTGGACCTTCCAGCGCGACAATGATCCCAAACATAAAGCCAAATCAACCTGTCAGTGGCTACAACAACATAAAGTGAAGCTTCTGGAATGGCCATCTCAGTCTCCTGACCTCAATATTATTGAGCCACTCTGGGGAGACCTGAACCGTGCTGTTTATGCAAGACAGCCCAAGAATTTACAAGAACTGGAGACTTTTTGCCAAGAAGAATGGGCAGCTTTTCCATCTGAAAAGAGAAAGAGACTCATTGACAACTACCACAAAAGACTTGAAGCTGTTATTGATGTGAAAGGAGGAAATATACAGTATTAGGCACTGGGGTATGTAAACTTTTGATCAGGGTAATTTGGGTAGTTTCTGTTGTTTTGGTTTGAATTGAGTTCTCACATTTGTTTCACAATAAATTGCTTCAACCATCCACCAACCACACATGGAAAAAAGGGTTTTGTGTCATTTATTTTCTCTTACAAATGGCCAAGAAACCATGAATCCTGTAAGGGTATGTAAACTTATGAGAAGCACAGTACAGGTCCAACAGTCCAACATACAGTAGAGAAAGTGGAGGTCTAAACATTAGAGTTAGTTAAAGGAAAAGTAACGTTTTTTTTTTACAATCTGAGCCTTCTTTCGGCAATAAAACAAGTAGTTTTACTCACCCATAGCAGTTTGGTGTCATTTTGAGCAGTTTCGTAGAAGTTATGTTGTAACGTATCCGTTAACTTGAGTGCTCAGGGCATTACTTTGTCTTAGTCTACGATTTCGTGTGGTCAAAAGTGGCCTGTAATCCGAGATTTATCCATAGTTTCGAGTAGATGAGGAGGCCAGTGCGCATGTGTGGACTGTGCTCTCAGCTCCCGGGACCCAAACATGAAACGCAAAGCTGTAAACTATGGATAAATCTCGGATTACAGGCCACTTTTGACCACATGAAATCGTAGACTAAGACATCGGGCTTCTATGATTTGGAAAGTGCTAAAGTTTGTGTTATTTGGAGCCCGCACGGGGCATATTACATGCTTGGGGAATATATTATATGCTCCGAGCTATGGCTAGAAGTCGCGCTAGGCTAACCGCAAATCTAAAACATCTCTGGAAGTGCTCCATATGACACCAAAGTGCTATGGGTGAGTAAAACAACTTGTTTTATTACCGAAATAAGGCTCAAATTGTAAATAAACGTTACTTTTCCTTTAAATTTGGTGGTTTGTATTCATCCTGAGTCAGTGGAGGTGTTCAGTGAGACAGCTGGCCCAGAATGACAGACACCTTTGTGCCAGTCTGCCTCAGGGACCAGGCTCAGGCCCACCATGTTTAGAGCTCGGTCTTACTGGTTATTTCTGACGGAGAGGGAAGGGAAGTGGCCTCAAAGGATGTGCAAAGAATAATAAGAGTATCTGGTGCCAGCTAAAGGAAAAGACTAGGAATGAACTGAAGGCATTAGACTGGCTCTCACATTCTCTGTAAGATTTCTGTCAAATGAACCACAGTGGAAACGTTTTCGTGATGTTTTGGTTATGAACAGAATGAATGTGTTGATTTTATTTTCTCTACCATGGCCCTTGCTCATCCAGAGAGGAGGGACAGCCGTGCTGGAGAACGTGTCTGTGGATGGGGCCGAGCTACAGGGCTGTCAGGGTCGACTGCAGAACCCAGGTAAGCTCTCTCCAGGGGCCCCAAGTTCCTCCCTCCAGGGGCCTGTGTCCCTCCCTCCAGGGGCCTGTGTCCCTCCCTCGTTGCCTGAGTCTCTTGCCTCCAGGGTATGGGCCAGGTAAGCTCTGTCCAGGGGCCCGAATCCCTCCTTCCCGGGGCCTGCTCCAGGTGAACTTCCTCCAGGGTCCCAGAGCAAGGTGAGTACTTCTATGGACCGGGGACTGGGCTCCTTCTCTGAGTGGTCCAGGTTAGTCCTTAGTCTAATTTCATATTTTGATGATGGTAATTGTCCTCTAGACTGTACAGTAGGGGTGGGTATTGGCAAAGAAGTCACGATTCAATTCAAATCATGATTCATATGCCACGATGCGATACTATCACGATGCATCACGATACTTGAATTATTGCGATGTATTGCAATATATTCGACATACTTCAGTGAAAATGTACCAAAAAAAAAAAGAGGATAATTTAAATCTCAGTGTCTGTGTATCTGGGTAGTGTCTTCAGTTGATACAGAACTCTGAGCAACTCAATTCAGAACTGAATTTATTGAATAACAAAAACAAATAAACCAAACCAATAACAAAAAAAGTGCAGAGGATTTTTTCTAAAACAAAAAATGATGTTCAAACCTTTGCCATTTTGGAGGCAGCGACCATCATAACAAACAATACCCTTTCACAAAGAAAAAAGTGCATAGGATTTATAAAAAAAAAAAAAAAACTAATAATATATTTATTTATTAATATTAAATATTAAATTATTAAATATTAAATTATTAATTAATAATAATCAATTTTTGGCATCAAGAATCGATGCCGTATATTAGTTAGTATAAGTTAGTATCGCGATGCATTGTCACGACGATTATTTTGCACACCCCTACTATACAGACTCTAAAACACTTATTAATGCATAATAAAGCACATTATAAAATGCATTATTAAAGATCCCATGACTGTAAATTAATCCTTCTTCAAAATCAACACTCAGTGCATGAGAA
The DNA here is from genome assembly GCA_036785185.1 of Paratrypauchen microcephalus. Classification (NCBI taxonomy): domain Eukaryota; kingdom Metazoa; phylum Chordata; class Actinopteri; order Gobiiformes; family Gobiidae; genus Paratrypauchen; species Paratrypauchen microcephalus. The sequence goes on along the minus strand of JAVJIX010000215.1, from coordinate 954,519 downwards.
ACAGAGATAAGATGAGAAAGAGTCATAAATGAACACTCCATTATGGGCGTTGTTGCTTGAATGCAAATGAGGGGAAAAGAGATGGCCTATAGTAGAGGGTGGGGGCGTGGCCAAACTCTCAGCTCTCAGTTCTCAGCTGTGCGCTCTCTGATCCATTTCCGCGTTTTTGCGCGGAGAAGAGATGAGAAGCGTTCCATTGAAAAATAAACACATTTCCACAGAAAATAAAATTAAACCACTGCTGTTCAAAGGTCCAGAGGCTCAGATAAAGGACTTCCGAGCCTAGAAACACTCGGACGTGCCTCCAGGCAAATAAAAAAAACGCATTTCGCATTGCCTAGAGCATTCGCAGTCCAAACTCTCTGGGCGTGATTTACAGAGACGCTGAGTACAGACAGACGGGGGTGGAACTGCATTTGCATTTCTTTTTTCAATCTGACGTCAATAAGGTGCCTTGTTCAAAATCGCCCGTTTGAGCTCTGATTTTTTCTAACGCATCAAATGCTCAGTTTAGACATTTCGCAACTTTTAACCATGGGGGGGGTCTAAACAGGGTAGGGGAGCTCACATTAACGTTCAAAAACCTCAGAAAGTGAAGATTTCATGCCATGGGACCTTTAAAGAGAAAGTATTTTGCAAAATTGACTTTTTGGACTACCATGTTGTAACATTGTCAAAATCCTGTCTCACAATCCTACATCACCCATGTTCCCACAAGGCCATTTTCCACAAACACATGATACAAAGCAACACACAACAACACGACAAACCTGATGTGATGTGCGGTAGTTTCATTAACACGATGTACGCTGATTGTGTTATGATAGTGCTCTGAAGGGGGAGGGTCTTAGTACAGAGAAGAGGGCGAACTCAAAGCATCAAAAACTAAACTGAAAGTTATTAAATGTTCAATACATTATTTTTAGAAAATATAGCATTTTCAAAACAAGAAATATGTTACAGTTAATACCCCATAGAAGTGTAATCTCTTCAAATCAAACAGTCAAAAGAATAAACACACATTTATTTGGTTGATTATGTGTTTAAAAATTCTGTACAGTATCAATAATCATTTGACTAGTGAACAAATCAGAACATGTCTTATTTGCAGTCGTACACATGAGCTGTGTGTGTATCTTGGGGCTGTGGCTGACACACTCCTCTGTGTGTTGTTGCTGTCAGGACACGCTCTGGAGGCCGGATGGTTCCTGTTGCAGTACGCCTCACAGTGGGGGCTCCAGGACCTGCAGCACAAGGCCATAACAAGCTTCATGGAGGGGCCCTTCCACAGCGGTTGGGACCCAGAGCATGGGGGCCTCTTCTATTTCAGGGACGTTGACGGACACTGTCCCACACAGGTGAGGGAGCGGGGAGGGACTCGCTCAGGCTCACTACCAACTGTTAAAGGAGATTAATGTTTTTTTTTACAATTTGAGCCTTATTTTGGTAATAAAACAAGTTGTTTTACTCACCCATAGCACTTTGGTGTCATATGGAGCACTTCCAGACATGTTTTAGATTAGCGATATCCGTAACGTGAGTTCTCGGGGCACATAATATATACCCCGAACATGTAATATATGCCCCGTGCACAGGGCTCTCAAGTCTCACGCATTGAGAGTGTGACACACGCAATTCGACGTGTTCACACGCCACACATGGCATTTCTCACGCTGATTTTTTTTTTTTTGTGCCCAGAAAATCGGTCTGTGTGGCTCAGTTTATGCAGGCACCGCGCGTTTTCAGCGGAAAAAAAACTCTCCCCCTCCTCCTCGTCCCACTCCCCGGAAAAAAATCAGCCAATCAGAAAATAGATTGTTCTGTTGTTGGGCAGACTGTAGAGTGTAGTTTCAGCTGCTAAGCGCACACTGCGGTGATGATAAAACAAACTGAGAACCATCAGGTAATAACTTCATTTATATAACTCTCATTAGTTGCTTTGTAGTTTAAGTTTGCTCTTTAGACAAACATTTACAGCAGGGCTCTCAAGTCTCACGCATTGAGAGAGACAATTCGACGCGTTCACACGCTCACACGGCATTTCTCACGCAATTCAAGCCCCTCCCCCCCGCTCCTCGGAAATTACGCAGTCTCACGCACGACCCCTCTCAAAACTTGAGAGCCCTGCCCGTGCAGTCTCCAAATAACACAAACTTTATCACTTTTCAAATCATAGAAGCTCAATGTCTTAGTCTACACTTTCGTTTGAGTCAAAAGTGGCCTGTAATCCGAGATTTATCCATAATTTACATCTTTGCGTTTCATGCAAAATCAGCTGTGACTCCGCACATGCGCACTGTCCTCCTCATCTACTCGAAACTATGGATAAATCTCGGATTACAGGCCACTTTTGACTCAAACGAAAGTGTAGACTAAGACATTGAGCTTCTATGATTTGAAAAGTGCTAAAGTTTGTGTTATTTGGAGACCGCAAACATGTGCCCCGAGAACTCACATTACGGAGATCGCTAAACTAAAACATCTCCGGAAGTGCTCCATATGACACCAAAGTGCTATGGGTGAGTAAAACAACTTGTTTTATTACCGAAATAAGGCTCAGATTGTAAAAAAACGTTAATTCGGACAAATTGAGAGCAAGTTTATGGTGAAATACAGAGTTTGACCTGTGCAAAGCATTCTAAGGTAAGCTAACCTCGTTTTGTGCTTTTCCGTATAAAAGCCCCATGTGCTCGGGGAGTGATTGTTGTGCAGGGAAATGAATTGCATAGTCAAAAAGAGGAGACTGTAAGGTTTCATTTGATGTGTAGAGTGTCATGGTACATGATCGGGAATGTGTGTTTTCATGAGAAAAGAAAAAAAAAAACGGGACCGCGTTTTATTTATACAGTAGCGGCGTGCGGCTTGTGCGCGGGTACGGCGCGCCCGGGTGACCCTCGAGGTCTGCCGTAGCTAAAACAGAAAGTGTAATAGCACCATCCACCTATGCGCCACGAATCCTACACACTGGGGCTTTAACAATGAATTCCCCACAGAAGTGTAATAACCCATTTTACCAAACACATTCTACATGAACAGTGGAAAGAGCAGACCTGGAGTAAATTAGATGGATTTTGGGTGTTGTGAGTTTCATCTCCCTTTTTACATTCAAGCACGCACTTTACTAGTCTTACTGAGAGCATGTTGTCTTATGAGTGCAGTGTAGTGCTGTCATGATACTGACATTTCAAACTATGTCGATACTAAGGAAGAGCCTCGATACTCAATACCGATTCCAATACCATGACGATAATAAAAAACACTTTCTTTAGGCAATAGAATGTCATTTTCAACATTAAATAGTATTCTACTCCAATGTGTCCTTATATCGGTGTCATCCCTCAGTGGTCCTGTAGAATCTTCTGATCATGATCATAATAATTCATTGCATTTATACAGCGCCTTTCAGGACACCCAAAGCGCTTTACAGTTCATTGTTCATTCACTCCACACTTGGTGGTGGTAAGCTACTTTTGTAGCCACAGCTGCCCTGGGGCAGACTGACGGAAGCGAGGCTGCCAATCCGCGCCATCGGCCCCTCCGACCACCTCACACACACACCACTTTCATACTAGGCAATGCAGGCGCCCCCCTGTGGCACCTGGTGTTCCCACTGGTCTAACCAGGCCCTGCCTTGCTGAGCTTCTGAGATCTGACGAGATCAGACTTTGACAAGCAGAGCAGGTATGATCATTCTAAAGACTCAGGAAAGGTTCATTTCTGTCCTGTAAGTGATGCTCTCTCTCCCTCCCTCTGTTCCTCCTCCTTCCCTCCCCTCTTTATACAGTTGGAGTGGAGTATGAAGTTGTGGTGGCCGCACTGTGAGGCTCTGGTGGCCTTCCTCATGGCGTACACACACACCCAGCGCCCGGAGCTACTGGAGCGCTTCACCCAGATCTATGACTACACCTTTAAACACGTGAGTCCTCCTCTTTTACACTACAACTACACCTTTAAACACATGAGTCCTCCTCTTTTACACTACAACTACACCTTTAAACACGTGAGTCCTCCTCTCTTACACTACAACTACACCTTTAAACACGTGAGTCCTCCTCTTTTACACTACAACTACACCTTTAAACACGTGAGTCCTCCTCTTTTACACTACAACTACACCTTTAAACACGTGAGTCCTCCTCTCTTACACTACAACTACACCTTTAAACACGTGAGTCCTCTCTTACACTACAACTACACCTTTAAACACGTGAGTCCTCCTCTCTTACACTCCAACTACACCTTTAAACACATGAGTCCTCCTCTTTTACTCTACAACTACACCTTTAAACACGTGAGTCCTCCTCTCTTACACTACAACTACACCTTTATACTCAAGATGGCGCCGGAGAGGCCGGCTGCCTGTTACAGAGCTCCGACCCTACCTTACCTTTTTTTCCTCTTTTTACCTGTAAATAGACGTTTTCCTCGTTTTTTCTTTAGAGTAGGTAAAACCAGGTGCAGTTGTGCACCTGGGAAGCCTACTCTTACTACAGCTTTACCGTCAGCTGTAGTGTTTTTCTGCACTTTGTAAATCCGTACAAGGAAATGTGCAAGGGACTATCGCACTCAACCACGGAGCGCATCACATATGCGCACGATCAGCTGCTCAGTCTACGCGGGCCTTCTCTACTCTACGCCGGGAAACCTGAAGTACCAGCGGAGATACAGAGGAGGAAGAGAAGAGGATGCAGAGGTGGACGAAAGAAACGGGGACCGGGTTTACCGAATCTACCTGCGGTAATCACGGGGAATGTGCGGTCCATCTGCAACAAGACGGAGGAGCTGATCGCGCTGACTCGGCAGCGGAGGGAATACCGGAGCTGCAGCATCATATGTTTTACGGAGACGTGGTTGAATGGGAATATACCGGACAATATCATTTCACTGAATGGATTTACCACAAAGCGCGCGGACCGGACGGTGTTGGGAAGCGGAAAAACAAGAGGAGGTGGCCTGCTTGTTTTTATTAATGAACGCTGGTGTCACCCCGGGAACGTACATGTGAAAGATCAGCTGTGCTCCCGGGATATCGAACTTCTTGCTGTGGGTATGCGGCCCTACTATTTGCCACGAGAATATTCACATGTCATCGTACTTTGTGTTTATATTCCTCCATCGGCGGATGGCGGGGCCGCATGCGAGCAGCTCCATACTGTAGTGACGAGACTGCAGACAGACCACCCGCGTGCTCTCGTTCTAATCACGGGGGACTTTAACCACAACTCCCTATCCACTACTCTCCCCACATTCACGCAATACATCACGTGCCCCACGAGAGACAATAAGACTCTGGACCTTTTTTACGCAAATGTCAAGGACGCTTACACCTCCGCCCCCCTCCCCCCGCTCGGACGCTCAGATCACTGTCTGGTTTACCTGCTCCCGGAATACACACCCAGGGTGAGAAGACAACCTGCGCAGAAGCGGTCTGTGAAGCTTTGGACTCAGGAGGCCTGTGAGAGTCTGAGGGACTGTTTCCAGAACACTGACTGGAACATGTTCAGCGGCTCTTACGGAGATGACATCAACGGCCTGACCCATTGCATTACGGACTACATGAACTTCTGCGTGGAGAACACTGTACCAACCAGGAGGGTACGGTGCTTCTCCAACAACCATCCCTGGGTCACCCCTGAGCTTAAAGCCCTCCTGAACCAGAAGAAGAGGGCTTTCAACTCAGGGGACAGAGAGGAGCAGAAAAGGGTCCAGAGGGAGCTTCAATGGAGGATACGACGGGCCAAAAAGGACTATGGGAGGAAGATGGAAGAGCAGCTGGCCCAAAACAATGCACGGGGCGTGTGGAGAGGACTGAGGAACATGTCTGGTTTCGGACAGAGTGGCAGAGGGACAGCTGATGGTGATCAGCGCTGGGCGGACGAATTAAACCGTTATTTCAACAGGTTTGACTCGCCCCCCACCCCCTCTGCCCCTCTGCCGACTCCCCCCTCCTCCTCTTCACACCTCCCCGGGCCAGTAGCCACATCCCCCTTCCCCTTCACACGGACCCAACCCAGCACCAGCCCCCCTCCACCCCCCACCTCCACCAGCCCCTGCAGTCCACCCCAGTCCCCCCTCACTCCCCCTCTCCATCACACCAGACGAGGTGAGGAGGGAACTTAGGCGGCTCAACCAGAGGAAGTCCACAGGTCCTGATGGTATCTGCCCCAGGCTGCTGAGAACCTGTGCAGACCAGCTCTGTGAGGTTCTCTGCTACATGTTCAACCTGAGCCTCAGCCTGGAGAAGGTCCCCGTCCTGTGGAAGACCTCCTGTGTGGTCCCGGTTCCCAAAACAACAAACGCCAGGGAACCGGCCCACTACAGACCAGTCGCCTTGACCTCCCACCTCATGAAGACCATGGAGAGGGTGATCCTCAGCCACCTCCGCTCTGTGGTGAGCCCCACCCTGGACCCGCTGCAGTTTGCCTACAGGCCAAACGTAGGAGTAGAGGACGCCGTCATCTACTTTCTGCAGCGGGCGCTCACCCACCTTGAGACCGCCGGGAGTGCTGTGAGAGTCATGTTCTTTGACTTCTCCAGCGCCTTCAACACCATCAGGCCGGCGCTGCTGCGGGGGAAGCTGGAGGATGCGGGAGTGGATGGACATCTCGCTGCCTGGACCATCGACTACCTCACTGACCGTCCACAGTACGTGCGGCTGCGAGTCAGAGGTGGTAGTCTGCAGCACTGGGGCCCCCCAGGGAGCTGTCCTCTCACCCTTCCTCTTCAGCATCCACACCTTGAACTTCATCTACAACACAGACAGCTGCCATCTCCAGAATTTCTCTGACGACTCGGCCATTGTGGGCTGTGTGTCTGAGGGGAACGAGCTGGAGTACCGCTCGGTCATCAGTGACTTTGTAGACTGGTGTGGGCGCAACCACCTGAGCCTCAACACCAGTAAAACAAAGGAGCTGGTGATCGACTTCAGGAGGAGACCACTACCTCACTCACCGGTGAACATCCATGGCCAGGACATAGAGACTGTGGACAGTTTCAAGTACCTGGGTGTTCACCTCAAC
>JAVJIX010000215.1:935000-942500 GCA_036785185.1 Paratrypauchen microcephalus | reverse complement strand
CATCAGGAAAAAGGAACACGAGGAACTAGAGAAATACCAGGGGCTCAAGGAAGAGCTGGAGAAGGTCTGGAAGGTGAAGGCATCAGTGGTGCCCGTGGTGATCGGAGCACTCGGGGCTGTAACCCCCAAACTGGAGGAGTGGCTACAACAGATCCCAGGAAAAACATCAGACATCTCAGTCCAGAAAAGTGCAGTACAGGAACAGCAAAGATACTGCAGAACTCTCAAGCTCCCAGGCCTCTGGTAGAGGACCCGAGCTGGATGAGAGAGAGAGACCAACCACCGTGGAAGGTGAGGAGCACAGTTTTTAATACAGTGGTACCTCACCTTACGAATGACCCAACAAACGAAAATTTCAAGTTACGAAACGCCTTCACGGTAAATTTTGGTCTCTAGATACGAATGAAATTTCAAGTTACGAAACACGAAATCTCAAAAATTCAAATAATGCGCACTCAGCCACACATTATACGCTTTTCTCAGACTGGATTTAAACTTTTCTCACATGTCTCTCGTTTAAACACTCAAACTTTCATAGATTTTCAACAAAATTAATAGTGAAGCGTGTGGGGGGAAGGGGGAGGGGGGAGAAGACTGCGCTCTGACACGTGTGTGATAGCGGCATGTGTGACAGCTGACCCGGCGCTGCCAGCAGGTCTAGACCTGGACTAAATCAGGATTAAATCAGGATTAAACCTGGACTAAGCCTGGACTAGACCTGGACTAGACCAGGACTAGACCAGGACTAGACCAGGACTAGACCAGGACTAGACCTGGATTAGACCTGGATTAGACCAGGTGGATTAAAGCGCCGCGCGTGGGTCTATTTCCTGGTTTTGTTTCGAGTCACAGCTGAGGCGAGCCGCTGCTCGCCTGCAAGAGCCGCGGTCTAGACCTGCTCTCCAGGGCCCCTCCAGGCATGGATCCCCAGACATCCAGGGACCCAGGGGGACACTGCCAGTCCGCCTTAAGAGCTCCCTAAGCGGGCATGGGTCCGGGGATTGTCCCGGTCACCGGCCTGGAGGTCTTGAAGAGGCCGACCTCACGGTTCTATCCAGGCCGCTCTGTGAGCACCTTACGCGGGCAGGTCTAGAGCAGCGGCTCGCCTCAGCTGTGACTCGAAACGAAACCAGGAAATAGACCCACGCGCGGCGCTTTAATCCACCTGGTCTAGTCCTGGTTTAGTCCTGGTTTAGTCCTGGTTTAGACCTTGGTCTAGACCTGCTGTCAGCTCCGCGCCGGAACCAGGAAATAGACCCACGCGCGGCACTTTAATCCACCTGGTCTAGTCCTGGTTTAGACCTTGATTTAGACCTTGATTTAGACCTTGGTCTAGACCTGGTTTAGACCTTGGTCTAGACCTGCTGTCAGCTCCGCGCTATCACACGTGTCAGAGCGCAGTTTTCAACCCTCTTCCCCTTCCCCCCACACTTCACTATTAATAATTTTGTTGAAAATCTATGAAAGTTTGAGTGTTTAAACGAGAGACAAAAGTGAGAAAAGGACGCAGGACGCAGAACATAATGTTACACTATAAAAAAAGTTACACTATAAAAAAAACAACTTGGATCGGGGCCTTGGAACGAATCAGGCTTTTTCCATTGAAATAGCTACTCAACTTACAAATTTTTCACGTTACGAAACCACTTCTGGAACGAATTAATTTCGTAAGGTGAGGTACCACTGTATATTATATTAGAACATAGACTGACTCCTCTCTCACTCCTCTCTCCTATTGCTCCTTTACTCCTCTTCTCCACTCTCCCCTCTTCCTTCCCCCTCTGTCTGGTCTTTCTCCTCTATCCTATTGCCCCCTCCTCTCCTTTTTCTCTATCCTTTTTCCTTCCAACTTCTCCGCTCCTCTCTCGCTGTTTATGCTTCCTTTCTCATCCTCTCCCCTCCATTCTGCTCCTCCCCCTCCTCTCCTCCTCTCTTCTCAGCTCCTTTCTTCCTCCTCTCCTCTCCTCTCCTCTTCTCCTCAGGTCATTGGGTCACTCCTATCTTTGGTTGTTGTGTAGATGTGATAGAGGGAGCACATTTTGTAGAAAAGCGTGTGAAATCTAATCAGCGAGTCCTTGTCCCACATCAGCCCAATCAGGTGCAGGATCCACAGGCCTGACCGGAGACTCAGGATCTGTTTGTGCTCATCTCTGTTACGAGCACATACTCCTGACATGTGTGATAGGCCGATAAACACAGAACATTACAGGGAAGAACGCAGGATGTGGCTGTAGTTGTACCTGACAGACTAATGACAAAGAGTAAAACATATAAATGGTAATAATAAAATCTAAATAAGAAGCAAGAAAGACAGCAAGAGACAATGGCAGAATTATATAAATATATATGTACAAGTTTAAATAAAACAGAAAAATAAGTAATTAAAAGGAAAACAGTGCAAAAATTAAATGATGAAAACAGAGGCTTATCTGTTACATAAGTGTGAGTTGTACAGTTGTAGGGAGTATTATCTCCTCTGTCCCTTTATCTCCTCTGTCCCCACTGGTGCAGTGGGTGAGCAGGAGTGTCCGTGATGAAGAGCAGTTTGTCCAGTGTCCTCCTGTCCCTCACTGCGACAGATGTCTCCAGCTCACAGTCGATCACATAACCAGCTTTACGGATCAGTCAATCCGCCCAATGTCTCTAGACGTATTTTGCCCGTACCCTTGACGGCCAATGATGTACGCACTTCTGTCTCCAGTTTGATTTTCTTTAAAGGTCCCATGACATGGTACTTCTTGATGCTTTTATATGGCTCCTTAATGGTTCCCTAATACTGTAAATGAATCCTTCTTCAAAATCAACACTCAGTGCATGAGAAACAGAGATAAGATGAGAAAGAGTAATTTTTCCTCTCTCTGAACAGGCCATTCTGGGAGTTTTTGCTTGAATGCAAATGAGGAGGACAGAGATGGCCTATAGTAGAGGGTGGGGGCGTGGCCAAACTCTCAACTCTCAGCTGTCCACTCTGATCCATTTCTGCGTTTTTGCGCGGAGAAGACATTAGAAGCGTTCCATTGAAAAATAAACACATTTCCACAGAAAATAAAATTAAACCACTGCTGTTCAAAGGTCCAGAGGCTCAGATAAAGGACTTCCGAGCCTAGAAACACTCGGACGTACCTCCAGGCAAATAAAAAAACGCATTTCGCATTGCCTAGCGCATTCGCGGTCCAAACTCTCTGGGCGTGATTTACAGAGACGCTGAGTACAGACAGACGGGGGTGGAACTGCATTTGCATTTCTTTTTTCGATCTGACGTCAATAAGTTTCCTTGTTCAAAATCGCCCGTTTGAGCTCTGATTTTTTCTAACGCAGAAAAGGATCGCAAATGCTCAGTTTAGACATTTCGCAACTTTTAGCCATGGAGGGGGGCTAAACAGGGTAGGGGAGCTCACATTAACGTTCAAAAACCTCAGAAAGTGAAAATGTCATGCTATGGGACCTTTAAAAAAATCTGCTACTTGCTAGTGTGAGGTGTGAGTTATCCACAGGAGGGGCCCATAGGAGGGGCCCACAGAATGCTCCCATTTCAGCCTCAAGTGCTGCTTATACCAGACTAGTATATCTGTACGTTTTACGCAGATACATTACGAAATCGTGTACAGGGCCTTTAAGGTGCACTATATGTATCACTTTTCTGGTGAAGTCTCCATACGTGTTTGTCTCTATGATGATTGCTTGGCCTGGAATGTTCCATGGTGTGGCATTAAACATATCTATCTCCATAAACAAAGCAGGCAGCCCCATCAGGACAAATGACAGGTCAGAAAAGGTGTGTGAAAAGGTGACACAGTAAGAATACATATTTTTAAAGGCAATTTTAGCAATAAATATGCCTTTCTTGAGTAAATGCAATGTAAATTGTATTTTAATGCCATACTATGGAACATTCTTGGAATAACATCTCCATGGAGACAAGCTGGAGGATGATTCATTATAAAAGCTACATAGCTACATAACTTTAATAATAATTAAAAAAAAAAGTCTGTTGCACTTGAACTGAGATGGAAACAGAATGAGGTCAGATCTGTTCTTTTCCATATCACTTCAGAGATGAGAGATCATCCACTGAACAATCACAATGTCCTTAAAGTCATAGTACGTAACTTTCTGGAAGTGGCATGTCACCTACTTGATTCCAGGGAAAAAGAAAGTTAAAACCATATTTCAGAACAGTTTCCATGAAGAGATATTACTTTTATGCCATTCTTGCTCATGCTCCAAGCTCCATACTGCTAATAATTAAAAACAAACACAAACAAACAAACAAACATACACTTATTTGAGTCTATTTTTCTGGCTAAAAAGTTTAATACTGTGGCTTTAAATCATGGTTCTGTATCAGGACCCATCATTTAACTTATGTATGGTATAATTTGGTTATTAAAACACCAGTAATGCAAATAAGATGTCTAACATTTGTGGCATTTATACTTGTGTTTATCACTATCAGAATGCATGAGGAGGACCTGATGTGCTGCTCAAAGGGTCTGACACCTGTTGTCTTCATACAGGTGATTATTGCTTTTCCAAATGACACCAGGTGAAGACACAGGTCAGATCTGGCTTTGCTCCTCGGAGACTCGGGATCTGTGCTCATCTCTGTTACAGTCACTGTTCCCTCTAAGCTGCGCACTGCTCGCACATTCTCAGCGCACAAGAAAACCTCTGCAGCGCACTCTAAATGAATTAGATCTGTATCATTTTGCTGTAACTCAGTGAGTGACAGGTGTCCAGCCAATCATACGATACGATTCACTTACGCTACACAGCCAATCATGGCATTGACAGTACTTGTGTACGTGCCCTGAACATACACGCTGTATAACAGTAATAACAGTGCAGCGGAGTTAAAGGAAAAGTAACGTTTTTTTTTTTACAATTTGAGCCTTATTTCGGTAATAAAACAAGTTGTTTTACTCACCCATAGCACTTTGGTGTCATATGGAGCACTTCCGGAGATGTTTTAGATTTGCGTTAGCCTAGCGCGGCTTCTAGCCATAGCTCGGGGCATATAATATATTCCCCGAACATGTAATATGCCCCGTGCGGGCTCCAAATAACACAAACTTTAGCACTTTTCAAATCATAGAAGCCCGATGTCTTAGTCTACGATTTCGTTTGAAGCAAAAGTGGCCTGTAATCCGAGATTTATCCATAGTTTACAGCTTTGCGTTTCATGTTTGGGTCCCGGGAGCTGAGAGCACAGTCCGCACATGCGCACTGGCCTCCTCATCTACTCGAAACTATGGCTAAATCTCAGATTACAGGCCACTTTTGACCACACGAAATTGTAGACTAAGACATTGAGCTTCTATGATTTGAAAAGTGCTAAAGTTTGTGTTATTTGGAGACCGCAAATCAGTGCCCCGAGAACTCACATGATGGAGATCGCAAATCTAAAACATCTCTGGAAGTGCTCCATATGACACCAAAGTGCTATGGGTGAGTAAAACAACTTGTTTTATTACCGAAATAAGGCTCAGATTGTAAAAAAAAAAACGTTACTTTTCCTTTAAGATACACTAATACTAACCAATGCTCCCTCTAAGGTGCGCGCCTGCAGCGCATAAAATAAAATCTAACCTGAACTGACAAACAAAGCGCTGGTTAGACGCACGGAACGACCATTCTGATAGATGCACATGTGAATGTGACACACGTCAGGGAGAAGACAACTACAAACAGACACATTTCGACGACGTTTCTATCGCTTCCTTCAGTAGTTGTAGTGTCACATCTCCGCGGGTCAGAGCGGCAGGTATGCCCCCCCGCACACACTTCAAGGAGGGAAGAACACAGGAAGAGGAAGAGGTAGAGCCATAATGTAATCTTCCCCTGTTTACTTTGTTTTCAGAGTTTTTTGTGAGGCAAAAAGACGGGACTTTGTCACAGTGTGAATCCTCTCCCCAGAGCGTTACACCACAGAGCTCTGACACTCACGCAAAACTACTGAAATAGGCTAATAATTAAAAAGCAAGACATAAAGTGATAATAATTTATACTTATTTTGGTGATCATTATTTTGGGAAAGACCCCCTTATGGCCTATAGTTCCTACAATCCATAAAAAACAATCTGCAGCTATATGCAGGCTGTATTTATCAAGCTGAAAACATCTCTTAATGTAATTTTACAGATTTATACACTGCTCATTTATGGGCCGATATTTTAATTATTTGAGGTTATTTTTCAAAATATTGTACTGTTTAATGTTTCACTGACCACAGCAGGACTCACACTGACGTACAACATGTACAAAGCTCATGAACAGATTTTTCTCTTTGTCATTCTAAGTGGACCAAAAAAATCTGTTAAATTAAAAGTAATCTAACAGAAATAACTGCAGTAATTTGATGAATAAGCTGTAACTTGTGATGATCTCAGGAGTGACACTGGTGTGGCCACAGTGTGCAGGTCGGATGTCGCTCACAGGGTCCAAAGAACGCTCAGGGAGTTAGTGTGTTTGTGAAGACACATGAAAATTAGGAGGAACACTGGTCACAAGCACATACTCCTGACATGTGTGATAAACACAGAACATTACAGGGAAGAACGCAGGATGTGGCTGTAGTTGTACCTGACAGACTAATAACAAAGACTAAAACATATAAATGGTAACAATAAATTCTAAATAAGAAGCAAAAAAGACAGCAAGAGACAATGGCAGAATTATATAAATATATATGTACAAGTCTAAATAAAACTGAAAAATAAGTAATCAAAAATCACAGCTATTTACAAGAGGTCATAAGGAAAACAGTGCAAAAATGAAATGACTTATCTGTTACATAAGTGTGAGTTGTACAGTTGTAGGGAGTATTATCTGTTACATAAGGGTGAGTTGTACAGTTGTAGGGAGTATTATCTGTTACATAAGGGTGAGTTGTTGTAGGGAGTATTATAAAAGTTTGTCTAAGTCTGTTACATGAGGTTGAGTTGTACAGTTGTAGCTTTATTTGTATAGCACATTTTATAAACAGAGACAGTTTCCAAAGTGCTGCACATAAAATCAATAAAACTTAATAAAAACATTACTAAAATAGCAATAAATACAGTGATAATAATAAAATAACTAAAAACACATGGAGAGCGCATGCCTGGACCTGCAGGTGGAGAGAGACTGATAGAGCAAAGAGGCCCTGAGCACTGCCCACACACACACACACACACACACACACTCACACACACACACACTCACACACACACACACTCGCACGTACACACACACACTCGCACGCACGCACGCACACACACTCACACACACACACACACACACACACACACACACACACACACTCACACACACACACACTCGCACGTACACACACACACACACACTCGCACGTACACACACACACACACACAAACACACACACACACCCGCGCACACACACACACACACAAACACACACACACACCCGCGCACACACACACACACACACACACGCACACACACACACACACACTCGCATGTACACACATTTGCATCTACAGG
>JAVJIX010000215.1:692500-930000 GCA_036785185.1 Paratrypauchen microcephalus | reverse complement strand
GGTTTAAAAATGTTGCATATCAAATGCCCTGGACGGCAGTGAGGATGACGTGCTATGGGAGAAGCCAGCGGAGGCAGAGGATGTTTGTGAGGAGTAATGTTCTGACATGACAGATCTCAGCTACTCTCAAGTTTAACCAGTTTGCATTATTTTATTGCAATGTTTTTCCTTCTTCAGATTTGTTTCAAGACTACAGTTACAGTTAGACTTCACTTTGATGGTTAATGCAGTTATTGCAATTTTGTTGTTTTATCACAGTAGATTGGTTTATTTACATTTCAAAAACCAGAAGCCATTAATTTACAAATGTGATTGCACTTTAGTTTACATATTTAAATGTTCAGATATTAAGATGTGATAGAGTTTTTGCATGATTTCAATGAGGCAAAATAACAGGCTTTTTCTCTCGAATATATTGTTATAATCATTTGTTTCAGATGTACTGTAATTATTTTCTGTATAAAAATTAAATTTGGTGTTCAAAAACTCTTTTTTCAAACTTGAGTCTTGAAAAAGAGGGGGTCGTCTTATAATCAGGGTCGTCTTATATTCGGGCCAATACGGTAATTAAAATTGAGTAACATTTTGAATACTGAGTTATTACTGACAAAGAATAATACAAAGACACAGAGATCACAGATATGGTCCTAAAACAACCTTACCAACATCGAAAATAAATTACTACTAGGAGGGGAACTGTTTCGGTCTTTTGCTGTTATTTTTGTGGGCAAATGGCGCCGCAGACATGTTTCTTTGCCATTAGAAGCCGTGTCCCAATTCCCAGAGTGCACAGCTCGAAGCGTGGCCCGAAGGGCATGTGCGTCACACATTTCGACAGAACACCGGCGCGACGACTGCTGTCCCACTTCTTTTTTGTCCCATGCGCAGTTAACACGCGGTCCGAAGACCGCAGTCGTTAAACGGTCCGCGGACTGCAGTCGGGGGGCTGAGCAAGTGTGCACCTCCATGACTGCAGTCTGAGCCCCCTTCGGGCCGCGCTCCGAGCTGTGCACTCTGGGAACTGGGACACGGCCGCAGTTTCGTTTTGTCACACGGAAGTAAAGAAGAAAGGAAGTTGGTCGGCGTTCAATACGTCGCCGATGATTTGTCAAAATTGTAAAAAAAAATAGTAAAAATTGCAGAAAAGTTGCGGTGATTGGTCAAAATTGCAACACCGCTCTGAATTCATGGGGATTGGCTGAAGTTGCGTTGAAGTTGCAAATCGCAACATCTTGAATTCCTGGAGGGTCTGATAAATACAGTAGAGTGAAAGTGCACAGTCAGCACAGATCACACACAGTTACAAAGAGCTCCAGTGGTGGTGTACCGGCCCTGAGCATCAAACGTGTGCATGGGAGGGGGCTGGAGGTGCCTGGGAAGAGCAGGACACACTATCAGTGTGTGACGCAGGCTGCCTCCTGGGCCTTATCTCTGCCCTGAGCCTGATACTTTGTTGTGAGCTACTGTTGTTTCTGAGTCTCTGAACCTGCTTTTTCTTATTTTAAAATGTGAAAAACAGAACTAGTTCATTTGAAACACTTTGCACAGGTCCAAAGTACTTCCTCGCTCACTTTATGCGTTCACAGCATCCTAATTATTCACCACAAAAACCAAATCAGAGTTTTGCCATCATTGTAACAGAAAGGTATAGCTGCAACTTTTGCAGCGACGGGGGCCAAGAGCGTCAGTGTTAGTGGAGGAGTCAGAGCTCGGGGTCAGGGGTGAGGTTTGTGGCGGGTGTGGCGTGGGTGGAGAGCGGTGTGGGCAGGTTCGATGCCCTTTGCGGCCGCTTGATCTTCTGTAATATTTACATTTTCTGAGACACTGAATTTTGGGATTTCATTATAATAAAGGAATATAAATAAAGGTTTGAAAGTGTCACTCCATGTTCCATGAGTCTATATGACTTTCTGAAATGAGAGACAAAAAATATTGAACTTTTTTATATTCTAATTTTTTTCAGATGGACTCATAGGAGCGTTAAGAAAAAGATGGATGAGGATCCTGTTATTCTGTTGGTGCAGTGTCTTCCCACAAAGCCCACACTGGGACACAGTTCAAGGACCAATGAGACACAACCTTCACATGTGACTCACTTTTATTTGACATCACACGCTTGGAAAAAAAAAAATTTTTTTAATGAAATAATAAAATAAATAATTTGCATTAAAATGACATTTCACTTAGAACAAACATACAAAAGTGTTTGACATGAACACAACATTGTCATACAAGATGTATATCATCAACACACACACACTCACACACACACACACACACACACATGCATACAGACACACACACACTCACACATACACACACACACACACACACACAGACACACACACACACACACAAACACAGACACACACACATGCATACAGACACACACACACACACACACTCACACATACACACGCATACAGACACACTCACACATACAAACGCACACAGACACACTCACATAAACACACACGCACACGTACACTCACACACAGACACACGCGCACACAGACACCCTCACACAAACAGACACGCACACAGACACACACTCACCCTGACACACTCACACATACACACACGCACACAAGCACACACGCACACAGACACACACACACACAGACACACACACACACACACACGCATACACACACACATGCATACATACACACACATACATACATACACACATACATGCTTATACACTCACATACATACACACACACAGACACTGACACACACACACACACATACAGACACAGACACACACATACACACACACACACACACACACACACATACACACACACACTCACACACACAGACACACAGACACACACACATACAGACACAGACACACACACACACACACACACTTAAATCAGTACATGGAGGACAATAATCCCAGTCTGAAGCAGCAGATGTACTTTGTCCAGCAGATGGTCCAGCTGTGTCAAAAACACAGAATACAAATGTGCTCCTTGAGGCCACATGTGTCCGAGTGCAGAGGACCCAGTCCAGAGGACCCAGTGCAGAGGACCCAGAGGACCCAGTGCAGAGGACCCAGTGCAGAGGACCCAGTGCAGAGGACCCAGTGCAGAGGACCCAGAGGACCCAGTGCAGAGGACCCAGTGCAGAGGACCCAGTGCAGAGGACCCAGAGGACCCAGTGCAGAGGACCCAGAGGACCCAGTGCAGAGGACCCAGTGCAGAGGACCCAGAGGACCCAGTGCAGAGGACCCAGTGCAGAGGACCCAGAGGACCCAGTGAGGTCCTCCCACATGTGAGTGACAGTGGAGTGAGCCAGTCTCTATTCAACAGAAGCTCCAAAGCCCCTGGTTCCTTAGTTTTTATACAAAGCACACAGTCTCAGCGTCCAGTGCAAAAAATCCCTCTGTAGTCCCTTGTGATGCGGGGCCCGGTGCGGGCCCTTCGGTGGTGTCATGAGGCCACGGGGCTCCTGAGGGCCGTAGACGGATGACCTGTAGGGGCTCTCATTCTAGTCCTTCTGCGAGGAGCCGTCATGGCTCTGTGCTCTGAGGATTTTGAGCTCTTTCTGTAGGTGTCTCTGTGCAGGCTCCTAGGGGCCCCTCGCCTCTCCAACAGCTTCTTCTGGAACAGGGTCTGGAACTGCTGCTCCTAAAACACAGACCCGGGTCAGTCTGACACCAACAAGTGTGACACAGAAGCAAGAGGAAACATGCCACAAACAAGCTCAATGAGCAGGTCTTTACCCGTAGACTGAGGATTAAGCCAGACTACTCAGGACTAAACCTGGACTAAGCCCTGACTAAACCCGGACTACTCAGGAGCAAGCCTGGACTAAACCTGGACTAAACTGGACTAAACCTGGACTACACAGGGCTAAATGACACACATATAAAACAGGCACTACGGCTACATGGAAAAGCACATTTTATATCATCATGAGGCACTGTTTAAGGCTGGTGGACATAATGACAGGTGTATTTGGCCCCTGACTCTCACCGCTGTGGGCCCTTGGGAGCCGCTGCTGTTGCTGCTGCTCCTGGTGGAGGTGAAGAGGGTGGTGGTGGAGGGGTCCCTGGCTTTGGCGCAGTACTTCTCTAAGTGATGCAGGTCACAGCCGGGGCCCAGGCAGCACTGGTCCACTATGCCTCTGCCCCGGGGCCGAGGACCATAACCAGACCAGCCACGCTTCCCTGTACAGGAGAGGGTCACAGGGTCAGGCCAGGGGGGACCACAGGGACTACGGGGACTACAGGAACTACAGGGACTAAGGGGACTACGGGGACTACAGGGACTACAGGGACTAAAGGGACTACAGGGACTAAAAGGACTACGGGGACTAAAGAGACTACGGGGACTACAGGGACTACAGAGACTAAAGGGACTAAAGAGACTACAGGGACTAAAAGGACTACGGGGACTAAAGAGACTACAGGGACTACAGGGACTACGGGGACTACAGAGACTAAAGGGACTAAAGAGACTACAGGGACTACAGGGACTAAAGGGACTACGGGGACTACAGGGACTAAAGGGACTACAGGGACTAAAGGGACTACAGGGACTAAAGGGACTACAGGGACTAAAAGGACTACGGGGACTAAAGAGACTACGGGGACTAAAGAGACTACAGAGACTAAAGGGACTACGGGGACTAAAGGGACTACAGGGACTACAGGGACTAAAGGGACTACGGGGACTAAAGGGACTAAAGGGGACTAAAGGGACTAAAGGGACTGCGGGGACTAAAGGGACTACGGGGACTAAAAGGACTACAGGGACTAAAGAGACTACGGGGACTAAAGAGACTACAGAGACTAAAGGGACTACGGGGACTAAAGGGACTACAGGGACTACAGGGACTAAAGGGACTACAGGGACTAAAGGAACTACGGGGACTAAAGGGACTACATGGACTACAGGAACAACAGGGACTAAAGGAACTACAGGGACTACAGAGACTACAGGGACTAAAGGGACTACGGGGACTAAAGGGACTACGGGGACTAAAGGGACTATGGGGACCACAGAGACTACAGGGACTAAAGGTGACTAAAGGAATTATAGGTACAAAGGAGACTACAGGGTCTACAGGTACAACAAGGACTACAGAGACTACATGGACTAAAGGGACTTGGAGGCTACAGGAACTGCAGGCACTATGAGGACTACAGGGACTAAAGGAACTACAGGGACTAAAGAGACTAAAGGGACTACCGGTGACAAGGAGCTAAAATCAGTGAACTCGGGCACATTTAGGTTGTTTAATGTCGCCATTAAGGTGCCAGTATGACACTTTTCTGATCTGTGTTCTAAAGTAGTTTCCTCATCACAAACACACCTGGAGTTGTGTTGTTTCATTCACACGTTTAACATACAAACCCTGCCGATTTAGGTATGTAGAGTTTTTCTCTCAAACTGAAAACACTCTGTTCCACCTTGTGATGTCATGGTGATACAGGAAGTGCTCCACTGTGTTTTTAAACTCCACACAGCTTCACTAGAATCATTGAATATAATTTCAGCACTGGAACTTCCAATCTCTACTGAAATAAAGGTAAAAGGAGCCGTTAACTTGAAATCAACCACTTCCCAAAGGTGAAACAGCATTCTGAGCTTCGAGGATGTAGACAGACTAATAAAGTGTTATTCAAACACAACTCCAGGTATGTTTTGGAGGAGACAACAACATTCTAACATGGCTAAAAGCTCACAAGGGTTAATTTTGTGTCATAAAGCACCTTTAAATGTAGGTTCAAACTGTACACTCTCCTAGTGCAGATGGACTTGTGAATAGTGGCTGTTGCTGTGTGTGCAGTGTGGGCAGATAAAGCTTGTTTTCACTCTATCTGAGTGAGCCTGCCCCAACCCTGGAGTCTGTGATAGCAACTCCATGACCTTGGACCTATCACAGAGACGGAACCAGGGGAAGCGATGCAGAGGAGGAGAGGAAAAGGCGAGGGGTAGAGGGTCAAAGGAGGAGAGGGTCAGATGAACAAAGGGTCAGAGGAGCAGAAGAGAATGTCAGACAAGGTATTGTGGAGAGAATCAGAGGAGCAGAGGAGGAGATATAGAAACCCCAATCCTAGTTTTGAAGTAAGTACAAAATAGAAAGCTTGTTTATCATTAGCCAAAATAATCCAGGAATCTAAACCAACGTAATACATTCAGCTTAAAGGAGAATTAACATTTTTTACAATCTGAGCCTTATTTCGGTAATAAAACAAGTTGTTTTACTCACCCATAGCACTTTGGTGTCATATGGAGCACTTCCAGAGATGTTTTAGATTAGCGATATCCGTAACGCGAGTTCTCTGGACATGTAATATGCCCCGAGCGGTCTCCAAATAACACAAACTTTAGCACTTTTCAAATCATAGAAGCCCGATGTCTTAGTCTACGCTTTTGTTTGAGTCAAAAGTGGCCTGTAATCCGAGATTTATCCATAATTTACAGCTTTGCGTTTCATGTTTGGGTCCCGAGAGCTGAGAGCGAAATAAGCTGTGACTTCGCACATGCGCACTGTCCTCCTCATCTACTCGAATCTATGGATAAATCTCGGATTACAGGCCACTTTTGACTCAAACGAAAGCGTAGACTAAGACATCGAGCTTCTATGATTTGAAAAGTGCTAAAGTTTGTGTTATTTGGAGACCGCAAACATGTGCCCCGAGAACTCACATTACGGATATCGCTAATCTAAAACATCTCTGGAAGTGCTCCATATGACACCAAAGTGCTATGGGTGAGTAAAACAACTTGTTTTATTACCGAAATAAGGCTCAGATTGTAAAAAAACGTAAATTCTCCTTTAAAGGGATATGCCACCCCCAGGTCAAACTTGGGCATCTCCCCACAGTCCAGAGACTAAAATAAGTGATGAAAAGCGTTTTCCTGCTCACCCAGCCATTGTCCGAGTCTGTCGCCACTGACCGCCGCGGTATCTGCAGCTCCTCCGCCTTAGACTGGAGTCTAACGTCGCCAGAGAAAGATTTCGGCCAAAAGGAATTAATTTGCTCGATGCGTTTCCCAATTACTTTGTGTGTAGTGCGCATTCATATCGAGTGCAAATAAATGTGCAAATCAACACGGAGAGCTTGACTTGGTCATTTTGGGTGGGAACTATTTTCCAGTGCGGAAGAATACAGCCGAATCACGCAGCACGCTGCCAGGGGAATCCCAGTTACGCACCGGGAAGGGAGTTCCCCTGTTGCACAACGTGGTGCGTGATACGGCTGTATTCTTCCGCACTGGAAAATAGTTCCCACCCAAAATGACCAAGGCAAGCTCTCCGTGTTGATTTGCACATTTATTTGCACTCGATATGAATGCGCACTACACAGAAAGTAATTGGGAAACGCATCGAGCAAATTAATTCCTTTTGGCCGAAATCTTTCTCTGGCGACGTTAGACTCCAGTCTAAGGCGGAGGAGCTGCAGATACCGCGGCGGTCAGTGGCGACAGACTCGGACAATGGCTGGGTGAGCAGGAAAACGCTTTCCACCACTTATTTTAGTCTCTGGACTGTGGGGAGATGCCCAAATTTGACCTGGGGGTGGCATATCCCTTTAAGGCAACAAAACTACACATCTCAAGCTGTAGTCGTCCTTTTGTGCAGTAAACCATAATTTAAAGGTCCTACATTACTCAAAATTAACTCACGTGAGCTTTGATCCATGTTCGAATGTTGTTACCTCCTCAAAACATACCTGAGTTGTGTTTTGTTTCTTTATTATGAATCTCCAAAAATGGTCTGTTCCACCTTGTGATGTCAGTAGAGATTGGCAATTCCAGGGCTGAAATGATCCGGATGATTGTAAAAACACAGCAGAGCACTTCCTGTATTGGAAGGTTTCAGATGACATCACAACATGCTACAGGCCAATATTATTTCATACAGATGGGGTAATAGAATCAGATTAATAGATCAAGTTCCATATTTAGAATTTACCTTTCTGACATTTCATGGCAAAATACAATGTGATTAATAGAAAAAACTGTTCCTTGCCCCCCATCGGGAAGTATGACATCATCACATTCTAGAACCTGAAAACCTCCAATAATGAGTAATAATTTCAGTTTGAGAAGAACTGTGAATACCTAAATGTGCAGGTTTGTGTGTTAAAGATCCCATGACATGGTACTTCTTGATGCTTTTATATGGCTCCTTAATGGTTCCCTAATACTGTAAATGAATCCTTCTTCAAAATCAACACTCAGTGCATGAGAAACAGAGATAAGATGAGAAAGAGTCATTTTTCTCTCTCTGAACAGTCCATTATGGGAGTTGCTGCTTGAATGCAAATGAGGAGGACAGAGATGGCCTATAGTAGAGGGTGGGGGCGTGGCCAAACTCTCAGCTCTCAGCTGTGCCCTCTGATCCATTTCTGCGTTTTTGCGCGGAGAAGAGATGAGAAGCGTTCCATTGAAAAATAAACACATTTCCACAGAAAATAAAATTAAACCACTGCTGTTCAAAGGTCCAGAGGCTCAGATAAAGGACTTCCGAGCCTAGAAACACTCGGACGTGCCTCCAGGTAAATAAAAAAACGCATTTCGCATTGCCTAGCGCATTCGCAGTCCAAACTCTCTGGGCGTGATTTACAGAGACGCTGAGTACAGACAGACGGGGGTGGAACTGCATTTTTCGATCTGACGTCAATAAGGTGCCTTGTTGAGAATCGCCCGTTTGAGCTGTGTTTTTTTCTAATGCAGAAAAGGATCGCAAATGCTCAGTTTAGACATTTCGCAACTTTTAACCATGGGGGGGGGGGACTAAACAGGGTAGGGGAGCTCACATTAACGTTCAAAAACCTCAGAAAGTGAAAATTTCATGCCATGGGACCTTTAAACATGTGTGAATGAAACAAAAGTCTGTTCGTGATGAGGATACAACATTATAACATGGATCATTTGGAAATATTTTGTGTTTGACTAATGACATTTGTCTCGAGGGTCATGTTGTTGATGAATTCTATTTTATAATAATAATATTTATAGATAATATTACTGATGAATTTGGTAAATGTACATTTTAGAGGATATTGATTACAACGAATTTGAGGTTTTTTTTAGAAGATAAGGAACTGGTCTCTATAGGACAGTTTAAAATCTTACTCAAAGGTTTGGAATTGAAATCTATGGTTTGTAAATGTTTTTTTAAATTCTGAAACATTTTATTGCTTGTAATTGCTTAAATTGTTTTTGAAATGGTTTGTAATGTTTCTGTCTTGGCCAGGACTCCCTTGAAAAAGATTATTAATCTCAATGGGACTTTCCTGGTTAAATAAAGGTTAAATTAAAAAAATATAAAAATAATGGTGAATTTGAAATCTTGTATTTATGAATGAATTAATTTGGATTGTTTTAAATGATTTGATCGTAGTTATTTTAAGGAGACACTGTTAATGATGAAATGTTGTTCTTAGAGTTAATGTATTGTACGCTGTCCTTGTTTGCTTTAAATAAATAAATCAGAAAATAGTGTAATAAGGGCCCTTAAAGTACGGGTTGCTGCGCCCTGTGAGAGTGTGATATCTTCTGTTGATGTGGCTGTGGCCCTGAGGAGCCCATGTGCTCCTCACGTCAACACGGTCTACAGTAACCCGATAGAGCCAGTGTCACTGAGCCTCTCCCGCACGTATAGAAGCGTTCAGGGGCCCGCACACTTGCCGAAGTAGATGCCGCGGTCCCCACACACGAAGATGAGGTCCCCCAGGAGCTCAGAGCCACAGCGCAGAGGGGCCCCCTCTGCACACAGGGGCCCCAGGCTGAAGGAGCAGTGCAGAACGCAGAGCCAGACACACAACTCCTGAAAGAAAGAACAAACTTAGAAACACAAAATGTCGTTCTCAGTCCAGTCTAGAATTGTGAAAAATATCAAAAATCAGATACTAATCGGTATTAAAACGAGTATCAAAACTGGATACTCATTTGATACTGCAAAAATCATCACATGTCCACAGTTCTTTCAGATCTGGTTTAGTTTGACTTATTTTTGTGTCTATTCTTTGAAAACACCAGATTTTGGGCATCATTTCGTGTTTTGTCCTTCCACATTCACTTCAAATTATAAATCAGATATTATGTCACGATAGTTACTCATTTTACTTGCTTTTTTCTTCTTACTCAAGTCATTTCTTGGACCAATACTTTTTTTTTTTAAACTTCTATTTGAGTAATAATATTACTCGAGTTGAGGGGAGATGGGGGGGGGTGGCATCCCCCCTGTGGGAAAAAAATAGTCAAAATCATCCCTCTTCTAAAACGGGCATCCCTTCTTCCATCCCTTATGGCATTTAATCAATCAGGCATGAAAATCCCTAAACTTTTGGCGAATTTCGCCTTTTTTAAGTCAAAATGGCCAGTGCCCAAGAGCCAATCATAGGCCGAACTGCGCTCCAGCTTCCAATCATGTTGCATCATAATTACGCACCGATCGCGCTCCCGCCAATCATGACGATTGCCGCTCTTGTGTTTGCGCCTGTTCGCTGATCAGCTGTGAGCGAGCCGCCTGTTATTTACACGGCATTTCCAAGAGAAGAAGAATCCTTAACTTGCTACGTTAATGCTACGTAAGAAGGAACTCTCGCCTCGGGACCCGGGATACGTTCAGGATTATGTCCTTTTCTCCGGAGCTCCAGATTATTAAAGACAACACGGCAAACTGTTAGAATGGATCTGACCACATTCTTATGGGTGAGTCATATTATCAGATTATTTCTGCATCTATTTCGGCACTAAACCAGGACTAAACCAGGACTAAACCAAGACTAAACCAGGTCTAAACCAGGACTAAACCAGGTCTAAACCAGGACTAAGCCAAGACTAAACCTAAACTAAACCAGGTCTAAACCAGGACTAAACCAGGTCTAAACCAGGACTAAACCAGGTCCAAACCAGGACTAAGCCAAGACCAAACCAGATC
This sequence comes from Paratrypauchen microcephalus, assembly GCA_036785185.1. Lineage (NCBI taxonomy): Eukaryota > Metazoa > Chordata > Actinopteri > Gobiiformes > Gobiidae > Paratrypauchen > Paratrypauchen microcephalus. The sequence goes on along the minus strand of JAVJIX010000215.1, from coordinate 919,086 downwards.
TAAACCGGGTCTAAACCAGGATTAACCAGGACTAAACCGGGACTAAACCAAGACTAAACCAGGTATAAACCAGGACTAAACCAGGTCCAAACCAGGACTAAGCCAAGACTAAACCAGATCTAAACCGGGTCTAAACCAGGACTAAACCGGGACTAAACCAAGACTAAACCAGGTCTAAACCAGGACTAAACCAAGACTAAACCAGGTCTAAACCAGGACTAAACCAGGTCCAAACCAGGACTAAGCCAAGACTAAACCAGATCTAAACCGGGTCTAAACCAGGACTAAACCAGGACTAAACCGGGACTAAACCAAGACTAAACCAGGTATAAACCAGGACTAAACCAGGACTAAACCAGGTCTAAACCAGGACTAAACCAAGACTAAACCAAGACTAAACCAGGTCTAAACCAGGACTAAACCAGGTCCAAACCAGGACTAAGCCAAGACTAAACCAGATCTAAACCGGGTCTAAACCAGATCTAAACCGGGTCTAAACCAGGACTAAACCGGGACGAAACCAAGACTAAACCAGGTATAAACCAGGACTAAACCAAGACTAAACCAGGTCTAAACCAAGACTAAACCAGGTCTAAACCAGGACTAAACCAAGACTAAACCAGGTCTAAACCAAGACTAAACCAGGTCTAAACCAGGACTAAACCAGGACTAAACCAGGTCCAAACCAAGATTAAGCCAGGACTAAACCAGGTTTAAACCAGGTCTAAACCAGGACTAAACCAAGACTAAACCAAGACTAAACCAGGTCTAAACCAGGACTAAACCAGGTCCAAACCAAGACTAAGCCAAGACTAAACCAGATCTAAGCCGGGTCTAAACCAGGACTAAACCGGGACTAAACCAAGACTAAACCAGGTATAAACTAGGACTAAACCAGGTCCAAACCAAGACTAAGCCAGGACTAAACCAGGTTTAAACCAGGTCTAAACCAGGACTAAGCCAGGACTAAACCAGGACTAAACCAGGTCTAAACCAGGACTAAGGTGTGTGTGTACGTGTGTGATAACATATATCTTGTGTATTATTGAATGATTATATGGGTTTCTTTCCGCCCCCCCGTTGGTGAAAAATTTCACCATCCCCCTGGTTTCATTTTACAACTCGACTACTGAGTAATATTTTGAAGTAACTCTCTTATTTGAGTAGTACATTTTTGGCTGCTCCATGTTGTCCAGTTTTTGTTATTTTGAGCTCTACCAGAACTGAAGTCATGTAAGATCTCACAGTAACAAAGAAAGTATTTTGTGTATCAAATTTACATTTTACTACAATATATATACCCTCCTGGGACCTGAAAGAAAAAAAGTATCTAAATTATTATTATCATTATTTAATTTTCTATTTGGAGGTAAATTAACACCTTAGCATTTACATTTTGTTAATTTTATTTTTATTCATAATGTTGTAACATGTCCTCTGTAATGGACGTCGGGGACATTTTGGTGTTAAATCCACGTGAAGTTAACAACCTAACAAACATTTTTTTTGTTTTTTTGATGACCAACATCTCTGACAAGCTTCTACAGTCGCCTCAAAAAGTTCTTAGACTCTCTTTTAATTTCTTATTTATTTATTTTTGATATATTATGTATTATTTTATGTATGCATTTATTTACATAGTATTTATTTACATATTTTTTATGTATAATTGATTTATTTATTTATATATTTTTTAGATTTTTTATTTTTATTTTTTTTAATCATAGTGCAGCCAAAAAAACTAGATTCTCAAAACAATTAAAAGATCGACTAGTTAAAGGAAAAGTAACGTTTTTTTTTTGTTTTTTTTTACAATTTGAGCCTTATTTCAGTAATAAAACAAGTTGTTTTACTCACCCATAGCACTTTGGTGTCATATGGAGCACTTCTGGAGATGTTTTAGATTTGCGGTTAGCCTAGCGCAACTTCTAGCCATAGCTCGGGGCATATAATATATTCCCCAAGCATGTAATATGCCCCGTGCGGGCTCCGAATAGCACAAACTTTAGCACTTTTCAAATCATAGAAGCCCGATGTCTTAGTCTATGATTTCGTTTGAAGCAAAAGTGGCAAAAGTTTACAGCTTTGGGTTTCATGTTTGGGTCCCGGGAGCTGAGAGCACAGTCCGCACATGCGCACTGACCTCCTCATCTACTCGAAACTATGGCTAAATCTCGGATTACAGGCCACTTTTGCTTCAAACGGAATCGTAGACTAAGACATCGGGCTTCTATGATTTGAAAAGTGCTAAAGTTTGTGTTATTTGGAGACCGCAAAGTAATGCCCCGAGCACTCAAGTTAACGGATACGCTACAACATAACTTCTACGAAACTGCTCAAAATGACACCAAAGTGCTATGGGTGAGTAAAACTACTTGTTTTATTGCCGAAAGAAGGCTCAGATTGTAAAAAAACTTTACTTTTCCTTTAACTTGATGTCCATTATAAAAGGACACAAATGAATGGGCCGGGTCTCAGGAGGATATGTATGTATTTTTACCTTCACCGTTGTATCATAATCATATCGAGTATTGAGTCAGTTCGACTCGAGTATTGAATTTGAAATTTTAGTCCACCTGCGGGCTGATATACAAAAGAGCATTTGACTGCAGATGAAACATGTGAATAATGTGTCCATTCTACAGCCAACGAGGACAAACAAAGCCACTGTCTAAAGACGTGTCTGTGTCCACTATAGCACATTTGGGATTCTGTTACATTTACACGACAAATACATGAGTTTTGTAATAAAATGCATCACCATTCTCCTCAAAGTACTCTCCGGCTCTATGAACAGAAGTGGGTATAGAACTCCGTTACCTATCCTACAAGTAACTCTTGAGTAAAAGTTGTGCTTCCTCGTCCCACTGTGAGGAAGTGTAAAGTGACGAAGGATTTATGTGACAATCTGAAATGATCTTTACTTTTGTGTTTCTCTCAGCTCCTTCAGGTCTGATTTCGTTTGTCTCAAGTAATTTCTTGGACAACCATTTTGTACTTCTGCTTGAGTAATACTATTCTCTTACTTAGCACCTGTTTATAAATGGTGTTTTATTACAGAACTACACCAGTGTGAGCGGTTGCATACAAGACATGGAAGTGTTGAAGCAGAGAAGCACAGGGCAAAGAAAGAAGACAAAAAACAGTTTTTCTGGATGGACAACCTGAGTCAGTTTGGTCTGGTCCAAGTCCAGACTAGACCAGACCAGACCAGACCAGAGTCTTACCTGAGTGTGCGCTGAGTGCGAGCGACGTGCCATCACCATTCTGTGTGAGCGTCCGGCTGTGAGCGAGGTGCCACTTATACAGGCTCACAGCACCCGAGGGTGGGGGTGACGGGTGGACTCCCGTTATCAGCTCACTCTATTCTCCTGAAGCAGACACTCAGATTTGTGTTTGGCATAGAGCGCTCACTGATAACAGAAAATAAACACCCACCTCCAGCAGAGGCACAGCGCCCCCAAGAGGTACACCAGCTCGCACCAGTCGGCTCCTTCTAACCCTGGGCTTGGGGGAGACGGCCAATACCAGTGGTTGTTATTATAGTTATATATAGTATAGTTAAGTATAAGAAATATAAGGATTGCCTTGTGTAATCCCACAACTTCACATCAGGGTTAAAGAAAGCACAAAATACACTGTTACAGACTAATGTCCACATTAGGGCTGTCAAAAGCAAAAGCACCATTCAAAATCACAATCTGTTTTAAAAATTTTTTTTTCAAAATTGGCATTGAGTATCATGTCTTTTCCCAAGTATCAAAATGAAGTTTGAAATACAGTAATCCCTCGTTTATGGCGGGGGTTAGGTTCCAGAAATAACCCGCAATAAGAGTAATCTGCGAAGTAGGACAACTTTATATTTTACAATTATTCTACATGTTTTAAGGCCGTAAATGCCTCACCACACACATTATACGCTTTTCTCAGACTGGAATTAACCTTTTCTCACATTTGTCTCTTGTTTAAACACTCAAACTTTCATAGATTTTCAACAAAATGTATTAATAGTGACGCGTGGGGGGAGACACGGCTCCGGAAGCCCCGCCGGACAGCGCGAGGAGCAGCGCCACGTCCCGGGACGCGACGCGCACCAACCCCTTGGAGAAGTGCGCGACATGTGCACCCCTCATCGTGGTCAAATCCGTGACAGAGCAGCGTGACTGGCGTGAGGCCGCGTGTACACCGGGATCGCGCGGCGCCCGCAGCCCGAGCCACGAACTGAACACGCACAAACGAACGCAAGAGCCGCACGGAGTGATTTAATCCCGGTTTAGACCTGGTCTAGTCCCGGTTTAGTCCAGGGCCAGTCCAGGTTTAGACCTGGTTTAGACCTGGTCTAGACCTGATTTAGTCCACGTTTAGTCCTGGTCTAGTCTCTTAGCCAATCAGAACGCAGAACACAATGTTACACTATAAAAAAAAATGTTACACTATAAAAAATAAAAAAAATCCATGAACAGTGAACCGCGGTAGAGCGAGGGACCACTGTATTAGTAAAGTGACAAAAGTATTACCATCCAAAATAATGATGTTTATTGTGCAAAAGGACCCATTAACCGTTGGGACAAATAAGTACATTTCACACTTAATAGAAAAACATAATATTATTGTACGTCACATAAATGAAAATGTTCTGTCAGCTTTTGTCAAACAGATTTCACTTCAGTGAATAAACCAGCAAAGGAGAGAGATAAGTTATGTTAAAGCCACATTTTGGAACATTCCACAACATCTCTATGAACCCCCTCTCCAGGAAAAGTCCCATCCCCCACCAAGATATTCTTTGGGGAAATAAATCCATTGGTTTGTTAAATTAGACAAAGACAAATACATTGAGAAGAGTCAGTTGTCGGTAACAGAGCTGAGAGGGAGCTCAGGGAGTCCAAGGAGAGCCCGGTTCAGAGTGTGTGTGTGTGTTTAGTCTGGACAGGGTGACAGTTCTACAGCGTTTAGTCAACAGCCTCATCCCTCTGACGTGCCCGATCTGCGCACACTGCACCATTAAAGGCACTGTACCAGATTTTAGTGTTTTAAAAATGTAAAAAACAGAACTAGTTCATTTTAAATAGTTTAAACAGACAGCAGACAGCGGACTAACTTTGACATCAAGAGCTGCTTATTCAACTTATCAGTACTGGGACAAATTTAGCTCAAATACACGGGAATACATTGTGCACAGGTCCTTTCATTTGGACTATTTAAAGATCCCATGACATGGTACTTCTTGATGCTTTTATATGGCTCCTTAATGGTTCCCTAATACTGTAAATGAATCCTTCTTCAAAATCAACACTCAGTGCATGAGAAACAGAGATAAGATGAGAAAGTCATTTTTCTCTCTCTGAACAGGCCATTCTGGGCGTTGTTGCTTGAATGCAAATGAGGAGGACAGAGATGGCCTATAGTAGAGGGTGGGGGCGTGGCCAAACTCTCCGCTCTCAGCTGTGCCTGTGCGCTCTGACCCATTTCCGCGTTTTTGCGCGGAGAAGAGATGAGAAGCGTTCCATTGAAAAATAAACACATTTCCACAGAAAATAAAATTAAACCACTGCTGTTCAAAGGTCCAGAGGCTCAGATAAAGGACTTCCGAGCCTAGAAACACTCGGACGTGCCTCCAGGCAAATAAAAAAACGCATTTCGCATTGCCTAGCGCATTCGCGGTCCAAACTCTCTGGGCGTGATTTACAGAGACGCTGAGTACAGACAGACGGGGGTGGAACTGCATTTTTCGATCTGACGTCAATAAGGTGCCTTGTTCAGAATTGCCCGTTTCAGCTGTGTTTTTTTCTAACGCAGAAAAGGATCGCAAATGCTCAGTTTAGACATTTCGCAACTTTTAACCATGGGGGGGGGGCCTAAACAGGGCAGGGGAGCTCACATTAACGTTCAAAAACCTCAGAAAGTGAAAATTTCATGCCATGGGACCTTTAAAACAAACAATCCTAATATTTTAAGTGAGAAAAGAATTTTCACACAACTACAAACAATTATTTTTTTCTCTTTTTAAACACAAACTAAAAAGGAGCAGAGGTTGGAGCAATATTGTATGGAAAATAATTGGCGCTTGGCAATTCAGTTATGAATCGAGTTGCTCAGACACTACCCAGATACACAGCCACTGATATTTAAGTTATCCTCTTTTTTTTGGGTACATTTTCACTGAAGTATGTCGAATATATTGCAATGCATCACAATAATTCAAGTATCGTGATGCATCGTGATAGTATCGCATCGTGGCATATGAATCGTGATTCAAATTGAATCGTGACTTCTCTGCCAATACCCACCCCTAGTATTTACACTCTGAATTTTGACAGTTGAATTTGAGGCCTGGAGAACATTTGTGCTGAATATTTAAAAGGTGAAATTTTTATTTTGAATTTGAAACGTATTGAAAGTAAACTGAGAAATTCAGGTGGATTTAAAATTAAAAATCTGATGGAACAAATCATCTTCCATATCAAAAGCAGAGGCTAAGATAATTTTACTCAAATAAAAGTAACTTAAATATCAAAATCATATCTCTAGGAGCGCTGCAAGAAACACAAACGTTCAAATCATTTCATATTATCACAGAAAGCTTTTGTCACTTTAGACTTATACATACTACTTACTCATAGTGGGAAGAAGAACTACAACTTTTACTCACATTAAAGTAGTTATTTTAATAAGAGTAGGACTTAAGTATTTTGTCTAAAAAGTACAATTTCTTCAAAAAGTCTGGAATGTCTATGGGGAAACAGAACGGGAAATGTATTAAAATCGCCCTGATGTATAAATAATATCTCTAAAAATACTAAACAAGTACAGGGGGTCCTCTGGTTACGACGGTCTCGGTTTACGACGTTTCGTGGTTACGAACGCGCCCCCATTAAAAAAAAAATATATATATATATATATATTACGCGTCATTCCGTCTTACGCGGTTTAGCGTGGTAAAGAGATGTAAACAAACGCGAACGGTGCACGGCGGAAGAATACGCTCTGTTGTGGTTGTAGGGCGAAGAAGACCACCTCGTGTGTGTGCCCAATGTGGGCGGAAGTACCTGATGTGGGCTCTGATCTGCTCCTATGAAAGCGACAATGATAACCAAGCAGCGTAGTGGTCTAATTATTGAGATGGAAAGGTTATTGGTGCTTTGGTTGGAAGATCAAAGGCAAAATCCGGCTTACGACGAAATTCGGGTTACGACGCATCTTAAGAACGGATCAACGTCGTAACCCGAGGACCCCCTGTATTGCTTTATAGATGTGGGGGAAGATGACTAGAGTATGGGAAAGTCAGATCATAAATGTGCTTTCAAACCTCATCAAACCTGTGTTTCTTTGAGCCATCACAGAGCACACACAGATCCATACATACACTTTTGTGCAATAAAACCTGGACTTGGTTTATTTTCAAATTGTTTTCACACATTTGGTCACTTTGTCCCACTCCCAACAGAAAATAGCAGCAAAAGGCTCATTCAAAAAAAACACTAAATGGTCAGAAAACAAATAATCACTCTCCTCTTTTCCAATTTGTTATTTGGTGTAAACTATTCAGGATGACCACAGGAGGCGCTGTTGCCAGTCCATATGACCGGTAAGACTCATTTCACTAATGCATAGTTAACATCATATATTAGAACTCCCCACTTCCTGTACTTGTATACTTTTCTGTAAAGATGCACAGATACCAGTACCGTATGGAATATCAGTACTGTCCCAGGAAAATCTGTTAGGCCCGGTATCGGTTCCATGGTATCACTTGCATAGTTCATAGGTTCAGCTGATATCCTGGTTGGGTTAAAAAAATAATAATAATAAATTCATGTTTAGTCCCTACACTGATATCGGTTAATATATTATGGGCAGATAATCAAAGCACAAGGTCAATATGCTGCATCTCTATTTTTCCCTCAACCTTTACTGATATGAAACTATGTGAACTATTCAGCACAGGTACGATCATGAAAGCCCGTCATATGCACTGGCTCTTTGGGATTGTTCTCTGGAAATCCTTCTCCAGATCCAGATCTTTCTCTTGGCTGGGGGTGTCTGGTAGACCCTGGAGGTACCTGATGGCCCCTGGTGGTCGCTGAGGTCTCTACTCCAGTCTGGCCTTCATCAGTGCGATCCTCTCTCTGCACGCCAGCTCCTCATAGTCGATGCCCGACTCAGAGAGGTCCGAGACGTGACGGGCCAAGCGCTCTGAGGGGTCATAGCTCTCAGCGTCGTTGTGCTGGGCGCAGTAAAGGGCCGGACCTGGGTGCTGATCACTGAATCCCTCTGGTGGCTCCTGGTCCCTGCTGCCCCCCTGGAGATGACTGTCCCCCACACTGGCATTGTGGCTCTGAGGGGCCCCCGCACTGGCACTGTGGCTCTGAGCGGCCCCAGCACTGGGCCCCTGGCTCTGAACGGCCCCTTGCTGCTTTGCTGAGCGTTTGGATCGGGACTTATTTGTGTCCTGACTTGGCGATGGCTTCTTCCTCTTGAGATTATTGTGGATGACTGGCTCCACCTAGAGACACAAAAACACCTTACATAAAGATCACACAACACTTTTTCATGTCGCACACCAGATCATATTCATGGAAGTGTTTCTAAATGCTCTTAAACGGCGCTTTTTTGTGGTGTCACTTCAGGTTAAACAGGGATCCCATTCATATCAATGGAGAATTTGACTTCTATGAGGCAACAGCTGTAAGACATATTTAGAGCATTATGTTACCATTTATAGTGTTACAAATGCTATATGCGCTGAAAACAACGTATTAACATGTTCAATAAGTTTCATACATTTTATTTTTGACGCTCTGAAAATACACACATTTTTGATAAAGGAAAAACATTGATTTTGCATAATATCCCCTCTTTAACCTGCTTCGGACCAGGCTCTGTTACTATATTGATCAAACCATGCTGAAAAGTGAGGCACCGTCACGACACAGGAAATCTTTAGCTCACACGCCCATCTCACTTAGTATCCAGACCCTCCAGGAATTCGCGATGTTGCGATTTGCAACTTCAACGCAACTTCAGCCAATCCCCGTGAATTCAGGGCGGTGTTGCAATTTTGACCAATCACCGCAACTTTTCCGCAATTTTTACTAATTTTGACCAATCATCGGCGACGTATTGAACGCCGACCAACTTCCTTCTGCTTTACTTCCGTGTGACAAAACAAAACTGCGGCCGTGTCCCAGTTCCCAGAGCGCACAGCTCGGAGCGCGGCCCGAAGGGGGCTCAGACTGCAGTCAAGGAGGTGCACACTTGCTCAGCCCCGACTGCAGTCCGCGGACCGCTTAACGACGGCGGTCTTCGGACCGCGTGTTACCTGCGCATGGGACAAAAAAGAAGTGGGACAGCAGTCGTCGCGCCGGTGTTCTGTCGAAATGTGTGACGCACATGCCCTTCGGGCCACGCTCCGAACTGTGCGCTCTGGGAATTGGGACACGGCTTCTAATGGCAAAGAAACATGTCTGCGGCGCCATTTGCCCACAAAAATAACAGCAAAAGACCGCGCGAAACAGTTCCCCTCCTAGTAGTAATTTATTTTCGATATTGGTAAGGTTGTTTTAGGACCATATCTGTGATCTCTGTGTCTTTGTATTATTCTTTGTCAGTAATAACTCAGTATTCAAAATATTATTCAATTTTAATTACAAAAAGCGAAAATCGCAACTATTTATCACAACTTTCACTTCCTCCCGCAACAAAATCGCAACAAAAACCTTAAAAGCACCGCAACCTTCATCGCAACTTTTTGGAAAAGCTCCCGCAAATTCAGGCATTTTAGCCCGCAACAATCACAAAAAATGCCCGCGAAATCCTGGGGGGTCTGAGTATCCCTCTCATGACCGAACTGTGTACCCACACTTTATGACCCAGAGTGAATAGTTCCATATGAATAGTGTGCACATGTAACCATGGAAACCAAGTGTACAGATGAGTGTGTGGGACTCACGTGGCCTGTGGCAACGCTATGGGGCTTGGCTGCCGTTTTCTTGTCTTTTTTCACAGACAGGTAAACCCGCCCCTGGTGAATGATGACCGCATCCAGCTCAGTGCCAGACAGCACCCCCAGGGGGACTGAGGGGCAGCTGCAGAGCTGTGTGTTCGAGCCTGTAGGGAGGGTCTCCTTCAGGACATTGTAGGCTGTAAGGTGAGCAGTCACAAAGGACATCTTACACTGGCCATAACCTAGGAGAGACATGGAAAATCAGAATATGAAATATGAAAAGAAGTGTGAGAGAATAGAATGAATTGGTGGTTTTGAGATTGTAGAATGTGATACTCTCATACTCTCAGATGAAGACAAGAGGCGGTTTTCCCTAATGTACACTGTTCTTTCTGTTGAAATCTCCAAGCATAAATTCACAAATTGAACCTGATCATTTCTATCAGTGACTGGACCCTATAACTCACCGAATTACAACACAAATCTGCATTTGAACAATATTAATTTGCGCTGCCCCCATCTGTATTAAATAGTATTGGTCTATACCTTCCAGACGACCTCAATGCTTTCTACACCCGCTTTGAGGCCACCACCACCCCACAGAGCACAGACACACATCAACCATTCAACCCCCCCCCCGCCTGTTGTCACATCAGCCCAGGTACACGAAGCCCTGAGGAGGACCAACCCCCGAAAAACCCCAGGTCCAGACAGTATTCCTGGGAGGGCCCTCAGAGCATGTGATAATGAGCTGGCTGATGCCTTCACCTCCATTTTCAACCTCTCCCTCAGCCAACGCACTGTCCCCACCTGTTACAAAACCAACACCATCGTCCCCGTCTCCAAGAAGAACCCCCGTCCCCAAGAAGAACCCCCCATCCTGCCTGAATGACTACAGGCCAGTAGCACTCCAATCATTATGAAGTGCTTCGAGAGAGTGGTACTGCCCCACATTCAGAGCAGCATACAGGACTCTACTGACCCCCTACAATATGCCTACAGGCCCAACAGGTCCACCTCTGACGCCATCGCCGCCACCCTCCATGTCTCGCTCTCCCACCTAGAAAATAAAGACTCCTACGTCAGGATACTCTTTACTGACTACAGCTCTGCCTTCAACACAGTCATCCCCCACAGACTCACCCACAAACTGTCATCACTTGGACTACACCTGGCCCTCTGTGACTGGCTCCTGGACTTCCTGACTGGAAGGCCCCAGTCTGTCAGGATTGGAAACAGAGCTTCAGCCAGCATCACCACTAACATCGGAACCCCGCAGGGCTGCGTCCTCAGCCCCATCCTCTACACCCTGTTCACCCACGACTGTGTCGCATCCCACCCCGAGAACACCATCCTGAAGTTTGCTGACGACACCGCTGTGATAGGTCGTATCAAAGGCGGAGACGAGGCGGCCTACAGGAGGGAGGTGGACAGTCTGGTGACATGGTGTGGGGACAACAACCTCACTCTCAACACAGACAAGACAAAGGAGATGATAGTGGACATGAGGAAGGAGAGGAGACCTCATCAGCCACTGTTTATCCGGGACCTTGAGGTGGAGAGGGTGAGCACCTTTAAATACCTGGGTTTCCACATCAGTGATGACCTCACCTGGACACTCAACACTACACAGGTGGTGAAGAAGGCTCAAAAGCAGCTGTACTTCCTGAGGAGGCTGAGGAAATTTGGCATGTCGCCCAAAATCCTCAGCATCAGCTGCATCATTGAGTCCATCCTGACCAGCTGCATCACTGTGTGGTACGGCAGCACTACTGTGAAGGACCGCAAACGCCTGCAGAGAGGGGTAAAGACGGCCACAAAAATCACCAGGACTCCTCAACCGTCTCTGCAGAGCATCTACCACCGCAGAGTCCGCAAGAGAGCTGCCTCCATCATCAAAGAACCCACCCACCCCCAACATGGACTATTCACACTCCTACCTTCAGGCCGGAGGTACAGAAGTGTGAAAAGCAGGACTACTAGACTTAAGAACTCCTTCTTTCCAACTGCTATCAGACTCTTGAACTGTTGAGCAACAGCCCCCTCTCTTGGATATTGATACTTTGCACATGAGTAATTCGCACTATTGACCAACTGTTAAGATAATCTGTCAGATTACAGCTGCACATGTAACTGCTCGAATGTTTACACTTCCTGTTTGCACGATATCAACAATGTTTACACCCCATTTTTACTACTGACAGTTGCACATAAAACCAATGTTGCACATTATCTGTAAATATGTACAAAGCAGCTAGCCTATATTTTTCATAGTGTATATTCAGTTCTAAGATTGTTCTATTTGAGGCCTAAAAAAAATAAATGTTGGTTTCCGATTTGTTGACAGTTCTAGACATGGGTAGGTAGGGAATTTATTTTATTTTTATTTTTTATTTTTTTCCAATATGGGCATTTTGAAATTTTATTTTATTTTATTTCCTTCCGCAGCAGTACTATTTCAGTAAAGACTATAATTGACATTGGCATAATTTCCCAAAGCTATCTCAATGCTAAGAGCATATTCTATACTCAAGTATAGTCGAACGAAGCTCCAACATGCCATGCGAAACCAGGTCGTTGACTGTACCAGAGTACATGTAGAATATATCTTACGTTACAAAAATACATGCTGATTTTGTATTGTTTTTTCTGTTCTTCTTTCAAATTGCAGTCATTAAATTTAGAAGCAGTAAACAATTTTGAATACTACATTTATTTAACACGGTGTTGACATTGGTCAACTTAAAACTGGCACTGCATAATCTTAACAATTCACCGCGACCACGCATATGTCCAGCGACGCCGTCGCCATTGTTTTTATGGGTACAGACAGAGAATTTTACAGATCACAGAAAAACAGAAGCACATTACAGGGGGGTCCTCAGGTTACAATGTTGATTAGGGTGACCATATTGTATTTCACTGAAAAGAGGACACACTTCCAGCTCGCGTTCCAGCTCGAGTTTTTTCCCCCCATTTTTAGGGGTTTTATGTGGGTCGGGGGCTTACTGTGCTTCTGAATTCCCCAGAAAAGAACACTTTACCTGGATATACTGAAAAATAGCCCAAAACACTCACAAACAGTTGCTTTATAAATAATATATTTATTAATATAAGCAATCTTAAGGCTGACACTTACACCTTAGTTAAGAAAAAACAAAAAGAAAAAGAGAGTTAGCCTATCCTTCATTGTTCAGTAAGCCCATTCTTCAAAATAATGTGTCTAATGGCTAATGAAAAAAAATATACAAATAATAGAGCGCCCTCGCTTGCATTCACCATATCTTCATTTTTTCCAGGTCGCACAAAGTGTGTCGTGAGTTTTGAACTCGAGCTCTCACCCTGCACAGCTATTTTGTGTTTTGTTGTGGCGATATGAGCTTTCAGATCGTTGGACCCCTTATTCGCCACAGAGACGCAAGTCCCAGCTTTGCACACTGTGCATTCTGCCTCCCACTTGTCACGCCCCGGGCGAAAACAGGGGTACTTTTTTTGCAATTCATCCGTGAAACTGCATTTGCGTTTCGGCATTTTCTGTGTCTTCGCAGTGCGCCTACCTGCCCGTCAGCCTGCGAGTGTGTGTGTGTATGCGTGTGTGTGTGTGTGTGTGTGTGTGTGTGTGTGTGTGTGTGTGTGTAGCGTGTGTGTGTGTGTGTGTGTGTGTGTGTGTGTGTGGCGTGGCGTGGCGCGCTTGTTTGTGAATGAATGAATACACGTTCTGGGGTTGGACTCGAACTGGAGCGCGTTTCCAACGGAATCAAAAACCCGGACATTTGAAGGATTTTATAAACTCCGGCCGGACAAGCTCTGAAAAGAGGACATGTCCGGGCAAAAGAGGACGTATGGTCACCCTAAGTTGATCCGTTCTTAAGACTTCGCCCTACAACCACAACAAAGCGTATTCTTCTGCCGTGCGCCGTTCGCGTTTGTTTACGTCGCTTACCACGCTAAACCGCGTAAGACGGAATGACGCGTAATTTTTTTTTTTTTTTTTACCGTCGTAACCCGTGGACCCCCGTACACATTGCCCCGCGGAAATTGAAAAATACAGTAGGCTATTAGTTTTCTTTCTTTTTTTAACCGAAGCTTGTAAAATTAATTTGAGTATCAAATTTATTTTATTTTAGTCCAAAAGTCCAATAAAATAATTTGGGTCGCATGCAAATCAACAGGGTCAGTCGGCAACCGGAAATTTAGATTTATTTTTTTTAGGCCTGATTATACTTTTTACATGCTTCTCTTTATCTTATTTATCCATTTTAACTTTTTTGCATGCTCTTGGCATCCAGAGTGGGCAGCAAAGTAAGAATTTAATTGTACAGGGAAACGTGTTTCTTTACCATGCATGACAATAAAAGCTTTGAATCTTTGAATAGAATGTTGTGGTGTCATCTGAAACACAGCAATAGTTATAGACCCACCTTTGGTTAAGGTGGGGCAGCCCTGGCTGTTGCTTAGCAGACTGAGCACCTGCTGTTTGGCTGTGCCTCTGCTCTGAGGCAGGTCCTTCCTTTGGAACAGAGCTGGACTGATCCACACACAGAGAGGGGAGTCTGGGAGGGGGTCCAGCCCTGCCGACAGGCCCATCTTACGGCGCACAGAGGACGACAGAGAGAGCAAAGGCACGCTCTTCACTTCAGCCTCTGGAGGGATGTAGACCTCCAGACCCGGCAGCAGCTCCATACCTGCACACACTTTCATGAATAATAATAATAATAATAATAATAATAAAAAATAAATAAATAAAAGCTACAAGCAATGTCGAAAGGCCCTCACTTGGCGCGCATTCTACTCCCATGCAACTGCCGCGACATGCTATTGTTCCTTCCTGAGAGCCACACAGGCCAACACATCCTCCACCAGAAAAATTACAATGCACCTTTAAATGTTTTATCAAAGGACAAGTAACGTTTTTACAATCTGGACCTTATTTCGGTGATAAAACAACGTCATTTACTCACCCATTGTACTTTGGTGTCATTTGGAGTATTTCCGGGAATTCCGGAGTTTGGCGACATCCGTTTAACGCGAGTGGTCGGGGCGGCACGCTATTGCAGTCACCAAATAACACAAACTTTAGCACTTTTCAAATGACAAAAGTTTAATGTGTTAGTCTACACGTTCGTTTGAGTCAAAAGTGGCCTGTAATCCGATATCCAGCCATGGTTCCGATTGGTGTCATCAACGAGGGCCGCGTGCATTCATTCCGCTACTTTGCTTAGAAGATGGTCATAACTTTTCTGTTGCAAGTGAGACATGGCCTAAGAGTCAGACTTGGAGACTGAAAAGGACTTATTTGAGTACGATGGCCGTCCCTATCGTTTTGAGCCCGAGTATACAGATGAGGAGGTATTAGAAAGAAGGAAGCGGAGACAGTTTGAGGAGCAGCGCACCAGAGAACAGCCATCGGTATCGCATTACTTCTCAGAATCGTGCGCTAAATCTGCTGGCCTCATTTCTTTTCCGTTGCTGGTAAAAAAAAAAATCCTCGGGACTGAAGTGGTACTGCAAACACGATGGTCCAAACGTCTTACAGCTTTGCCTTTCATGTTTGGGTCCATTCTCAAGGCAACAAGCCACAGCTTCAATAACTCTGGATTGTGATGAGAAAGTCTGAAAACTCAACTTCTTACAGGCCTTCTTACAGGATTACAGGCCACTTTTGACTCAAACGAACGTGTAGACTAACACATTGAACTTTTGTCATTTGAAAAGTGCAAAGTTTGTGTTATTTGGTGACCGCAACATCTGCCCTGACCACTCACGTTAAACGGATATCGCCAAACTCCAAAATCTCCGGAAATACTCCAAATGACACCAAAGTACAATGAGTGAGTAAATGATTAAATAATAAGGTCCAGATTGTAAAAACGTTCCTTTTCCTTTAAACACGGGGAGTGTGGGGGAGTCTGTGTCTGTGACTGATGTGTTTGAGCAGGGAGGACCAGAGGGTGGGGGCAGCAGCAGAAAAAGCCCTATCCCCCTAGCTGGGGGGAGACTGGGGGAGGTCTGGTGGGTTTCTTTGCACTAGTGGGGAACTTTTTTTCTCTAGTACAAAAAGATTTGAATTTTGAGCTGTAGACTTTTTAATACAGAACTTCTGTGCTTAATTACAAATACAAACTAACTACATTTATTTATTGCAGTTGGTGTTTAAAGGAGAATTAACGTTTTTTTACAATCTGAGCCTTATGTCGGTAATAAAACAAGTTGTTTTACTCACCCATAGCACTTTGGTGTCAAATGGAGCACTTCCAGAGATGTTTTAGATTTGCGATCTCCATAATGTGAGTTCTCGGGGCATTACTTTGCGGTCTCCAAATAACACAAACTTTAGCACTTTTCAAATCATAGAAGCTCGATGTCTTAGCCTATGATTTCGTGTGGTCAAAAGTGGCCTGTAATCCGAGATTTATCCATAGTTTCGAGTAGATGAGGAGGCCAGTGCGCATGCGCGGACTGTGCTCTCAGCTCCCGGGACCCAAACATGAAACGCAAAGCTGTAAACTATGGATAAATCTCGGATTACAGGCCACTTTTGCTTCAAACGAAATCGTAGACCAAGACATCGGGCTTCTATGATTTGAAAAGTGCTAAAGTTTGTGTTATTTGGAGCCCGCACGGGGCATATTACATGCTTGGGGAATATATTATATGCCCCGAGCTATGGCTAGAAGTCGCGCTAGGCTAACCGCAAATCTAAAACATCTCTGGAAGTGCTCCATATGACACCAAAGTGCTATGGGTGAGTAAAACAACTTGTTTTATTACCGAAATAAGGCTCAAATTGTAAAAAAAAAAACGTTACTTTTCCTTTAACATTATGGTTAGGGTTGCAAAATTCTGAGAATTTTCAAAGTTGGAAACTTTCCATGGGAATTTATGGGAATTAATAGGAATAAACTGGGAATTATCAAAGCTGAAGGTTAGGGGCATCAATATAGTTGGTAGAAAAAAATATT
Source organism: Paratrypauchen microcephalus (assembly GCA_036785185.1). Lineage (NCBI taxonomy): Eukaryota > Metazoa > Chordata > Actinopteri > Gobiiformes > Gobiidae > Paratrypauchen > Paratrypauchen microcephalus. The sequence continues at coordinate 902,178 of JAVJIX010000215.1, read as the reverse complement.
GTAGCATAACCTTGGCTAAAATAATCACATCTGTGCACCTGCGTGAAGTTGGCCCCCCATCAAACGCACACCTACCCAAAAACTATGTCAAACGTTTGTGCTGTTTTGTGCTGCAAAAAGTTTCGTTTGCGCTGCTTTAGTTTCAATATCTCAAAAACTAAAGCAGCACAAACGAAACTTTAAATATCCACTAAATCCACCTCTTCCTGGTCCGGCCCTTCTGTCAAATTTTAGAACCCTTTGTGGCCCACGAGTCAAAAAGTTTGCCCACCCCTGGTCTATGTAGTATTTTAACTACTGCTGTAACTGATTTAAGAAACGGAGCTGGTGACTCGATATATTGTAACAGAGCCAACGATATACAAAGACATCTGACGATAGGATATGACACTGTTTCGGTTTTCACTTCATCCATAGAGATGGTTCTTTACATCGCGTCTACTCGAGGAAACGAAAGTAGATAGTCCAGTCCAGTGATAGTCAGAGGGAGTCCACAGGAGTCCACAGGAGTCCACAGGAGTCCACAACAGTCCACAGGAGTCCACAGGAGTCCACAGTGCACACACCACAGCTCAAGTTTACACGTGTACACTCATGTTTAAGTGTCTTACCTCTGAACGGAGCGGGGCAAACAAACAACTGCCCTGCTCACGAGCGCAGAACGAGGAGCTGTGTGTGGGTGGGCGGGACCGGTGTAAGCACGGATACTCCCCTTTCACAATAAAAGCACGGCCACTCCCCTTTCACAATAAAAGCACGGATACTCCCCTTTCACAATAAAAGCACGGCCACTCCCCTTTCAACAATAAAAGCACGACCACTCCCCTTTCACAATAAAAGCACGGCCACTCTCCTTTCACAATAAAAGCACGGCCACTCCCCTTTCAACAATAAAAGCAGGACCACTCCCCTTTCACAATAAAAGCACGTCAGCTGTCATAGGCTCTATTCACTCTTATGTCACAAAACCAAAACATGCGATGACGACTTCCTTCGGATGTTTATAAGCAAAGTTTACATATTTGCATAAATAATTAACAATTCATAATAATTAATTTGCATTTTTGTTTAAAAGGCAATGTAAAATGTTTCAGTACATGGTTTTATATGTTTAATTTAAAAGAAAGAAATTTGATACACAGTTTGCACATTTGGGGTCGCACTACTGCCTATCTGTGGTATTCTCATGTAATTACACGTGAAGAAACTGTTCTGGGAACTTGTTGAAAATAAAGAAAAGGATGGAGCTGCATATATATATACATGTATATATATATATATATATATATATATATATATATATATATATATATATATATATATATATATAGCGGCGAAACGTTTTCAACCAAACAAACTTTGTCCAGTTGACAAATTGAACTTCTCCTTTGATCATGGATTCTACCTGGACGACTGAGGGACTTTTCACGTATATATATATATATATATATATATATATATATATATATATATATATATGATAAGATAAGTTAAGATAAGATAAGCCTTTATTGATCTCACACAGGAGAAATTTACTCGCCACAGTAGCTCCAGGACATTTGGACAAGAGGGAAAAAGTGCATGCAGGCAGGGAGGGGATAAAGTAAGTAATAAATAATACAAATAGTAATACGTAATAATAATAATAATGGAAAATAGTAGTGCTGTCAGGCGATTAAAAAAATGTATCTAATTAATTACAGGATTTGTAATTAATTAATCTAATTAATCGCATTTTTTAAATAATTTTTTTTAGGTGGTTTATTGTGCTCTCCCACAGTGCAAAAAAGGTGTCAAACGTGTGATTTATAGTGGTACAGTGAAAAGACTGCAGACTTCCCCTTTAAGTCTAAGTTTTTCACTCACTCTCCATTGTAAACATGACAAGACCCCCATTCCCCCTCCCACATTATGTAACATTCATTGGAAAGCTCATTTACACCATTCCACTTCTACATGGCAAATATTTCTGGTGCCAAAAGGTGAGCACGTACAGCAGCTTTCATGCAACGTCAATAAATAATATTGTAATGACCTGGGTTAATGGTGTCTGTGCCTTTAAGGGGTTGGCTGTTGGGCGCATGCGTGGGACAGGTGTGGGTGTTAATGTTGAGTGAGTCCGAAGTTCTGTTTAATAAAGTTCATTGGAGAAGAAGAGAAGCCTGGAGTCGTTACAATATACAAGGCTTCAAATATACAGAGAATACAAATAATTGCACATGAAAATTACTCATGGCTCACATCACCCCCGGAACCCGCGAGGAGGATTTAAACTCCCGGTGTGGATGTGTCCGGACCATCGCACCACGGGAGGAGGGAGGAGGCAGCAGCGCGGGGTGAGTAATGATCGGGTTTAGCGTGATTTAGCGTGATGGGCAAAACTGACAGTCAAAACTTCTAAGTGTGCACCCTTAGTCGCGACAGAACACGCTGGAGAGGTTATGGGAATTGAAAATAGTTAGGGATAGGGAAACGGGCTCGTGTGTCTTCACGTGCTCTCCCCTATTAGAAGTGCATTCGTCTCTGTAGCCGACCAATGGGAGCACGGCATTTCTCATCGCGTCATCGCTGTCCAGGGACAAGAGGGACCTGCTCCGTCACATTTTTAATCAATAAACTCGCCGTTCAAAGGCCCCGCACGCCAAATTTAAAATGAGTGCGCATTGAATTGCTGCTCATAATTAATTGCGTTAATTTTTATAACGCGTTAATTAGCAGTGTAATTAATTAATCTAATTAACGCGTTAAACTGACAGCCCTAGAAAATAGTAATAATGATAATAGTAACTAGGGACGGAGCTACTCCCGCAGGCAGCTGGCCTCACCAACGCCATCTTTCATATCAAACACTACAATTTTTAGACTTTTTTTTATTAGACAAATTATATATATATATATATATATATATATATATATATATATATATATATATATATATATATATATATATATACATGTATATAATTTGTCTAATTAAAAAAAAAGTCTAAAAATTGTAGTGTTGTGTGATGCTGTAAGTGACATTGATGACACTATTAGTCACGTCCCCCTTGGAAATCTTTGGCAGGCTGTGAAGTCCACTGCTGCTGAATCCATGGTTTTATCACATGCCCAGTCGGGAACTACACCGGAAGTTGTCATCCGCATGTTTCCAATGTGTTCTCGTAACCATGAACAGTAATAATAATAATAATAATAATAATAATAATAATAATAATAATAATAATAATAATAAAGAATAGACTATATAGAAAATGTATATGTTGGTCCTCCACCCCCTTTAAACATAAGACTGTGGGTTTTTCACAGTTCCCAGGATCCTTCCTCCAAAGACCACTCTGTCGCACTCCTCAGAGTCAGCTCCTCTGAAGAAGACAGACTTTATTCATCCCTGTAGGGAAATAATTTCTCTGCATTTGACCCATCCTTCAGGAGCAGTGGGCAGCTCGTCTTTCAGGCGCCCGGGGACCATCTCCATGATCTTGTTGCTCGGCTTGGTCAGGACCTCAGCTGGAGGATGTTTTGGGTTGATGGGGGAAACCGGAGCACCCGGAGGAAACCCATCCAGACACGGGGAGAACATGCAAACTCCACACAGAACACACACAGAAAGGTCTGGGCGACCCGGGGATCGAACCCGGAACCTTCTTGCTGTAAAGCATGAGTGCTAGCCACTCAGCCACCGTGTCGCAGACCAAACGTCCTGCTACAGCTCCTGGAGTGCACAGAACAGACTCCGGGGGAACGACTGCGCCGTGTCATGTGACCAGAGCAAATGTGATAAAACTCAGAGTTTTAATAAACATCAATGTTTCTACAAATATAAAGTGTTCAGAGGTGTTTTTATGTGTCACAGGCATTAAAACATGTGAATAATAAAGGCTGAGTGAATCATCTGTTATTGAGTTGTTTGACAGACAGTATGCCATAAAACTTATCTCCATGGAGACAAGCAGCTGACACCACCAGGTCAGTTCAGAGCACATCTGTGAGAGTCGACTCTGCTCACATTAAGAACATGTTTTTCCAAATCATTTTTAAAGATCCCATGACATGGTACTTCTTGATGCTTTTATATGGCTCCTTAATGGTTCCCTAATACTGTAAATGAATCCTTCTTCAAAATCAACAGTGCATGAGAAACAGAGATAAGATGAGAAAGAGTCATAAATATCTCTCTCAAACTCTTTATTCTGGGTGTTGTTGCTTGAATGCAAATGAGGAGAAAAGAGCTGGCCAATAGTAGAGGGTGGGGGCGTGGCCAAACTCCGCTCAGAGCTCAGAGCCCAGAGCCCTCAGCTGATCCATTTCCTTGTTTTTGCACGGGGGAGAGATTTGAAGCGTTCCATTGAAAAATAAACACATTTCCACAGAAAATAAAATTAAACCACTGCTGTTCAAAGGTCCAGAGGCTCAGATAAAGGACTTCCGAGCCTAGAAACACTCGGATGTGCCTCCAGGCAAATTAAAAAACGCATTTCGCATTGCCTAGCGCATTCGCGGTCCAAACTCTCTGGGCGTGATTTACAGAGACGCTGAGTACAGACAGACGGGGGTGGAACTGCATTTGCATTTCTTTTTTCGATCTGACGTCAATAAGGTGCCTTGTTCAAAATCGCCTGTTTGAGCTCCGATTTTTTGTAACGCAGAAAAGGATCTCAAATGCTCAGTTTAGACATTTCACAACTTTTAACCATGGGGGGGGGGGGGGGGCTAAACAGGGTAGGGGAGCTCACATTAACGTTAAAAAAACTCAGAAAGTGAAAATTTCATGCCATGGGATCTTTAAGGAATTAACAAAATAACGGAAATTAAATAAATGCAAAAACTGCAATGCCATTCAAAGCATGGAACATTCAACGAAAAGAAAGAACAAGAACAGAAACTTGTGGCAGCAAGTTACATATTCAGCAACTTTGTGAGGCCTTGTGAGGTGAACGCTCGTGATTTGCAGAAATATTGTGAACTTGAACTTGGTTTTTTTTGTTTTGTTTTATTAAAGGTCCCATGGCATGAAATTTTCACTTTCTGAGGTTTTTGAACGTTAATGTGAGCTCCCCTACCCTGTTTAGGCCCCCCCCCATGGTTAAAAGTTGCGAAATGTCTAAACTGAGCATTTGCGATCCTTTTCTGCGTTAGAAAAAATCAGAGCTCAAACGGGCGATTCTGAACAAGGAAACTTATTGACGTCAGATCGAAAAAAGAAATGCAAATGCAGTTCCACCCCCGTCTGTCTGTACTCAGCGTCTCTGTAAATCACGCCCAGAGAGTTTGGACTGCGGAGGAGCTACGCAATGCAAAATACGTTTTTTTATTTGCCTGGAGGAACTTGCGAGTGTTTCTAGGCTCGGAAGTCCTTTATCTGAGCCTGTGGATATCTGAAACAGCAGTGGTTTCATTTTATTTTCTGTGGAAATGTGTTTATTTTTCAATGGAAGGCTTCTCATCTCTCCCCCTGTGCAAAAACACAGAAGTGGGTCACAGAGCGGAGCGGAGAGCTTGGCCACGCCCCCACCCCCTACTATAGGCCATCTCTGTCCTCCTCATTTGCATTCAAATGAGGACAGCCTCATTTGCATTAAAGCAACAACGCCCATAATGGAGTGTTCCAGAGTGACATTTATGACTCTTTCTCATCTTATCTCTGTTTCTCATGCACTGAGTGTTGATTTTGAAGAAGGATTCATTTACAGTATTAGGGAACCATTAAGGAGCCATATAAAAGCATCAAGAAGTACCATGTCATGGGATCTTTAATTACATAAAAAAAAAAATACTGGATAATGAAAATGCATTTATTAGTTCTTGTATGACATGATATAAAATGGAATACTGCCTGAAGCTTCTAAAGCTTCATCTTAGATACAAACATAGCAGAGATGAGTAAATAAGGCATGAGATTAAAGGCAGTCTCAAAACAAGAAAATTGTACATGATTTCGTACAAATGTGTACAAAATAACTGTTGTTCATATATAAAAACTGTTGGAACATTCATATTCACATTCTGCACTGATCCATCAGTAACAAAACATGTCAACAATACATATCTAGTTTATTCTGTTCAAAGCTACGATTAAATCCAACGCGTACATTAAAGATGCACTATGCAACTTTTCTGGTAGAAGGTCCACCATTTGCTCGTCTTTACTGATCTTTACATCATGCTGGAGGTGTTCTCCATGTATGTCTATGGTGGAATGTTCAGCAGTTACCTTGGTGACACAACGCACACATTAGCAAACACTGCCATAAAAAAAGTCTGAAAACTCAATACTCAAAAAATATGAAATAGATTTAACAACACATTCTCAGGAGCCTGTCAGTTCTTTCTGGTCAGATTGTGTTTAAAAAAAAAAAAAAAAGCTTGATTAAAGACCAACTTGAGAAACAGAGCAGCAGTACCCCCGGGGAATGAGGACATCAGATGACATCACCCAAATTAATTATTAATTATTTTTTTACAATCTGAGCCTTCTTTCTGCAATAAAACAAGTAGCTTTACTCACCCATAGCACTTTGGTGTCAATTGGAGCAGTATCGCAGAACTTACGTTGAGCCGTTCTGTTCTACTAATGATCCCGTATCCGTTAGCATGAGTGCTCGGGGCATTACTTTGCGGTCTCCAAATAACACAAACTTTAGCACTTTTCAAATCACAGAAGATCGCTGTGTCAGGGTAGACTTTTAGTGGATTCCAAAACGGCGAGCTGAGAGCACAATCCGCGCATGCGCACTGGCCTCCTCATCTACTCGAAACTATGGCTAAATCTCGGATTATTATTTGGAGCCCGCACGGGGCATATTACATGCTCGGGGAATGCCCCGTGCTATGGCTATAAGTCGCGCTAGGCTAACGGCGTTAGCCTAACGCTAATCTAAAACATCTCCGGAAGTGCTCCATATGACACCAAAGTGATATGGGTGAGTAAAACAACTGTTTTATTACCGAAATAAGGCTCAAATTGTAAAAAACGTTACTTTTCCTTTAATAGAATCAATACTGTGGAACGTAACAGATTATGCAAAAACATCTCCATGGTGACAGACCCTCAGCAGTTACATAGCACATCTTTAAATGTAAAGCACACTCATGTTCTGAACTGCATGGGATAATTAATTCATCAGCTGAGATTCTGGCCTTCTCTCAAAGGTTGATACTACTGGATGTGTACAACGTGAGCTAATGAGTCCTGTTTTCTTGACGCTGAATATGGACAAAGAGGTGGTTGATGTGCCACAAAAATCCAAAAATCCCACGCTTCACTCAGAGCATGACAGAGGCTGACCAGTCTGCTGTGTTCACGCTCTAGAATTAAATGTGATGTCATAGTTTTAGATGGAGAGGCCTATTGATACTTTGCAGCTGATATCATCAATATCCTGGGGGTGGGAGGGGGCTTTATTTTCATACAATCTGATCATAAACTGATTTTAGCTGGAGCTACAACAGTCTAAATACAGTCAAAAGCTAGTAAGCATTAGCCAATATTCTCAGTTTGCCAGTCTACCTTTTTGGTGAAAAGCAACCAGAAGACGTTTGAGAACATGTGGGTGGTGACTCCCGGTGTAGCTACCGACACTGGGGATGTGATAAAACCATGGATTCAGCAGCAGCAGTTTTCACTACCTGCCAAACTTTCCATGGGGGACGTGGCTCTAATCGCATCTGTGTCACAGGCAGCTGGTGGGAACCGTTGATCTGACGAACATTACAGAACGCTACAATTTATTTACTTACAATTACTTATTTACTTAAGATAAATAATAAATAAATTGTAGCGTAATTTTGACACATGCTCATATTTTCCTGTTTCTGAAACTTGCGTTGTGACACCGCAATTTCCCCATTGTGGGACAAATAAAGGATTATCTTAATATTATCTTTAAAGGTCCCATGGCATGAAATTTTCACTTTGAGGTTTTTGAACATTAATGTGAGCTCCCCTACCCGGTTTAGGCCCCCCCCCCATGGTTAAAAGTTGTGAAATGTCTAAAGTGAGCATTTGCGATCCTTTTCTGCGTTAGAAAAAAACACAGCTCATACGGGCGATTCTGAACAAGGCACCTTATTGACGTCAGATCGAAAAAAGAAATGCAAATGCAGCTCCACCCCCATCTGTCTGTACTCAGCGTCTCTGTGAATCACGCCCAGAGAGTTTGGACTGCGAATGCGCTAGGCAATGCGAAATGCGTTTTTTTATTTGCCTGGAGGCACGTCCGAGTGTTTCTAGGCTCGGAAGTCCTTTATCTGAGCCTCTGGATCTTTGAACAGCAGTGGTTTAATTTTATTTTCTGTGGAAATGTGTTTATTTTTCAATGGAACGCTTCTCATCTCTTCTCCACGCGAAAACGCGGAAATGGATCAGAGCGGACAGCTGGGAGCGGAGAGTTTGGCCACGCCCCCACCCTCTACTATAGGCCATCTCTGTCCTCCTCATTTGCATTCAAGCATAATGGCCTGTTCAGAGAGAAAAATTACTCTCATCTTATCTCTGTTTCTCATGAGTGTTGATTTTGAAGAAGGATTCATTTACAGTATTAGGGAACCATTAAGGAGCCATATAAAAGCATCAAGAAGTACCATGTCATGGGACCTTTAAGTTAGACAAATTATAATACACAAATTAACAGGCAATTGATAAAAAGGAAAAAAGAAAAAAATACATTGACATCTATATGAAGAAAACCGGGCTCTTTTTCTCAGTTTTCCTCAGATTTTTGTCATTGTTACTTTCGTCAACAGATCCCGTAGGAAGTCGTCATCCGCATGTTTCCAAACGTCTTCCGATTTTGTGACGCAAGCGTGAATACAGCCCATTGATCACAGGCCCCTGAAAAAGTGAGTTTGTATGTGGTAACTGCTGAACATTCTCGCAGATAGATACATGTAGAGCACCCCCAGCGTGATGTCATCGCAAAGAGACTCTGCGATGATGTGGTCACGTGAACACAATACAAAACACAGCCACAGTTTTCCGACAACCTCCACCGACTTCAACGCCAAGTCTAGTCTGCTCTTATTTATTTACACGTACATTATATAGTGCAACTGCATTGTACAAAATATTTAAGTCAAAGGCCATATTCTTTCGGTTTATGTTGTTGATGTTCCAGCAGAATTGCCATATCTGCTGAGTATTCAATCTGTTTCCAGGAGGATTGTTTTTTAAAGCGTTATTGATAGTTTAAAAGGTTGAACAGGCCATGCTGGCAAGTGCATATGACAGGTTATACTACTCATTTCACTAAAACAGTCAACATAATTATTTTTAACATTGTACTCATCTTACATCTTGTTTTGTTTTTGTTTTTACTTAATTTTACTTCCTGATTGGACATTGGCAACAGATGCATGTGGAGGAAATGCCTTAAATGCTACCTAGAAACCATAATGTAAACAGGTCAAAATGTGTCTAAATTACACAATAGTTAAATTAATTAATTAAATTATTGGACTAAAAATATATAACAACCGCTTTATTTATTAAATGAAGGTTTAAGCTGTCAGAAAAATTCCTTCCATGTGTGTCTGGGCATTTTGGATGGGATTTTTCCATGTTGATGACGTAGGCAGAGGGATTCTGTTTACTTGCCACAAAAGTATGATCAATCTTTAGCGCAGGTACTATCCCACCAAACCACGTTAGAATGAGAAAACAAAATGAAAACCTGTCATATGCACTTTAAAACAGAATATCCCCTTCGGAAGACAGACCATAAATCATGTGTTTCCTGTGGATCGGATTGTCTGTTTCAAGAATGTGCCTTGAGCACCCATAATAGGATTTGAATTTAAAGTGCTCGTCATCAGATTTAAGAATAAATATGACAAAATAAGATCTGGTGTACAGCCCTCAGTTTGGCATCTGTCCACAGATTTGGTTCAGATTGGTCACTTCTCCATGGACCCTCCAGTCTCACTTTGGCACTCGGGTCTCTGTGCTCCCAGCTTCAGTGTCTCTCAGAGGAGAGGGAGGGTCCTCAGGGTGCTGATCTGGCTCCTCTCTCCACTTCGTAACCTCACCCTCCTCCTCCTCCTCCTCCTCCTCCCCACTATCCTCCAGGGCAAAGTAGCGTCTCCTCCTCTCAGCTCTGGACACAGTGGTGGACGGCACCGACAGTCTCTGAGGAAAGTCCTGCACACAATAAGACATAACAAAAATTCATTGATACACTGCAGCTGATCGGCTTTACCTGAGGGTGCGATACTAACCCGAGGCACTGCTCTGTCTTACCCTGTGACCCTGTCAGTCGCTGCATAATAAAAATACACTTTACCTGTGAGATTTTAGCCATGTCCATCATAATCCAAAGAGGCGAGCGTCCCAGCAGCTGTCCAGTCCAACAAACTGGGCTTCCATGCATCCATCTCTGTCCTAATGTTCTGACAGCACAGACCGGACTCCACACAGTGTAAGGAAGGAGGCACACCTGTTGGGACCGCACGGTGGACGGGAGGAGGCGCGCCTGTTGGGACCACACGGTGGACGGGAGGAGGCACGGCTGTTGGGACCGCACGGTGGACGGGAGACGGCGCGCCTGTTGGGACCGCACGGTGGACGGGAGACGGCGCGCCTGTTGGGACCGCACGGTGGACGGGAGGAGGCGCGCCTGTTGGGACCGCACGGTGGACGGGAGGAGGCGCGCCTGTTGGGACCACACGGTGGACGGGAGAAGGCGAGCCTGTTGGGACCGCACGGTGGACGGGAGGAGGCGCGCCTGTTGGGACCGCACGGTGGACGGGAGGAGGCGCGCCTGTTGGGACCACACGGTGGACGGGAGAAGGCGCGCCTGTTGGGATCGGATCACCGCTCTTCTCTGTGCGGTGCTGGTCCCAAATGGCCAAGCTGTACGTGTGGTGGCCTTTGTTCGCGCACCTTTTCTCTCGCTAAAATTTGGCACAATGAGGCTGGGCAACGTGAACGAGGCTTCTGTGCCTATGGGCATATATCTATAATGACCCCGATGTAAAGATGAATTAATTTTGCAGCCATTTTTAATTGTAAAAGAAAATATTAAAAACATGTACATAGGCATTGCATTGAGCATATGTCAGATGCATGTGTGCGCATAGAGCAGAAACAGCACAGTGTTTTTGCTCAGAGCCTCATCTCTCATTTATTTTTTCCACAATGGAATTGCAGTTTAAAAGGACACAGTTTCTAATGGAAAATCCTGTGCAACACGCCCACAAATAGCACATGCACTTATGCACCTGTAATTTCACACCTGCCACACAGTGAATCTGCCAACTGCGCACTTATGAACTAAAACATATCTCGGTCCTCTGCAGGATATTGTAGCGTTAGTTTAGGTCAGTCCTACTGTTTAAGTTTAGCTCCATGTTGCACTTCTCATCGCAGCATAATGGGTAAAGAATATACTGGAGATAGAGGGAAAAGGCATGGAGCGAAATGAGTGCTTGTATGGAGCGACCCATGCTTCGTATTTGTAGTGAGCACTTGTCACCATGCCCGTTTTGCGTGGCATTGAACATTAGACTTAGTCCATCCCTTCCACGGGGAAAAAAAAAAAAAATCCTTTTATAGCAGACAACCTGTTATTGATTGGGTTTAAACTTATGTCTCTGTATTTTCACTTTCCCACTTGAGCAACTAAGCAGAGGACAGCACTTGTCTGGACAAATATTTTATTTGCCCCAGGCCAACGGACACCTGTTAATGTCGAGCCCAGTCAAAGCCCCAACAATAATAACTTGGGTCTAGATTTCTTTTCAAAAGTGCTTTACAGGTTACAGGAGACAAATAAAACCATTTCCTGACAAGTCAGTATTTGCTGTAGTAAAAAGGGGATCCGAGCGAGTTGTCCATAGCACAGAAAATATTATGCTAATCAATACTAAAACTAGTACTGAAACTAGATACTCATTTGAACAGGTATCAATATTAAAAAGACATCAAAAGTTATGTATATGAACATCGCTAACCCACTAACTGGTGCGTTCCAAATAGTAAGAGCTCATGAGGGCACTGCCGGCTCCAACAACTCCAATTGTCAATCTGTAACTGCTGCTGTGAGTCTCGTCATTTTGGTCTTAAAATGTTTGTATTAACCTGCTCTACATGATCCAGGTGTTTTTATTTCCTCATTTTGTCTGTGAACAATTGTTCCTAATATGGAACATGGCTCCAAATTTGCTCTTATAACTGCCAACCTTGTAAGCTATGGGTGACATCACACTCCTTTAGTCCACTTTTTATACAACCTATTGTATAATGATCTCAATCTGACAGACTAGTATACACCCACTATGGAACCTACCTGGACCACTGAGGGATTACACAGTTATTAGACCACAGTATCAAAACTAAATTTGAAATCTTTGTAACACTAATCAGAAAAACTCTGTAAAGTATATGAAGTGGTGTGATTCTGTACAAGCTGACCTGAACAGTGTCCATGTTTCCAAAGAATTGCTCCACAGGCAGGATCTGGTTGCTGTCCTCGTCGGGGAATAGTTTGCTGTAGTCCTGGTAGTCCATACGCTCCCCACAACACAGCGCCTCCAGCTGGTTCTCCTTGTCATGGCGCTGCACAGGCTGAGGGGAGGCCGAGCACCTCCTGTGGGCCGACTCCTGCTCACACTCACAGCTGATGTCTGACCTGTCCAGATACGCCTTACTCCTCTGGCTCACACACGCCTGCCAGGAGGATTCATAGAACTGGAGTTACATTTATAACACAGAACGAAAATAATAGTTTTACATATATATGTGACGCACCACGGACTTTGAGCCCTCATGTCGGCATTACAGATCCTGAGAAAATGCTATTTTTGTATTTTTTTTTTTTTCCAAATTTGTGATTTTTGTTTTTTTGCAGAATGTGCTTGTTGAGATCATGAAGAAGCCTCTCCATGTTTCAGATAACAGCATTAGTGACATTAAAAACATACATTTTTTATTTCAAATTGGCTTGTTTTTGCGAAAAGAAACGGGGCGTGTATAAATCAACATATTTTCCCACGCTCGCGCACCTGCCAATCCCGTTACGAGGAGCGCTGTAGGAGTTTCCCCTGTACGCCGATCAGCTGTGAAGAGCTCGTGCATATGTAAGCAGCAGTGCAGGACACTAAAGGACATGAAAATGGACTTTTAACTTCTACTTGGGACACATGACACGTTCGGGAGACCTTCGGGACAGGTTCGGGACACGTCCATTTCTCTGGAGCTCGAGCACAGAGTGCGATTTGGCTCCGAAACACACAATAAGCATTTACATGTGGAGATACGCCGAAAACAAAACGGGGTGAGTCATAATTATGATAATATTTCTGCATCAAATGGACTTTATAGACTTTAGGACATGTTTAAATACTAATCCAGCTTTCATGTGGCGATCATCTGTGCTGTGTGCGGGACCGCAGCTGCTCACTGCATATTGTGGCGCCGCAGATCTCATTTCACAATGCGGCTAAGTTAATGCTAACGCTAGCATTGAAACAATGCGATCAGCGCAATCACGAACAGTCTCTGTTGGTTAATTTCCACTCTATTGTTGTTTATATGAAAGCCGAACGTTTTGCCATAGGCTATAGCGGTAGAGAAATACTTTATTTTGACTCGGCGCTTATTTAGCCAAGAGGTTTTGAATGGAAGTTCTTATGGGATGCGCAGCATTTGAACCTTAAATGTTTTCTTTTTGTAACTTTTTTTTAATGAATTAGGCTGCAATGCCTGTACTAATTGATTTATTTAATAGAACTTTGAAAGTGCACTTTACTTTGTTTTTGAAATTAAAGCTAGCTTGTTGAAATTATTGAATTGTTATTAAAGTCCATTTTGATGTGACCAAACGTTTATTTATAGGTATACAGCTAAGATATATGGCATGTATTTATTTATTGTTATTTATTTATTTAAAGGTCCCATGACATGGTACTTCTTGATGCTTTTATATGGCTCCTTAATGGTTCCCTAATACTGTAAATGAATCCTTCTTCAAAATCAACACTCAGTGCATGAGAAACAGAGATAAGATGAGAAAGAGTAATTTTTCTCTCTCTGAACAGTCCATTATGGGAGTTGTTGCTTGAATGCAAATGAGGACAGAAATGGCCTATAGTAGAGGGTGGGGGCGTGGCCAAACTCTCAGCTCTCAGCTGTCCGGTCTGACCCATTTCCGCGTTTTTGAGTGGAGGAAGAGATGAGAAGCGTTCCATTGAAAAATAAACACATTTCCACAGAAAATAAAATTAAACCACCGTCCAGAGGCTCAGATAAAGGACTTCCGAGCCTAGAAACACTCGGATGTGTCTCCAGGCAAATAAAAAAAGCATTTCGCATTGCCTAGCGCATTCGCGGTCCAAACTCTCTGGGCGTGATTTACAGAGACGCTGAGTACAGACAGACGGGGGTGGAGCTGCATTTTTGGATCTGACGTCAATAAGGTGCCTTGTTGAGAATCGCCCGTTTCAGCTGTGTTTTTTTCTAACGCAGAAAAGGATCTCAAATGCTCAGTTTAGACATTTCGCAACTTTTAGCCATGGGGAGGGCTAAACAGGGTAGGGGAGCTCACATTAACGTTCAAAAACCTCAGAAAGTGAAAATTTCATGCCATGGGACCTTTAAAGCATAGTATATTATACTATACTAGTATTATGTGCAATACGAAATTCATATGAGCAGTATTACCTCCTGTGAAATACTCCTTAAATACCTGTACCTTGGTATTTTATTACATATTTAATTACTTTTTATATTATATTGGTTACTTTGCTATGCTATTAGTACTTCCTGACTATCTTGCGAGTCAACGGTTTTTCTTGATCCTAAGTATTTCATTGCATTATTGTTGATCTTTTTTATTTTACATTGTATAACACATTGTATAATACGTGCAGTATGAAATCGACGTGCTATATATATATATATATATATATATATATATATATATATATATATATATACACTCAACAAAAATATAAACGCAACACTTTTGTTTTTGCTCCCATTTGTCCTGAGATGGACCCAAAGATCCAAAATTCACTCCAGATACACAACACTACCATTTCTCTCAAACATTGTTCACAAATCTGTCCAAATGTGTGACAGCGAGCGCCTCTGCCCCGCCGAGACAATCCACCCCACCTCACAGGTGCGCCACATCAAGATGCCGATCCGACATCATGACCAGTGCACAGGTGCGCCCCAGACTGACCACAATAAAAGGCCACCCCGAAATGTGCATTTTTTTGCTTTATTGGGGGTCTGGGGACTCAGAACCAGTCAGTATCTGGTGTGACCACCATGTGCCTCATGCAGTGCAACACATCATCTTCGCATAGAGTTTATCAGATTGTCAATTGTGGCCTGTGGAATGTTGGTCCACTCCTCTTCAATGGCTGTGCGAAGTTGCTGGATATTAGTGGGAGCTGGTACACGCTGTCGTATACGCCGGTCAAGCACATCCCAAACACGCTCAATGGGTGACATGTCCGGTGAGTATGCTGGCCATGCAAGAACTGGGACATTTTCAGCTTCCAAGAATTGTGTACAGATCCTTGCAACATGGGGCCGTGCATTATCTTGCTGAAACATGAGGTGATGTTCATGGATGTATGGCACAACAATGGGCCTCAGGATCTCATCACGGTATCTCTGTGCATTCAAAATGCCATCAATAAAATGCACCTGTGTTCTTCGTCCATAACAGCCTTTGAAGAGGAGTGAACCAACATTCCACAGGCCACAACTGACAATCTGATAAACTCTATGCGAAGAAGATGTGTTGCACTGCATGAGGCAAATGGTGGTCACACCAGATACTGACTGGTTCTGAGTCCCCAGACCCCCAATAAAGCAAAAAAATGCACATTTCGGGGTGGCCTTTTATTGTGGGCAGTCTGGGGCGCACCTGTGCACTGGTCATGATGTCGGATCGGCATCTTGATGTGGCGCACCTGTGAGGTGGGGTGGATTGTCTCGGTGGGGCAGAGGTGCTCGCTGTCACACATTTGGACAGATTTGTGAACAATGTTTGAGAGAAATGGTAGTGTTGTGTATCTGGAGTGAATTTTGGATCTTTGGGTCCATCTCAGGAAAAATGGGAGCAAAAACAAAAGTGTTGCGTTTATATTTTTGTTGAGTGTATATATATATATATATATATATATATATATATATATATATATATATATATATATATACTATACTAGTATTATGTGCAATACGAAATTCATATGAGCAGTATTACCTCCTGTGAAATACTCCTTAAATACCTGTACCTTGGTATTTTATTATATATGTTATTACTTTTTTTTAAATTATACTGGTTACTTTGCTATGCTATTAGTACTTCCTGACTATAAGTAAATTTTGTAGTAAACTTTGACTTAACATATAATCCTGTGTATTATTAAATTATTGAATGATTCTGACCCTGGAGATTATTATTTTACTATATTAAAATTATATATATTATATATATATATTATATATATAGTGTATAAGGTGTGTGTGTGTATATATGTGTGTGTGTGTATATATATAAATTTAATAACTTTATAAATGCTTTTTCTTTTTAATATATTTTTAAATTTACTCTAAAGCAGACCTATTGTGCTCTATAGTCAGCTATATTAGTTATAATCTATGACACCTGTGGATCCTTATTATGTTATCACTTGGACATTTTAAAAGGTCCCATGGCATGAAATGTTCACTTTCTGAGGTTTCTGAACGTTAATGTGAGCTCCCCTACCCTGTTTATGCCCCCCCCATGGTTAAAAGTTGTGAAATGTATAAACTGAGCATTTGTGATCCTTTTCCGCATTTGAAAAAATTACAGCACAAACGGGCGATTCTGAACAAGGGAACTTTCTGACGTCACACTCGCGGAAAGGTTTCCACCCCCCGTCTGAATGTTTACCCACCGTCTCTGGAAATCACGCCCAGAGAATTTGGACCGCAAAGAAGCTACGAAATGCGAGATGCGTTTTTTTATTTGCCTGGAGACATGTGAGTGTTTCCAGGCTCGGATGTCCTTTATCCGAGCCTCCGAACCTCTGAAACAGCAGTGGTTTAATTTTATTTTCTGTGGAAATGTGTTTTTTTTTTATGGAAAACGTCTCATATCTTCCTTAAAACACGGAAGTGGGTGACAGTGCACAGCGCACCGCTAATCTAGGAAACAGCGGTGTATTTGGCCACACCCCCACCCGCTGCACTGGCCTGTCTCTGTTCTCCTCATTTGCATTCAAGCAACAACGCCCAGAATAAAGCGTTTCAGAGACATATTTATGACTCTGACTGTCTTCATGGGGCTATGTCATGAACTGAGGCTTGAGTTTGTCTTAGGATAAAGCCACTGACATTAGAACCTAATTTTCAGTATAATCCCGACACAGTAAGAACATTCAAACCACAAAGAAAGACCTTCTTGCTGTAAGTCTGAAATGCTCACCAGTGCAGTGAAGGAAGTGAGCTCTTCACCCTCGTGTATGTAAACTGGTCATGTATGAGGCGTAGGATGTGTGTGCTTGTTTATATGTGCAGTAACTGACCTTCCTGGAGCCTGTGGACTGGGAGCTGCTCTTCCTCTTCCTGCTCCTGAGCTGCCCGGGCATCTGTGGAGAACACAGGGTCAGAACCACATGTGTTCCTCTATAAAGTCTTCTGTTTGCTCCAAACCACGAGACATTTTACAGACAGCCGCTTGTAGACCTCTCTATTTAAAAGGCCCAAGTTTACTGACAATTATAAACTCAACTGTATTTCTGATTATTAGCACAGCCTTGACACCAAACAACTACTTTCTTACTTTGCTGATGATACATGTGAGTGTACAAGGTGAAGGTACATGTAGCCTGCTTGTAAAAAACATGACTTCATTAAGGAACTAACCCTTTTCAATCCATTACATAAAAGAGCAGTTTGTGTTCACTAAAGTCCCATGACTGAGGGGGTCTCATGACAGGAGGCTCTGTGAGTGGTCATATCGAGGGAGCTGGGTCCATCTCAAGGCTGGCTCCCATTATCATTACACTAATCTAACAAAGCACATGTGTAAACTGCTCTGAAACGCCTGATACACTCCAGCAGGATGTTTATGTCACAGTATTATGGGAATCTAAACAAAATTGTCAGCTTCAGTGGTGTGCTGGCAGTGTGTTCACAATTACATAAGAGGTCACAGCTCTTGAACAAGATTAAACCAGTGCAACATTATGTAAAAATAGAACTAAAATTTGCCTTTTACAAGTTCCAGAGTTTTGGAAGATTAAATTTAAAGGCATGTACAGGTGGCACCTGTCTTGTAGAAACGTCTACCTAATATTTTTGAAAGTTGTAAAGGGCATGATTACTTCAGCAATGCCACTGTATAAAATATTTTCATTTACACACTGTCTAATAGATCGCCATTCCTCTAGTGAGAAGCTTTATCAAATCTATAAATGTGAAATTACCAGGCAGATAAAAAGGCACTCCTGTACATTAATGTTTACATGTTTACGACCTGTGTATGATCCCAATTATTGGTTATCCAAAGAGTAATGGCATCAAATATTACCCTTAGTTATAAAACAAGACAAAATTTAAATGGTTACACTTTTCTGGTCAAGGATCTGCTCCCTGCTTGTCTCCATGGAGATGATGTGCCTAGATTTGAATGTTTCACAATGCAGCATTAAAATTATCCATCTTCATGGATTCCACCAGGCCAAGTCACTGAAAAAATACAAGACAGATACATTTAATGGCATATGAAGTGATATTCCAGACAAAGCAATAGCATCAAAATGGAGACAAGCAAGTGGCAGACCCTCCTTTTGATATTGTAAAACAAAAACTATGCTACTCAGCTGTAGCGTCTAACCTAAAGACTTAAGATTATGATTATAATAATTATGTTACTTTGTATTAGTATATGAGGAATGATTCTGAAGAGCAGTGCTACACACCCAGGGTGATCAGATGTCCCTATTTACTTGGGACAGTCCCAGTTTTGAGCCATATCGCCTGTCCTTACCCCAAACCTTTTGACCGATTTGATCCCTACCAACAGTAAAGAGAGGCATAAATGTGATACAGAAACGTGGCTTAAAAATGATCAAAACACAAAGAAAACGTGACTAAACTGACTCACATGTTCATCATGAATGGGCTCTGCTTAATTTCGCACTCGTTTTAAAATTGTATTATTACCAACCACCACAAACCGGGGGTGTTTATTCTGAAACTCTGGTCCCTCTGTACACACCTGCTGTTCTGTCCACACGGTTTAGCTGAGAGCTGCTACTGCTCATGTAAACAATGTAAACAACGTCTTGAAAATGGATCCAAGAAAACGTGTAAAGTCTAAACTCACACAAACTCCAATCTAATCTAATCTAATCTAAGCTCCTGTGATGATGAAGATGATGCTGGAGCACCTTTGACAAACAGGTTAGCCGCGTTAGCATTATTAGCTCACCTCGTGAAAGAGGATCCGGTGTAAACAGCACCGGGGCAGGGTTACAATGCTCGGCGGTCCGTGAGAAGGGCCCCGCCGTGATGAGCTCTCCTCCCACGGGCAGCTCCTGTCCTGATCCCCGTGACTGCTGGACCCTGGACTGGGCTAAAGCTAGCAGGAGTTCTACTTCTTCTTCTATGGCAGCTACACGCTACAGTGCGCAGTGCTGCCCTCCACCGTCGTTAAAACACCGGAGCGGCGGTGAAAGTTTAGTCAAAGTACACTCAACAAAAATATAAACGCAACACTTTTGTTTTTGCTCCCATTTTTCCTGAGATGGACCCAAAGATCCAAAATTCACTCCAGATACACAACACTACCATTTCTCTCAAACATTGTTCACAAATCTGTCCAAATGTGTGACAGCGAGCACCTCTGCCCCGCCGAGACAATCCACCCCACCTCACAGGTGCGCCACATCAAGATGCCGATCCGACATCATGACCAGTGCACAGGTGCACCCCAGACTGCCCACAATAAAAGGACACCCCGAAATGTGCATTTTTTTTTTTGGCTTTATTGGGGGTCTGGGGACTCAGAACCAGTCAGTATCTGGTGTGACCACCATGTGCCTCATGCAGTGCAACACATCTTCTTCGCATAGAGTTTATCAGATTGTCAGTTGTGGCCTGTGGAATGTTGGTCCACTCCTCTTCAATGGCTGTGCGAAGTTGCTGGATATTAGTGGGAGCTGGTACACGCTGTTGTATACGCCGCTCAAGCACTAATACCAGACGGTAGTTGGCCAACAGAGGTTACCCTCGTGGGTATCCTCTGTTGGCTAAGGCCCTATTTCTAAAGCTTCACCTCAAAATAATCGTACCAGTTAGGTAGGTGGCTGTCGGATGATACCCTCGTGGGTACCATTCGACAGCTGCGGCTCTTTATAAAAGTAATAAAAGGGGTTAGTATTATCATCAGCGTTCACCTTTGCTCTCAATGACCCTGCTCCTAAATTATGCGTGTGATTTCTACCTGTATGCGCTTATGAATATGCACGCACTTTTTTAATATTGGATAACTGTATAGAATTGTTTTGAGATTGTTTATTTTAGAATTGCTTATATTTTAAGATTTTATCTTGCACATACCTGTTAAGATAGTACCTTGTATTTGATATGTGATTTCTTTTTATTATATTGTATTGTATTTTTATTGTATTTATAATTGCACTTTATCGTATTTTTGTATTGTATTTTATGATGTGAGGACTGCAGATGGAAATTAGCTTTGAGCTAAATCTGGTGCAGACATCTTTTTAATGAAACTGCACACTGTCCTTAATAAACTAAACTAAACTAAACTAAATCCCAAACATGCTCAATGGGTGACATGTCCGGTGAGTATGCTGGCCATGCAAGAACTGGGACATTTTCAGCTTCCAAGAATTGTGTACAGATCCTTGCAACATGGGGCCGTGCATTATCTTGCTGAAACATGAGGTGATGTTCATGGATGTATGGCACAACAATGGGCCTCAGGATCTCATCACGGTATCTCTGTGCATTCAAAATGCCATCAATAAAATGCACCTGTGTTCTTCGTCCATAACAGCCTTTGAAGAGGAGTGGACCAACATTCCACAGGCCACAACTGACAATCTGATAAACTCTATGCGAAGATGATGTGTTGCACTGCATGAGGCAAATGGTGGTCACACCAGATACTGACTGGTTCTGAGTCCCCAGACCCCCAATAAAGCAAAAAAAAAAAAATGCACATTTCGGGGTGGCCTTTTATTGTGGGCAGTCTGGGGCACACCTGTGCACTGGTCATGATGTCGGATCAGCATCCTGATGTGGCGCACCTGTGAGGTGGGGTGGATTGTCTCGGCGGGGCAGAGGTGCTCGCTGTCACACATTTGGACAGATTTGTGAACAATGTTTGAGAGAAATGGTAGTGTTGTGTATCTGGAGTGAATTTTGGATCTTTGGGTCCATCTCAGGAAAAATGGGAGCAAAAACAAAAGTGTTGCGTTTATATTTTTGTTGAGTGTACATCTCAATCTCGCCTTTTACGACAACGTCAAGACAACCGCGACAATCTCTTTCCACATGCATGCTCGCGTCAGGTGCTGGTTGCATGTATCAGCAGCGGGCATTGATCCCACCGCCTCGGGAAGCGGTGAAGTCCGGGCAATCTGTAAAGCACGCAGCCGGAGCCATCGCCTCGAGCCTTTCCTGGCCGACCCCAGAGCCAGTTACCTATTAGAACGTCCTACCTGCATATCAGAACACCGCTTGGTGACATGAAGTTGGAGACTTTGCAGTACCAGATTTCTGACCAATTGTCCATTCACCTGAGTTCTAAAGTGTTTGATTATGCACATCTTCCCCTTTAATTTCAACTCTCCCAGGAAATCTGCAATAAATAGGACTGCTGTTTTGACTATCTTCTGCTGACTGTCTGCTGCATTTGGGCACTCCCAAGGACACTCACCATAACCAAAGGACATGGTTATCAGTTGCCCTTCTTCATAGTTGTCCACCTCAGCTGTCACATATTTCCTGTACCCCCCCCCCCCCATTCATATTCTGTTTATGTTCTTGTATCACTGAAGAGAGAGGTGGGACGTTAGTGCCCCATGTCGGCTGCTTTAAGATCCATGGACCCGTCCATTTCCAAGTCTTCTCGTTGTTTACAGTGACAAATAAACAATAAACGCTTCCATTCCATTTTCAATGCCCAACGCTATGACTGACATTGCACTCCCTTTGTTGACTTCTTTATACAGTCTGTGATATATACTTGTACTAAGAGGCTTATATTTTACTTGACATAGACTTGAGGTCAAAGACTTGATGTACTCGCATAACAACGACTTTGTCCCACGTCTGGTAGTTTGCATTAGCAGACCTAAAGTCAAACACCTAAACAGGACCATGAACGCTTGTATTGACCACGGGGTTCTGAAAAAGTAATGCTTTAATCCATTTTGTATTTTTTATTTTATTTTATTTTGCACATACATAACATAATAAAAAAAAGAAAACATTAGATAAAAAGTAGGTGCAGGAAGAGGCAAAAAGCCCCAAAGGGGCTTATATTAAAGCCTCCACCTTATGAATACAATAAACATAAACAGCCGTGCATTACTAAAGAGTTACATTTACACACATTAAATACATTTGATTCTGTCAGGCATTAAAATACAGTAAAACATCCCACAACTGAATGATTATCAACCACCATCATGAAATATCAAACATTTCCTCAAACTCTTTTTAAATAACGTTTCTGAAATGTCCTCACTGCCCAGATGAGAAAACCGGCTCCACAGTTTACAGCCTCTGTATCGTAGTCAAAACTGAACTCTTCATGTGACACATTTTGGAACATGAAAATTACAATTTTGATGAGTATTATATCTATGAATCTCAGCATTGGTTTTAAAGTAAAAGGTGAAATGTTTAGGGATCGTCATTGGATTATAAAGAATTTTATATATATAAAATACAAATTTGATAAATATTAACATAATAAATATTAAGAATGTTAAGTTTAATAAATAGATTTGCAGACGATGTTAATGGCTTGGAATGAGTTGCAATACGAACAAAACGTTTTTGCACCAATAATATTTTGTTCAGAGCAGTTGAGAAAGTGCTTGCCCAGACTATATTACAATAGGACAGACAGGGATCAATTAGACTCTAGTATAATGTAAGTACTGTATAGATTTAGAGTCCACGACTTATTTCATTTGAATGAATTTTGATATTAGGGTTAGTTGAAATTGACTTTTTGCCACAAAAAATCATATAATTAGTTTTTTTATATTAAGAGATAATTTGTTAATTTTGAACCATTTGGGATAAGCAGATAAAGCAGCATTAGTTTGGTTTATAAGAACATTAAAATTTGAATTGGATATGAATAAAGTAGTGTCATCAGCAAACATTATTGGGGTAAGATCTTGAGATATATTACATAAGTCATTAATGTACAATAAAAATAATAAAGGACCTAATATGGAACCCTGGGGGACTCCCAGTGGTGAAAGTAAAGCGGTGCGCACCGGAACGCAGCACCGGTATAAAATTCACAGCCGGTACGCAGCACCGCTAAGAGAATATGGTTAATGGTGGCCAAAACCCACATTTGAAAAAAAAAGTAAGGTGCACATACCAACTGGTTAGCTCAACTGGTAAATCACTGATTCTCCCCCCGGAGGTTGTGAGTTTGAATCCCCCATGGCAAGAGAGGGTTTATGCTGAGTCAGCACTAAAGTTATATTTTGAGGTGTAAAACGTAAAAAAAAACAAAAAAAAAAAACAGGTAAAACGAGTGTTTTTTTTTTTTTAAGAAAAAACGGTAAAGTGATGCACTGGACATTATAGCACCTGTAAGAAATGAAAACTACTTTCACCACTGGGGACTCCACACTGTAAAGCAGCTCTATCAGAATTGCAACCACTGATATAAACAAACTGAGATCGATTAGAAATATAATTCTGTAGCCACTTTAAAACTGTATTATGAAAACCATATTTATGTAATTTTGCAAGTAGAATTGTATGACTGACCATATCAAAAGCTTTTGACAAGTCCAAAAAAATACTACAAGTAAACTGATCATTGTCTAATAAGTCACCTCATCAATAATTGAACTAAAGCCATGGAAGTGCTGTGATTTTTACAGAAGCCATATTGATACTTATAAAGAATTGAATTATTATTTATATAAGTAAATAACTTTTTGTAAATTCGAATACTTTTGAAAAACAAGGTTTATTTTCAGAATTTAGTGAGTCCAGAGTTTTAGATAAACTTTCAATAAAATCTTTAATGCCAAAATCTGGTGGACGGTAGATGACTCCAACAATAACATTCTTTTCATCACAACCCGAAAGTTCCACAAACAGTGACTCTATTTCTCCTTTATCAGAAGTAAGCTTAGGTCATTCCTTAGTTTGAATTCATAAATGCTCTGAATGAAGAGAGAGACACCGTCCCTGCTCTATTATTTCTCACAAAATGGCATGATTGATAATTTGACAACTTAAAAAAATCACATGTGTCTTCAGTAAGCCATGTTTCTGATAAGGCAATAACAGTAAACGTATAATTTCAAGAATAAAGGAAATGGGTGAATTCATCCTAATGTTTAGATAAACCTCGTATGTTTAGATGAAAAGTTGAAAATACATTAGGCGGTAAATTATAAAAAGATTCATTAAACATTTTTACACTATAATAATCACACAGGTTAGAAGCATTGTAAATAGAAAAAAAAAGTGTATATCAGGGTCAATTTCACTACTATACGAGTCAGTAGAATCAAAATGTCTGTTAGCAAAAATAGAGCTTTTATCCATGGGTAAAATGGTGGGAAAAACAACAGTGCAAAGCATTATCCTCTGAAGGACCATCACATCAAACCTTAAACATTAGAATTAGCTGGGTGAGGTAAATTACGAGGTGGATGAACAATCAGTTTATCACACTTTAAATCAGTGTTTCCCAACCGTTTTTGTCTTGTGTACCCCCTGAGCCTTTTTGTCATACCTCGAGTACCCCCTCACGTGTTGATAGTTCTCCAAAAGTAGAATGTGACACAACGGATTATTAAATGAAATGTCCTTAATTTGAAAATTTAATTCTCAAGCATTTTCTCTCTTTTCTTTAACTTTAAATTTACTCAAATTAGAATTTAAAAAATCAAAAAAATCTCCCCCTGCGACTGGCAGCGACACTGCCGCGTACCCCCTGCAGTGTGCTCGCGTACCCCTAGGGGTACTCATACCCCTGGTTGGGAAACACTGCTTTAAATCAATAAGCCACATCACCTCTTTCCCGGGCTGCTTTCAGAGCTGGAAGTTCTTTCCTTTTCTGTCGAATAGCTTCAGGAAAATCCTCATTAATGAAGATCCCTGTGGCTTTCAGCCTCTTGGCCCATTCCAGTACAGCCATTTTGTCCTTCAGTCTCAGAAATCTCACCACAACAGGACGAGTTCTCTCTGAGTTACCAGGCGTAGGCCTTCCAGCTCTGTGAACCCGGTCCAATTCAATTTCCTCCGGGCACTCCGGTTTCCCCCACCAACCCAAAACATGCATGATAGGTAAAATCCTCCAGCTGAGGTCCTGACCAAACCGAAGCAAGAAGATCATGGAGATGGTCCCCGGGCGCAGTAATGTGCTGCTCACTGCTCCTAATAACAGGATGGGTTAAATGCAGAAATGTGGGACTAATAAAGGCATAGCTTTCTTTCTAAAGAGTTTTCTCACTTTGTCTTCACATTTGCTCACATTTTCTTTTCCAGACTCCTTGATGCCCTCAGTAACAATATTATTGCGTTTAGATTGACCTTCCAAAAGCTCGGTCTTATCAGGAAATGCAAGAAGACTTTTGCAGATTGTGTCCAGATCAGATCTGAATTCATTACAGTTCTTTGACAAAGCAGAGAATGAAGCTTTGTAATCATCAAATTCCTTTTGAGTCATTTCTAGGCTTTGTTTAAAATCATACATTTGCATCGTCTGGTCATCAATTCTCTTATTTGATGAATCCAGAAAAAACTTGGGGACAAGTTTTAAAACTCCTTTCTTGTTGTTCGAGTAGGGTTTTATAAAAAGTATTTTTGTTGATCCAGCAATTCACACACCTGAGACATGGTGACATACTCCTCGGTGGTGTGGTTAGCCTTTGGTGGCATGGTGGAGGTATCTGAGGCCTACAAAGGCCCAAGCCTTGCTTGAACACAGACAATAAGTCTCACTTGCAATTCACGCGAAAATATAGCTGTTTAAGTTCTTTAGAGTCCAAACTGTTGAATAAAGTCTTGGGTTTTAGGTTCTCAGACTGAACTTAATCTGGCAATATTTGCTAATCCTTGTGTCAAGGGACACCATGGTAACTGCTGAACATTCTGCCACAGACATGCATGTAGTACACTCGCAGTCTGATGCCCCCCGGCAATGAGCAAACCAGTGTGGGTCCTTGGTAGGGTGACCATTCGTCCGGATTTCATCCGGACAGTCCGGTTTTAGAGCTGTCTGTCCGTCCATCTGTCACGTGTCCTCCTTTTTTACGTTTTGTCCTCCTTTCGGACCCTCGTCGGCCACCGTTGCATAAATCGTCATAAATCCCCACCCATTATTTACACTTGTTACTCTGTGATGTTCGCCGTTTCCCAATCCAGCGAATGCACGGTTCGGAGTGTGGTCTCAGTCTGCAGTCGAGGCGGTGCATACTCGTTGAGCCCTGAGTGCAGTCCAGGGATCACATGGGCGTCTGCGAAATGGAACAGGTCCCGCCTCAGCTCAATGAGCCGGGTGGTCTGCTCCTTGTTCCTTACAGACAAAAATATTATTCTATTGCGACTAGTAATACTTGGAATTGGGACATGGCCAAATACATGGCCCCCTAATTTTTAATGTGTCTGACCCCCCCCCCCGCGGCTCACACTTTGCAAATATAAAAAAAAAAAGACCCCGCGGCTGAATAAAAAGTGGAGATCCGCTAAAAGCTCTTTCATCCCTGATTTACAGTAAACGTTGACATGGCTATATCCATGTTGTAATATCCAGCATTACAACAGCCCCCCCCCCCCCCCCAAGGGGAAAAAAAACAAAAACAAGGTGTCCTCACTTTAGGGCCTTTGTCCTCCTTTTTGGACACAAGTGTCCTCCTTTCCTGTTTCATGCCGGTGGTCACCCTAGTCCTTGGGCAAGACCCTTCACGGTACTGCCCCCCGGGCGCTGAAAAAAGATGGCTGCTCACTGCTCCTGAAAAGGATGGGTCAAATGCAGAAGTCAAATTTCTCCCGTGTGTCACTGTGTGTCATTGTGTGTGAGACCAAATAAAGGCTTAATCTCAATGCACCTTTAAATCACAAAGGCAGTATTGGTCAATGACAAACCAAAAGTTAAAAATAGCACATGAATTTTGATTTTATTTTAGGAAACACCAAAAGCGGGGAAATTTTACAGTCATGTTGTCCTTAAACAATGGATTATGTTACATGTATTTTTCAGACCAAAAGGTTTCAACCATCAGCGCGCCACCTAGAGTCGACAAACAGTAATCAACCTCGTAACAGAGGCAGTTTCCCAAAGAATCCCAGAGCAATTACAGCAAATATAGAATCAAACTTGTTTTACCTTTGCTCTATTCCTTGTATATTTACAGTTACAAGATGGCCTCCTTCCACATAAAATGTCATTGGAGCTAAGACTTGGTTGAATAAGACCAGTTTCTAAGTAGTATTGATGACCCAGGTTTGAAAACACTGTATGCAACTCTAACATTTTAAGAAGGGGAAAGGGGAGGTGATACATATGAACCAAAAGCAGGTATTTTTACTCTAAATCAAGCACTAAAACAAAGGAAAAAAGAAAAAGAAAAAACATAAAATAAATAAAAATGCAGCAACTCTAAGTGAAATTTTAGTGCTCAATTTTTAAAACACAAGTTAAGATCCGATACTGAAAATGATGGTAACCGAAAGCGATTTGAGATTGTTTTGGGCCGAGCATGCTTTTAGAAGAGGAAGCACCGGTCACAGCGACTTAAAGACGCACTGTGTAACTTTCTATTGGGGGTTCGCACCACTACATGCTTGTCTCCATGGAGATTGTCTCATACAATGCAAATGATCCTTAATAGATCTTTAAGTTTAGATCTGACTTGTAACTTGGCCTGCAGGCGTAACCTGCTAGTCTCCATGGAGATACAGATGTACAGTGGAACATTCCAGCTAACGCAATACAATATCCATAAAGACAGGTGGCAAAACCTCCTCCAGAAAAAGTACACAGTGCACCTTTAGCAAAACGTCAGATACATTGAGAGTTGTGTATACAAAAAGAAACGTGGAGTACTCAAATTACAAATAAAATAAAAGTCAAAAGCTGTTTGTAACATCCATAAAAATCACAACATATTCAGTATCAACCAGTCAATGGAGGCGTCTTCCAAAAGTAACAAGTTTTCAGTAATCAAAACCACAGCTAAACTGGGACTTAACCAGGACTAGACCAGGACTAAACCAAGACTAGAGGAGGACCAAACCAAGTCTACATCAGAACTAAACCAGGAGAAAACTTTGTTATCTTGCATTTATGTAATAATAGGTATTTCTTGCTAAAAAAAAAAGACCTTGAAAAACACAAATTCTTACTGTGAATGGGCTCACCTTTACACAGATCTGACCTGTAACTCAACCTGGTGGTGTCACTTGCTTGTTTCCATGGAGATTGATGCATTTGCATTTATGCCGTGCTGTGGAACGCGAATTACAACTTATACAAAGTGATAACATCTCCATGGAAAGCAGCAGGTGGTGGACCCTCATCCGAAGTTACAGAATGTGCCTTTAAACTTTGTGCTTGTGTTTAATGTGGATCGGCTCAGTGATTACAGATGTATTAACCACAAACTATGTCCCCTTATGATGTCACACAAACAGCATCATCTGTAGAATTACTGAACAATTCTCCTCACTTTTAGGACACGATAAAATCCAACTTGAGATCTACTCAATCAATAACAAACATGATATTCCAACATGACTCCATTGATCAGATATCCATCTCTTACATTAGCACCATAATTGCAAAATAAAGAACAAAAGAATACATAAGAAATCACAAATTAGCACAAAATACAACAAAAATAAATGCAAATTGTGCAATGAAGCTGTGACCGCCGGTTGTGCTCCTCTCGAAACAGTGATTTTTAAGCATGCTCGCGCCAGAAAGTGAACACAGAACGGCCGAAAAGTGTAAAATGACAATACAATTAGGCCATGACTGTGAAAACAAAATATCTACAAGTTAAAATGACTTGAATTCACAATAATAATCTTGATTTGGGTGGCTTTCACGTTAATTCACTTACTTTGCCCATATGAATTCACTTGAATTGATATTTATGACTTATCAATTTTTTTTTTTTGTTTGTTTCCCCAAATTTTGCTGATTAAAACGCAGGTGATTCCGCATACTACTATATATGGGCCTTCTAGCTGAGAGCAAATTTCAGACAATTTTAACCAGTAGAGTAAAAATAGACGCACATCACAACCAAATCCCAACTGTAAAAATTTTAACTTGAAAATATCTTCACATAATCTTACCACCAAGGATATTTATTTTGAATTCACGTGATCTTAAAGGAAAAGTAACGTTTTTTTTTTACAATTTCAGCCTTATTTCGGTAATAAAACAAATCATTTTACTCACCCATAGCACTTTGGTGTCATATGGAGCACTTCCAGAGATGTTTTAGATTAGCGTTAGGCTAACGCCGGTAGCCTAGCGCGACTTATAGCCATAGCTCGGGGCATATAATATATTCCCCAAGCATGTAATATGCCCCGTGCGGGCTCCAAATAACACAAACTTTAGCACTTTTCAAATCATAGAAGCCCGATGTCTTAGTCTACGATTTAGTTTGAAGCAAAAGTGGCCTGTAATCCGAGATTTATCCATAGTTTACAGCTTTGCGTTTCATGTTTGGGTCCCGGGAGCTGAGAGCACAGTCCGCACATGCGCACTGGCCTCCTCATCTACTCGAAATTATGGCTAAATCTCGGATTACAGGCCACTTTTGACCACACGAAATCGTAGACTAAGACAGCAGGCTTCTATGATTTGAAAAGTGCTAAAGTTTGTGTTATTTGGAGACCGCAAATATGTGTCCCGAGAACTCACATTACGGAGATCACAAATCTAAAACATCTCTGGAAGTGCTCCATATGACACCAAAGTGCTATGGGTGTTTTATTACCGAAATAAGGCTCAGATTGTAAAAAACATTACTTTTCCTTTAACTCTTGTAGTCGAGAATCATTCTAGTTTGCAGTTAATCAACAAACCTGAAAACATAGTACAGTATTACAACCCAGTTTCAACTCTATGGGAAAAAGCTGAAGACATTATGGTTAGTTTGCATGTTTTCCCCACAAATATAATATCTATTTATATAATCATATGTATAAATAAAAATTCAGTGCTGTAAAAAACTTGTCTCTCCATAGGATCTGACCCAAATGCAGAAGCCCTATTAGTTTTGACTCTAAAACTAAAACTGCTGGAAGTACAGTATGTAAACTCATCTCCTGTGTTAAATGTCCTTCATTTTGAATACAAGAGTAAAGAGTTTAAAATCTCAAAATTCTCTCTTCTCTTTTGGTTTCTCGCTGCACACGGAAAGAAGTATCCTGTTATTTTGATGTTTTGGCAGCAGCAAAGCACCACGTAGTAGTGTGTAGTAGTAGTAGTAGTAGTAGTAGTAGTAGTAGTAGTAGCAGTACTTCCTCCGGGTCTATGATAAGGAGCAGGGTCGTACGTTGACTCCGTGTGCCGCGTGGGTTTGGAGGTCGATGGACTGGGCAGGGTTTTGTCCAGGTTTAGCGTTAAGCATGGAGAGGTTCCTAATGCAGCCTCTTATCCCTGTGGAGAACTTTCCACCCGTGAGTTTGGACATGTCTGGAGCGCCACCTGGTGACACAAAACAGAAATGGTGAAATCAAAAAGCAAAGCATGTAAAGGTGCATGTATGGTAACTTTTTGGTTGGGGGTCCATCACCATCTTAAAGATCCTATGACATGAAAATCAAAATCAACACTCAGTGCATGAGAAACAGAGATAAGATGAGAAAGAGTAATTTTTCTCTCTCTGAACACTCCATTCTGGGCGTTGTTGCTTGAATGCAAATGAGGAGGACAGAGATGGCCTATAGTAGAGGGTGGGGGCGTGACCAAACTCTCAGCTCTCAGCTCTCAGCTGATCCATTTCCGCGTTTTTGCGCGGACAAGAGATGAGAAGCGTTCCATTGAAAAATAAACACATTTCCACAGAAAATAAAATTAAACCACTGCTGTTCAAAGGTCCAGAGGCTCAGATAAAGGACTTCCGAACCTAGAAACACTCGGACGTGCCTCCAGGCAAATAAAAAAACGCATTTCGCATTGCCTAGCGCATTCGCAGTCCAAACTCTCTGGGCGTGATTTACAGAGACGCTGAGTACAGACAGACGGGGGTGGAACTGCATTTTTCGAGCTGACGTCAATAAGGTGCCTTGTTGAGAATCGCCCGTTTGAGCTGTGTTTTTTTAAACAGGGTAGGGGAGCTCACATTAATGTTCAAAAACCTCAGAAAGTGAAAATTTCATGCCATGGGACCTTTACATTTATTCAATTACAGGTGGCTTTACAGCTCAAAATACCTAGCCTGGTATTCTGACTGTGAGCGGGGTTGCCTCTCCACAGATCTGACCTGTAATTTGGTCTGGTTTGGTCTCCATGGAGATAGAAGTTTAATCTCCACCTACCATCAACAGATAAGTTCTTTCCTGTCTTGGTGCAATGAGCCTCACTTAACTGTTAATGTGACCAAAACTAAGTTGGTGTTTGATCCTCTGCAAACGCATGACCCTGTGGCACTGACGGCAGACAAACAGAGCAGGTTGCATCGTTTAAATACATCGACAACGAAACGTTTTCGACCAAATAAACTTTGTCCAATTTCTCCTTTTACCATGGATTCTACCTGGACGACTGAGAGTTTCTTCACACGAAAACAAAAACATTAACAAAAAAACATCACAATTAAACATAATTTAGATACATATTTATGGGTTTAATTCTCCAACTGTGATTTTCCTGTATCAGAGGCATTATTGGTTTAAAACCAAATAGAACATGTCTATTTCATCCTAATACACTGTCAGGGGGATGGTAAAAGTGACCTGAGAATCAGCTGATATTCCTGGTTTAGTCTGTGATTTTGTTCTTCGATAATCTATCGCTGCTAGAGAACTGAGCGTTTGTTTGGGTTTTGGGGTCAGAAAGTCTCCACAACACACCGTAATCTGGACCACCATATATTTCTGTCCATATTTTCAAGAGCACCCAACTTATGTGAATCTTATAAACAGAACCCACACTGACCTAAGTATATGCTGCCTTTAGTGTTGACCATCAGACTTTTGCCTTTGGACCGTCCATGAAGCCCTGGCTCTCCATCGATCTGGATGTACCCGTCCTTCCCAGTCCTGCAACAACAACAATGTATTTCAAACATGTTTATAAAATCTGTTCTCCAAGATGTCTGCGTAATCCCTCAACCGTCCAGGTAGGATAGATACAGTAGCTGCTTCTTCATCTTCTGGTGGGATTGCTGGTGGACACTGCCTTATATCTGAACCACCAGAACTCTGACTGGAACTTAGAGGAAAGGTAACGTTTTTTTTTACAATCTGAGCCTTCTTTCGGCAATAAAACAAGTAGTTTTACTCACCCATAGCACTTTGGTGTCATTTTGAGCAGTTTTGTAGAAGTTATGTTGTAGCCGTTCTGTTCTACTAATGATCCCGTATCCGTTAGCGTGAGTGCTCGGGGCATTACTTTGCGGTGTCCAAATAACACAAACTTTAGCACTTTTCAAATCACAGAAGATCGCTGTGTCAGCGTAGACTTTTAGTGGATTCCAAAACGGCCTGAAACCCGATATGCAGCTATAGTTTCATTTGATGACGTCATCAGAGAGGACAGTGCGCATGCGTGAACTCAGCTGTTTTGTAAACACCGCTAGTCCGAAAGAAGCTAACACCGCTCTGAACTTTACTTTTCTGTTGCGATATCGGGTTTCAGGACGTTTTGGAATCTACTAAAAGTCTACCCTGACACAGCGATCTTCTGTGATTTGAAAAGTGCTAAAGTTTGTGTTATTTGGACACCGCAAAGTAATGCCCCGAGCACTCACGCTAACGGATACGGGATCATTAGTAGAACAGAACGGCTACAACATAACTTCTGCGATACTGCTCCAATTGACACCAAAGTGCTATGGGTGAGTAAAACTACTTGTTTTATTGCCGAAAGAAGGCTCAGATTGTTAAAAAAAAATGTTACTTTTCCTTTAAGAAGCAGCTAAAACTTTTGTCCACTTGACTGAGAGAATTGAATTTTTCTTTTGATATGTCCTGCACAACATTTTAACTGGCCCTTCTGTCTCATTTGGCCCTTATTGCAACTGTAGCTTGTACAGTTAAAAGCCTTACATTTCTTCTGGACAATAAAGGGATGCTGTTGGACCCATAAAGACCAGTTCAATTAAATCAATCACTTTACCTACTTGAAAATTGCAGGAGTTTTGCATTGTTATTCTGTCAATACTGCATATTTTGTACATTTTTGCATATCCAGTCAAAGTCTATTTTTATTCTAACACCATCTTTCATTCATACATTTTATTTGAGCATATTCATTGTTTTATGTTGCCCCATATCACAGAATCTGACATAAATTTGGGTCAATAAACAACTTTATTAATCCCAAAAGGTGATTCAGTTTGCAGATCTCTGGTTGAGCATAAACCACACACACGCACACACCATACATTCGGCGCCCTAATGTGTGTGCTGCCCACTGCTCCTAATATATATATATATATATATAGGATGGGTTAAAATGCAGAGAAGAATTTCTTCAGTGTGAGATCAATAAAGTTCACTTCTTCTTCTTGTTCTTCAAACCTCAGTGCATCAGGGGACATTAAAATATGGAAATTTTCTGTCTATTTAAAAGAAAATGTTTGTTTTCATTACCTGACTGCTGTGATTTTGTGCCACTGTCCATCATTGATGGGCCTCCGAGACCTGAGCTGTGCCTCCCCACTGCCCAACTGATAACTATAACAGAGATATGTGTGTCAGCAGCAGTAGTAGTAGTAGTAGTAGTAGTATTAGTAGTAGTAGTGGCAGTAGTGTACATGTGAGATATGTCACTTTACCTGAAAAGAAGATGTCCGTCGTGCAGTCCCAGGCTGATGTAGTCTTTGCCTTTGCCGTGCTCCCCATGTTCCTGTCAGATGAGTCAGTTTCCAGGTAAACAGTGTCACTATCACGAGTTATTTTGTAATACTTCAACGTGTATCCATAAGTTATTTCATTTGACAAACAAACTCTAACTAAACTCTGGCTAATATATGCACTTACTCAATACTTACTCAGATTCTGCACATATGCGCTTACAAAGCTCAATACTTATAACCAGTTACTTTATGCTCATTTAAAGGAAAAGTAATTTTTTTTTTACAATTTGAGCCTTATTTCGGTAATAAAACAAGTTGTTTTACTCACCCATAGCACTTTGGTGTCATATGGAGCACTTCCAGAGATGTTTTAGATTAGCGTTAGCCTAGCGCGACTTCTAGCCATAGCTCGGGGAATATAATATATTCCCCAAGCATGTAATATGCCCCGTGCGGGCTCCAAATAACACAAACTTTAGCACTTTTCAAATCATAGAAGCTCGATGTCTTAGTCTACGATTTCGTTTGAAGCAAAAGTGGCCTGTAATCCGAGATTTATCCATAGTTTACAGCTTTGCGTTTCATGTTTGGGTCCCGGGAGCTGAGAGCACAGTCCGCACATGCGCACTGGCCTCCTCATCTACTCAAAACTATGGCTAAATCTTGGATTACAGGCCACTTTTGACCACACGAAATCGTAGACTAAGACATCGGGCTTCTATGATTTGAAAAGTGCTAAAGTTTGTGTTATTTGGAGACCGCAAAGTAATGCCCCGAGCACTCAAGTTAACGGATACGCTACAACATAACTTCTACGAAACTGCTCAAAATGACACCAAACTGCTATGGGTGAGTAAAACTACTTGTTTTATTGCCGAAAGAAGGCTCAGATTGTAAAAAAAAAAACCGTTACTTTTCCTTTAAGTTGTTAAAATAAAATACTATTAACTATGACTTAAAGAGATATATGCTATATCTGTTTTGTCTATGATTTACTATTGGATACAATAAGGACATTTGTTCTACTCATTTTTATGCACTTCAAATGAGTTAAACTTACTTGAGTTGTATATACTCATCTCTGATAGTATTAGTTTTGGTACTGTAGAGATAGAAAAGTCTTTTTCTTATAGTGTATAAACATGTGCTGTATATATGTGTTTATGTGTATAGATAATATCTATAGATGCTAAATGGATATTATTATATAAACAGAATATATATTACTGTGTAGATATATGTATGTATATATCCATATGTGTAGATTTGTTTTATTATGAAAATATATAAATAAAATGATAAAATAAAAATAAATAAATTAATTGAATTAACTGGTTGCTCAAGTGAGTGAATAAACATAATGAAGGGTGAACACAAGACAAGCCTTCATACTCAGAGCAATGTTAACACACAAATGGATGTGGTTTAAAAATGATGAATACAAAACAAAATCATGTCAGAAAATAATGTAGTGAATACCTTTTTATTAGCATGCACTTTCCTCAGGGTGCGAGAGCCTGAGGTCTCCTGAGGACACGGAGGTGGGTTAGAGCAACATGCGTTTCTTTAGTGATGTAACAAAAAAGGCAAAACTCAAAGCCCACATGCGTAAAATAGAATTAGTGTATGAACAAAATGCAATGATTAATATGTGGACAATAAAGGGCCTTCATTACACTGAGTCTTTATTACACTGATGATCTGATCTGTGTCACCAACACAAACATACCTGGAGTTTTGTTTTGTGTCATTCACACCTGCATATTTAGGAGTTTTAAAGACCCCATGACATGGTACTTCTTGATGCTTTTATATGGCTCCTTAATGGTTCCCTAATACTGTAAATGAATCCTTCTTCAAAATCAACACTCAGTGCATGAGAAACAGAGATAAGATTAGAAAGAGTCATAAATGTCACTCTGGAACACTCCATTCTGGGCGTTGTTGCTTGAATGCAAATGAGGAGGACAGAGATGGCCTATAGTAGGGGGTGGGGGCATGGCCAAGCTCTCCTCTCCGCTCTGTGACCCACTTCCGTGTTTTTGCACGGGGGGAGAGATGAGAAGCCTTCCATTGAAAAATAAACACATTTCCACAGAAAATACAATTAAACCACTGCTGTTTCAGATATCCACAGGCTCAGATAAAGGACTTCCGAGCCTAGAAACACTCGCAAGTTCCTCCAGGCAAATAAAAAACGTATTTCGCATTGCGTAGCTCCTCCGCAGTCCAAACTCTCTGGGCGTGATTTACAGAGACGCTGAGTACAGACAGACGGGGGTGGAACTGCATTTGCATTTCTTTTTTCAACCTGACGTCAATAAGTTTCCTTGTTCAAAATCGCCCGTTTGAGCTCTGATTTTTTTGTAACACAGAAAAGGATCGCAAATGCTCAGTTTAGACATTTCGCAAGTTTTAACCATGGGGGGGGGGGGGGGGGGCCTAAACAGGGTAGGGGAGCTCACATTAACGTTCAAAAACCTCAGAAAGTGAAAATTTCATGCCATGGGACCTTTAAACTCCACAAACCTTCACTAGAATCATTTGGATCATTGCAGCTGTGGAACTGCCACAACTGAACTAAAGGTAAAAGGAGCTGTAAACGTAAAAACTACCACTTCATAACATCATAAGGTGGAACAAAGCATTTTGAGCTCTGGAGATAAAAGTAAAAGTCACTCAAACATGTGAAACATGGAACAAAACACAACTCCAGGTATGTTTTTGATGACGTAACATTAGAACATGGCTTAAAGGAAAGGTAATGTTTTTTTTTACAATTTGAGCCTTATTTCGGTAATAAAACAAGTTGTTTTACTCACCCATAGCACTTTGGTGTCATATGGAGCATTTCCAGAGATGTTTTAGATTTGCGGTTAGCCTAGCGCGACTTCTAGCCATAGCTCGGGGTATATAATATATTCCCCAAGCATGTAATATGCCCCGTGCGGGCTCCAAATAACACAAACTTGAGCACTTTTCAAATCATAGAAGCCCGATGTCTTAGTCTACGATTTCGTTTGAAGCAAAAGTGGCCTGTAATCCGAGATTTATCCATAGTTTACAGCTTTGCGTTTCATGTTTGGGTCCCGGGAGCTGAGAGCACAGTCCACACATGCGCACTGGCCTCCTCATCTACTCGAAACTATGGATAAATCTCGGATTACAGGCCACTTTTGACCACACGAAATCGTAGACTAAGACATCAGGCTTCTATGATTTGAAAAGTGCTAAAGTTTGTGTTATTTGGAGACCGCAAACATGTGCCCCGAGAACTCAAGTTAACGGATACGCTACAACATAACTTCTACGAAACTGCTCAAAATGACACCAAAGTGCTATGGGTGAGTAAAACTACTTGTTTTATTGCCGAAAGAAGGCTCAGATTGTAAAAAAACGTTACTTTTCCTTTAATGCTCACGAGAGTCAATGTTGTGTAATACAGGACCTTTAAAGTTTTAGTTACACAGAGTTGATGGATGCAGCATATGAATAAAAAGATTGGATAAGTTGTGAGAAAGTTGAAGACACTCAAACCAGGGACTTACCACGCCTTGCCATAGAATTAAACCTTCAGATGAACTGGTGTTGATATCCAGCTCAATAGTCTCTGGAGAGTCTGGTGCACTGAAATGAAAGATTCATTATGGAACTTTTCAGCTGATTTTATTGCTTTGTCTGGTATATTTCACTGGATTGTGTTAAGCTTATTTCTCTCCAAGGACACAAACAACAAAACCCAAGTTATAGGCCCAAGTTACAGGACAGAGCTATGGAGAGGCGACCCCAA
Organism: Paratrypauchen microcephalus; assembly: GCA_036785185.1. Classification (NCBI taxonomy): domain Eukaryota; kingdom Metazoa; phylum Chordata; class Actinopteri; order Gobiiformes; family Gobiidae; genus Paratrypauchen; species Paratrypauchen microcephalus. Next base: position 864,152 of record JAVJIX010000215.1, on the reverse strand, counting down.
CTCACAGTAAGAATGCATGTTTTTTTTAAGGTGTTTTGGTCCAATATAAATGCAAAAAGATTATTGCCAATCCGTGAAAAATTCCAGGCAATTCCAGCAATTACATCTCCTTGGGGACAAGCATGTGGCAAACCTTTCAGTTATGAAAAGTTATGCAGTACACCTTTAAAGAAATTCAAATATGATCAAATAAAATGAAAAGAAAAGAATGATGTGACAAAGACGAGTTACCTTCTTGGGAAGACAGCTTTTGGAAGAGCGATGTATCCGCTGTTGTCAAAGTGAGCTGCGTACTGATAGGGCGAATCTAGAAAATGACAAATGTCCTTATCATCTTCCATTCTTGTAGTTGTATCGCCATCAAGAGGCAAAAGTGTACAAGGGATAAGAGCAATCAGATTCAAGAGCAAGGGTTCTCAAACATGTGACTCACTTTTTCTGCTTTTCGGCCAAAGTTTAATCCAAATTGTACAGATATTAAAACTTAAAGGAAAAGTAATGTTTTTTACAATCTGAGCCTTATTTTGGTAATAAAACAAGTTGTTTTACTCACCCATATCACTTTGGTGTCATATGGAGCACTTCCAGAGGTGTTTTAGATTAGCGTTAGGCTAACGCCGTTAGCCTAGCGCGACTTATAGCCATAGCTCGGGGCATTCCCCGAGCATGTAATATGCCCCGTGCGGGCTCCAAATAACACAAACTTTAGCACTTTTCAAATCATAGAAGCTCGATGTCTTAGTCTATGATTTCATGTGGTCAAAAGTGGCCTGTAATCCGAGATTTATCCATAGTTTCGAGTAGATGTGCGGACTGTGCTCTCCGGGATCCAAACATGGAACGCAAAGCTGTAAACTATGGATAAATCTCGGATTACAGGCCACTTTTGACTCAAACGAAATCATAGACTAAAGACATCGAGCTTCTATGATTTGAAAAGTGCTAAAGTTTGTGTTATTTGGAGCCCGCACGGGGCATATTACATGCTTGGGGAATGCCCCGAGCTATGGCTATAAGTCGCACTAGGCTAACGGCGTTAGCCTAACGCTAATCTAAAACACCTCTGGAAGTGCTCCATATGACACAAGTGCTATGGGTGAGTAAAACAACTTGTTTTATTACCGAAATAAGGCTCAAATTATAAAAAATGTTACTTTCCCTTTAAGATTAAAATTGCATTATTTATTGCAATTAAAAAGTGTTTCATAAGTATGCTTACTATTACTGTTACTATTGTCTTATATAAGGAAATCATATTCTTATGTGTTACTTGTTGAAGTTGAAGGACTTGAGCAGATGTGGTGAATTTCAGTTTGAGACCCCTGATCAAAGCAATTTATTGAGAGTAAAATAATTATCTGTAACTTTCATAGTCTTATATTTATCCTCTTCATAATGCAGGATCAAAATGCACCATCCAAACAAATGATCAAAAATATCACATTACAAAATAAGTCAAATCAGGTCCCATAATGCACTGCAGCAGGCAAATCCATAAAGACAAATACATTATATCAGCTTACTTTGTTGTAACCACATTCTTAATGATAGAGCGCCATCTAGTGGTACAACTATGTTTGTAAAGCCTAAAATCACAACAGCATCATCCCCCAGGTTCCATAGTATTCTACAGTATTCTAGTTATAGTATGCAGAATCTTAAAGGGATATGCCACCCCCAGGTCAAACTTGGGCATCTCCCCACAGTCCAGAGACTAAAATAAGTGTTGGAAAGCGTTTTGGGAACTATTTTTCAGTGTGGAAAAACACAGCCGAAGCACGCAGCACGCTGACAGGGGAATCCCTGTTACGCACCAGGAAGGCAGTTCCCCTGTTACGCAGCGTGGTGTGTGCTTCGTCTCTGTTTTTCCACACTGGAAAATAGTTCCCACCCAAAATGACCAAGTCAAGCTCTCCGTGTTGATTTGCACATTTATTTGCACTCGATATGAATGCGCACTACACAGAAAGTAATTGGGAAAAGCATCGAGCAAATTAATTCCTTTTGGCCGAAATCTTTCTCTGGTGACGTTAGACTCCAGTCTAACACGGAGGAGCAGCAGATACCGCGGCGGTCAGTGCTGACAGATCTGAACAATGGCTGTGTCACCAGAAAAACGCTTTCCACCACTTATTTTAGTCTCTGGACTGTGGGGAGATGCCCAAGTTTGACCTGGGGGTGGCATATCCCTTTAACAATACACTGTATTGTACATCAAAACCCACAAAATTGTCATGAAAAGATCAGGCATCATTTCAGCAATTCTTCTCACAAATCTTTACAAAGCAACCAGAAAACTCACCAGCTCTGTGTCTCCATGCATACACAATAAAAAACATTTTATCTTCAGACATTTCCCACTGTAAATGTGGGTGTTAGTATCAGCATATTTATATCAGCATCAGATTATTCTGACTTTTGACTTTGTTTCACAGGAAACATGTTTGGAAGAAGTTTGCAGGGCTGCACAATATCTTCAGAAGATATAACTTCTGTCATTTTAACAAGGATCCAATATATAATTATTGTTTTACTCAATGTAACTTAACATTTTTTCTTGTAACTAGTTTTAAATCCTAATGGTTTAATTAGGATTTAAAAACATAAAACAATCTTAACCAAAACCATATTCTAATATTTTTTATTCATGATTTGGTCAGAAATGTAATATGCAGGCTATATCAAATAACAGTGAATCATTGCAATTAGTTTCTTGTGATAATGATCATTTCGTAATATAGACTATAATATTGTGCAGCCCTCGCAGTTTATTTGGAAAAGAAATTGTCAATAAGATTTTATTTCTGTGAGTACAGAAAGTGTCTTAAATAAGCTGTTCTGGGTTTGGAAACAAGAGGAATCCTGCATTTATGACACTTGTGTTGTTTACAGGTACAAAGTGGGTCCATATGTCCCATCTTCAGCCTGTATAATGAGCTTTCTGTACATAAACACAGAGTTCCTCTTTCCTCAAACCTCCTCAATGAAGGATGATTGTTTGTTTGCAGTTTATTTGGAGCTTCAGTGTTAGGCCAAAGACATGTGCCCCTCCCGCTCATGAGGGGGCGCTGTTAGTCACAGTGCAGACTGAGTATACCACTGATACTGTACCATTGGAGCTGCGACCTTCCAAACTCCAGAGGGCCTCGGGGGAGCCTGTGTGCAGTATAGAGCATGAGGGGGGTACACACTTTAATAAGACATACTAATCTTTCCCAGAGTGCACTGCAACGCTGGGGGTCAACTGTCTGACCATGTGGACTCAATTCAGCCTCTGGTCCAACTGCTTTGATAAACCGCTGTGTGTGTTTGCAGTGAATAAGCAGTTCACAGAAGGAAACAGAAATGTCACTTTGACACAGAGATAGTACTGTATATAGATAAGATGACATAGATAAAGTAAAGGACTTACTCTGATCACAGGTGGGACCGGAGTGCCCCAGGGCACATACACACTGCCCCTCCACACAGGTGCCCCCGTTCAGACACTGAGCGTCCCCCTGACACACGTCCTTCATCACCTCACAGCGCTCACCTGACAGGGCAAAGGTCACCTTTAACCTTTACATACATAACAGCTATAGACAATTTCAGCCAGTTAGACGCAGCCATGTTACATGTTTAAAGACCCCATGACATGGTACTTCTTGATGCTTTAATATGGCTCCTTAATGGTTCCCTAATACTGTAAATGAATCCTTCTTCAAAATCAACACTCAGTGCATGAGAAACAGAGATAAGATGAGAAAGAGTCATAAATATCTCTCTGGAACACTCCATTCTGGGTGTTGTTGCTTTAATGCAAATGAGGAGGACAGAGATGGCCTATAGTAGGGGGTGGGGGTGTGGCCAAGCTCTCCGCTCCGCTCTGTGACCCACTTCCGTGTTTTTGCACGGGGGGAGAGATTAGAAGCCTTCCATTGAAAAATAAACACATTTCCACAGAAAATAAAATGAAACCACTGCTGTTTCAGATATCCACAGGCTCAGATAAAGGACTTCCGAGCCTAGAAACACTCAGACGTGCCTCCAGGCAAATAAAAAAACGTATTTCGCATTGCCTAGCTCCTCCGCAGTCCAAACTCTCTGGGCGTGATTTACAGAGACGCTGAGTACAGACAGACGGCGGTGGAACTGCATTTGCATTTCTTTTTTCGATCTGACGTCAATAAGTTTCCTTGTTCAAAATCGCCCGTTTGAGCTCTGATTTTTTCTAACGCAGAAAAGGATCGCAAATGCTCAGTTTAGACATTTCACAACTTTTAACCGGGGGGGGGGGCTAAACAGGGTAGGGGAGCTCACATTAACGTTCAAAAACCTCAGAAAGTGAAAATTTCATGCCATGGGACCTTTAAATAACACGGTCAGCATGCTTTTAATCCTTTGTCTTTGTGAAAGGGAAAATCTATCACAGATCACCATCGCAACTCCAGGGCCCTGATGAAGACTTGTTCATGAGTCAAAACTTGTTGGTCTCTATTTTCTTATGTAAATTCTATCTGCCCTGATCTAGATCCTACGAAAAGCACCTGATCTCACCCCATGTGTGATTCAGTGAGAGCTCAGCAAATATCTTCTGTTTGAAATGTGCACTGTGAACTGATTTGACAACTTAGTTCTCAGTCAACAATACTCAATATAATGTAATCTTAGTTCATTCCTATAGCACTTACCCTCAAATCCATCTTTGCAGAGGCACTGGTACTCGTACTCAGCGTTGGACATGCACTCTCCTCCATTCAAACACGGCCGCCGGTCACAGGGGCTGTTGTCCACACATTTACTGATGGCATTGCTCTGGGTGAAGCTGTACGACAAGTCTATGGTCTTATTGTTGATGAGCACCTAAAGAGATTCAGAGCAAAGTTACACCACTGTTTGAATAAACATCACACATCTCTAGAAAACAACTATTTTGAACAGTCTGAACCAATTTCAATTTATTTACCAAATCCTTCTCTAAGAAACTGGCCAAAATTAATTAATCAGTTAATCATTGCATTTATACAAAAGCACTTTACATTATTATTCAGTCACTCCACTCTCAGTGTTTGTTACTATTGTGTAAGCTACTATTGTAGCCACAGCTGCCCTGGAGCAGACTGACAGAATCGAGGCTGCCCCATCGGCCCCGCCGACCACCACCAACGCTCATTCAGAATGTGCAAGATATTTCTAATTGGTATATTTTGTTGTCCAGAAGATAGGATAGATTGATAGATGGATACTGTAGATAGTTTTAAAATGCGTGAAGAGTCCCTCAGTCGTCCAGGTAGAATCCATGATAAAAGAAGAAATGCAATTTGTCAACTGGACAAAGTTTGTTTGGTCGAAAACGTTTCGCTGCTCATCCGAGAGGCTTCGTTTGCTCTAATTAGAATACTGGTAAGACACTTGCTTATATCTAGCTGCAGGGAGGAGCTAACTAGCTAACTACTTTCCGAAACTATCTCATTGGTTTCAGTCTTTTGTTTCTCTGGCGTCTAGATTACCATACCTATTCATCCCTACAACTACTGTTTTTCACACCTCTGGCCCTGACCTGACCTGTCGTTCTATGGATGAATAGGTATGGTAATCTAGACGCCAGAGAAACAAAAGACTGAAACCAATGAGATAGTTTCGGAAAGTAGTTAGCTAGGTAGCTCCTCCCTGCAGCAAGATATAAGCAAGTGTCTTACCAGCATTCTAATTAGAGCTGACGAAGCCTCTCGGATGAGCGGCGAAACGTTTTCTTTGTCCAGTTGACAAATTGAATTTCTTCTTTTTTTCTTCCTCCAATTACTTTTGAGTATCATGTGCTGCATAGTGTGTTCATCTTATTTATCCCACTTTATCTTTTCTCCTTTATTGACTGAATGTTCACCACTCACCTCTCCAATGCACCCCTCAAACATGTGGCTGATGTTGGCGGGTTTGGGCAGGATCTCCATGTTGGGGACTCCTCCCAGGAACATGGGCGTGTGGATGTTCAGACCCTGGGCTTTACCCGGAGATGAGAGCCTCTCCACTGGGCCCTGGTCCACCTGGAGGTATCCCGCCTTCATCACGCGCTCCGCCACCACCCTGTGCCACTGACCCAGGGAGACAGGTTCAGCACTCAGCAGGACCGCCTGACCTGGAGAGAAAAACAAACAAACAATGAGATTCATGAGTAGATATGCAGCAGTAATATATTTAATTTGTTAAAGGGACAGTGTGTAGGATTCGTGGCGCATAGGTGGTTACTAGCTATTCCACTTCCTCTTTTGGCTACGGCAGACCTCGAGGGTCACCCGGGCGCGACTTAGCGCCGTCATCTCGCGTGCCCGCGCACGAACCGCGCACCGCTGTATACATAAAACGGTCCCCCGTTCACTTTTTTTTTTTCTTTTCGCATGAAAACACACAATCCCGATCATGATTCATGACAATCTACACATCAAATGAAACCTTACAGTCTCCTCTTTTTGACTATGCAATTCATTTCCCTGCAAAACAATCACTCCCCGAGCACATGGGGCTTTTATACAGAAAAGCACAAAACTTAGCTTACTTAGCTTACCTTTGAAGGCTTTGCACAGGTCAAACTCTGTATTTCATCATAAACTTGGTCTCAATCTGTCCATAAGGATCCAGCGAATAAAATCCAGTAAAACAATTTAGTCCAAAATACGTGTTATATCCATTACGATGTGTGATCCGGCAGCATGCTCCCCCCTCCCCCCCTCCCCTTCCCCTTCTCTCCTTCGCTCCTGGCTGCATATGTGAGCAGAGGACCGAAGGAGAGAAAGGGAAGAGGGGGAAGGGGGGCCATCTGCAGCGCGGCTAAGCAGCTGTTAGCCGGAGCCGAGGCAAAGGATGAGCCCAAATGTCCTTCTGCGGCTCTCGTATTCAAAATGGCTGCCTCTATATGGGGAAGATCCCCCTTTTATGTGACTATATCTAAGTCCAAAAGAATACTTTGATTTCATGATGGAAGTGAAAAGGCTTGGAAAACAATGTATTTTTGAATGGGTATCTTCAATTTCAGTAATTAACAGGTAAAAATCTTACACACTGTCCCTTTAAAATCAGGCTGTTCACACTTGCCTACAAGACACATGAAAATTGGAACTAAAGCAGGATCAGACTGGGACTAAGTCAGATCAGCAGTTTTTTCAGATGTCCAATAAAGGTAAAATAAAGGCAAAATTACACATTTTATACCAATTCAAGGGTGTAGTCAAATTTGTGTTGTAGTCAGAGTATTAAACAAGTCAAAAAGTCCTCACTAAGTCGTCCATAACAGGAAAAAAAAAATATGTGACTGAAACTCCTTTGCAATAAAATAATATTAAAATCTCTCTCACCTGTGCCCAGCTCATATCTGAACTCCACATGTCCGTTGACCATAGAGATGGAGACAAAGTCCTCCACCTTCATCTTCTTTCCTCCAGAGAAGAACATGAGGCCATGAGCACCCAGAGGTTTGAACTCTAGCTCCACCCGCAGGTCGTCATGGATATTTGTGAGAGGAGGATAAGAGATGAACGAAGACCTCCCATCAAACAGAGGAGTGGTCACCAGCTCTCCTGAGAAAGCCAAATGGGAAAGAATAAACAAATGTGGTATGAATTAATGTCCTTGTTTAGAAAATATTTCTCTCTGCATCTGTAAGAGCTTGGTCTCTTGACGTTAATACTCACCGCCCATGCACTTGTCTCCAAACTTGCCCAAATGACAGCGACAATCATAACCCAATCCGTTTGGACGGTTGATACAGGTCGCATCTGGACCACAGGCCTCTGATGATGAAGACAAAACAAATGTGATTTAGTATGTTCAACAGTTATGGGCCACCTAAAAGTTAGATGATCAGAATTCTCTATCTTGAGAGAATTGTGCGCCTGAGAGTGGCAGCTGGGTACAGTAGCTGAGTTTTTCCTGAAAACAACTACTTTTTTAAGTTACTCTTGTTTGCAATTTAAAGATCCCATGACATGGTACTTCTTGATGCTTTTATATGGCTCCTTATTGGTTCCCTAATACTGTAAATGAATCCTTCTTCAAAATCAACACTCAGTGCATGAGAAACAGAGATACGATGAGAAAGAGTAATTTTTCTCTCTCTGAACAGTCCATTATGGGCGTTGTTGCTTGAATGCAAATGAGGAGAAAAGAGATGGCCTATAGTAGAGGGTGGGGGCGTGGCCAAACTCTCAGCTCTCAGCTGTCCGCTCTGATCCATTTCCGCGTTTTTGCGCGGAGAAGAGATGAGAAGCGTTCCATTGAAAAATAAACACATTTCCACAGAAAATAAAATTAAACCACTGCTGTTCAAAGGTCCAGAGGCTCAGATAAAGGACTTCCGAGCCTAGAAACACTCGGACGTGCCTCCAGGCAAATAAAAAAACGCCTTGTTCAAAATCGCCCGTTTGAGCTCTGATTTTTTCTAACGCAGAAAAGGATCGCAAATGCTCAGTTTAGACATTTCGCAACTTTTAGCCATGGGGGGGGGGGGGGCTAAACAGGGGAGGGGAGCTCACATTAACGTTCAAAAACCTCAGAAAGTGAAAATTTCATGCCATGGGACCTTTAAGGTTTTGTTTTATTTTTATTTACTTTATCTGTCCAATAAAACACTTGAAAGTGAAGTGAAGTGAAAGTGAAACCTGCGGTTCTGTCAGTTCTGATAGGGAACGTAAGGTCATTGGGAAATAAGATGGGCGAACTGTGTGCACTTCTTCGGACCCAGAAGGAGTTCGCTGTCAGCAATATCGTGTGCTTCACGAGACCTGGCTTCATACAAACTTCCCAGACAACAATGCATCTGTACTAGGCTTAAAGACGGTATGTGCGGACAGAGACACTCTCCTCTGTGGTACAAAGAAGGGAGGCGGGACTGCTGTTTTGGTGAACAAAAGGTGGTGTAATCCCACATTGAACTTATGGTTGTGGGAATGCGTCCATATTATTTACCAAGGGAATTTACTTCTGTCCTGTTCATAGGCATATACACCCCCCACCCAGCAGATGAAGATGCGGCCTGTGACAGGATACACACTGTGGTCTCTGGGCTACAGTCTAAACACCCGGAGGCTTTATTATGATTTCTGGAGACCATGTTTCCTTGGACAGTGTTTTACCCGCACTTCACCAGCATGTGGGCTGTAAAACTCGGGACAATAGAACTATGGACTTGCTGCATGCCAATTCTAAGGAGGCATACAGCAGGGCTCTCAAGTTTTGAAGTTTGGTTCGAGTGAGATTTTATTATTTTTTAAGATTTTTTTTTTTTTGGGGGGGGGGTGCTCACTCGTGTTCAGTTGCCGTCCTTCAATTATCACTGACAGTGCAGTGTGCGCTTAGCTGAAACTAGACTGTACGGTCTGCCCGACAACAGAACAATCTAGTTTCTGATTGGCTGAAAAGGGCGTGGTGCCTGGATAACTCTTCTGAGCCACACAGACCGATGTTCTGGGCACAGAAGCGCTGTGACTAGGGTTGCCAACTCCCTGAAAAATAAGTAAGGGACACCTCATTGGCAGGACCGGCTGACCCGATTGCCTTCACCCTTCGTGGTGTAGTGAACTTTTTAGCCCTTTTTTGTATGTGTGAAGCGATTTTTTAACTATTTGACTCAAACCGGAATTGAATTAGATGCATATCTGAGTGATAGGAACACAGGGAAAATAAATAATTATCAGCAATTTATTTTTAATACTAAATAACAAAATTAACAGAATAAAATAAATATATGCTTAACTTAAACCTGTATAAACAGGGATGAAAGTGACCAGTAACGGAAAAAGCTCAGTCACAGAAAAGCTAGGGGGGGGTCCAAGCTCACTTCTAAATGATCATCAGTCATGGTGGAACAGGACTTGGGCTTAATGATCTTCATGTGGGAAAAGGCTGACTCACATAAATAAGTTTTTATACATCGATCTCCATTTTATCTGATAAATGTTAATTTTAATCTTAAAATAAGCCAAGCAAACTGTACTGCACATAAACACTCTGGGCCCATTTTTTGGATTTTTTCTTTTTTTTTAAACCTGTTTTTCTAACTGGAGTCACATTCTCTTACTGGTTTTGTAGTGGCATTTACCAGCCTCTGCACATTTACCAAATGGATGTTGTGACAAACAGATGCATTTGTGCACTTTTATTAGGCAAAATTCAACCACATGTCGCTGTAGACCTGCTCTGTGCTGTAGACCTGCTCTGTGCTGTACACCTGCTCTGTGCTGTAGACCTGCTCTGTGCTGCAGACCTGCTCTGTGCTGTAGACCTGCTCTGTGCTGTACACCTGCTCTGTGCTGCAGACCTGCTTTGTGCTGCAGACCTGCTCTGTGCTGTAGACCTGCTCTGTGCTGTACACCTGCTCTGTGCTGCAGACCTGCTCTGTGCTGCAGACCTGCTCTGTGCGGATGCTGTAACATAAATTTAGATTAGTTTTTGCTTTGCACGTAGTCCTGCACTTCTAATCAGAGCGCATTGAGGAGGGAGCCTGCGTGCGCTATGAGCAGGAGGAGAGAGAACTGGCGTCGCGCGTGGTTTTCGCGTGTTCCAGACGAGCGCACGGGCTGCACTGTGAAAAACACGGTAAAAGTTTATTGCTAAAGGCAGCGGCCGTAATGAAATATGATCACAATCATCTCGAGACCAAGACCGGACACCGATCGACGTATTGGGCACTCTGTTTTAGACACTATTTTTGGTAATGCGGGACAAAGTGCGTCCCTCTTCAGCTCAATACGGGACGTGCACTTTTGTTTCTGAATACAGGACGATTGGGGTTGGCAACCCTAGTGACCAGTGGCTAGAGTTTCATTGAATTTCTTAACAAAATTTCAGCGTGAGAAATACCATGTGTGTGAACTCGTTGAAAGTGTGTGAACTCGTGAGTGTGTGAACTCGTTGAAATGCGTGTGTCACACTCTCAAAGCGTGAGACTTGAGAGCTGTGCATACAGTGTCACTGCCCTGCCCCCACTGGAACGATCAGACCACAGTCTGGTCCTGTTAACGTCTCAATATGCACCTGCAGTAAAGAGGCAGCCTGTCACCACTAGGATGGTAAGGAAGTGGAGTCAGGAAGCCAGCGATGCCCTCCAGGACTAGGGTTGGGTACCGAAACTCGGTATAGGTATGGCACCGGGGCAAACATCAACGGTAGTAACCAGACCGAAATGTAACGTGTTTTTCGGTGCCTCGTTTCGGTACTCGGCCTACGTCATAAATCCATCTGTTGTGGACACGCGCCCTTTGCGTGCAAATAACGGCAGCACTGACACGACAAGCAACAGGGCAGACAGGATCATCATGCTCTATTTCACTCGCAAAGATGCTGATTCGTCTGTGTGCAACAAGCGCCAGAAAATATTTGCGTGCAAAGGCGGAAATACGTAGAATTTATTTAAGCACCTGGCAACACACGGTGTGTATCTTAAAGCAGAAGCGTGCACCGTCTTCCAAAGTCTCCGTGTGTCAACAACGCAAAGCACATCAGGCACGGATAAAACACGAGATGGATAAAACTTCTGAGACAGCAGTGGAGGTACTGGATGACGACAGTAGCAGCGTTTATTCTTACGGTGAGTAATTTTAATACCGATCGAGTTGCGGTCTTATGGTTTGTGTGGAAATGCGTTTGTTGGGCAGACAATTTAGATGTGCAAGTAAATGTTAAACTGTTAAACTGCATGCCCGGTTTTATGTGAAACGGGCTAGCATTGATGGTTAGGCTACTGTGGGAACCATGTCGCGACTGACCACATAACAGTAGCTGAGCGAGCAGTCAAAAAAAAAAAGTCCGGAGTTTTTTCAATGTGTCGTAACGTTGCCGAAAGACATGTTGGTAAATAAAGGCAGCCAGTCTGAACTGTATAACAAATTTCTTAACAATACTCCATGGCAAAATAAATATTTTCCAAAGAACATGTGGTTAAAATGTGGGCTCTCTAGGTTCAACTGCTGCTGTGACACCTTTCACCTTGGCAAAGAGGGCCAAGTTACCCAGGGAGAAGGTGGAATCCATCCACAGGGCAGTAACAAAATTTACCATTCAAATCTACCATTCAACATGGTAGAGTCTCCATGGTTCAGGTGAAACATTATTTGTATGAAAATAATTATATGTCTGTGAGTTAAGACAGTCCCCTGGAAATTTGCTCGTCTTACTAAATGTGCTTATGTGGTTTGAATTCTGGAGAGAGATGGCATTGGCTCTAAATGAGCGCTACAAACCACCTTCCAGGGATATTTGTTTTTGTTTGATTTTGATTTTGTTTCCCTGTGTGCGTGTGTGTTTTTTTCTTTTTAAAGTACCGATTTCGGTACCGCTTAGGTACCGGAACCGTTTTGAAAGTATCGAATTGGTATCGGTATCGAATGAAACTCTTTCGATACCCATCCCTATCCAGGACTGCTTTGAGACCACAGACTGGAATGTGCTCTGCCTGCCCCATGGGGACAACATCGACAGCATGAAGGACTGTTTAACAGATTACATCAAATACAGTCGTCCCCACACGCACTGTCCGCTGTTACCCAAACAACAAGAACCGGATCACCAGCCAGCTGAAGGATCTAGAAAAGGTGGGCCTTCAACTCTGGTGACAAAGATGAGGTGAAGAAGGTGCAATGGCAGCTGAAGGTCCAGCTAAGGCAAGGCCAGGAGGAAGGAAGGAAATTGGAGGTTAACTCCAACAGAATAACACCAGAGATGCGTGGAGGGAAATGAAGGCCATCACTGGTCTTTCCAAAACTAAGCAGCAGGACAATAGTCCAGACAGATCAAACCTACTCAATTTGCATTGTAATTGTTTCTCATCCCCTGGCTCCCCGAGCTCTACACCTCCCAGCTCAGTGTCTTTGTCACCTGCCCTGGTCATAAGGCAGTTGGAGAAAGTTCACCAAAACAAGTCTCCTGGACCAGACCAAGTCAGCCCCCGTGTGCTGCGGACATGTGCAGCACAGCTCACTAGGATCCTGCAGTTTCTCTTCACACTGAGCCTGAAACTTGAAAGGGTACTGGTGCTATGGAAGACCTCCTGCATTGTGCCAGTGCCCAAGAAGCCTTTCCCATCGGGACTTAATGACTTCAGACCAGTTGCGCTGACATCTCATGTCATAAAAGTGTTTGAGAGACTTGTTCTGGCTCAGTTCAGGCCCCTGGTGGCACCATCCCTGCATCCTCTACAATTTGCCTATCAGGCCCACATTTGTGTGGCTGATACTTTAATCTATCTTCTGCAGCGGGCTCACTCACACCTGGATAGTGTCAAGGGCTCTGTGAGGATATTATTCTTTGATTTCTCAAGTGCCTTTAACACAATCCAGCCCTTTCTGATGAGTGAGAAACTGCTCAGGATGAGTGTCAGCTCCTCCATTGTCTCCTGGATTACTGACTACCTGTCAGGCCTCAGTACATGCGACTGGGGACCACCCTGTCTGACACTGTGGTCAGTAATGTAGGAGCCCCCCAGGGTACAGTCCTGTCTCCGTTCCTGTTCACTCTGTACACCTCTGATTTCCAGTACAGCTCCGGGTCCTGCCATCTGCAGAAGTTCTCTGATGACTCTGCGGTGGTTGGGTGTATCAGGGATGGACAGGAGCTGGAGTACAGGACACTGATTGCAAATTATTTGGAGTGGTCCCAGGCAAACCATCTGCTCCTGAACATTGACAGGATCAAGGAACTGGTGATTGACTTCAGGAGAAAGAGGACAGTGGAGCCCATTACCATCCAGGGGTGTGATGTGGACATAGTGGACTGCTAAAAGTACCTTGGCATCCATGTTAACAACAGGCTGGACTGGAGGGACAACTGTAATGTAGCAGACTACTTCCTGAGAAAGCTCAGATCAATGTGTACAGCAAGTTATTGGAGATCTTCTGCCAGTCTGTGGAGGCCAGCGTCCTGTACTTTGCTGTAGTCTGCTGGGGGAGCAGCACCAGTAAAAGGGACATTGGGCGGATTGACAAACTGATCCGTAAAGCTGGTCGTGATCAGCTGTGAGCTGGAGACATTTGTCACAATGAGGGACAGGAGGACACTGGACAAACTGCTCTCCATCATGGACACTCCTGCTCACCCACTGCACCAGGCCATAGAGGGACAGAGGAGCTCATTCTCCAACAGGCTCCTACAGCTCCACTCAAACAGTGAGAGATACAGGACTACATTCATACCATACTCCATACAACTGTACAACAACTCAATCTAAAGTAATGATAACCTTATGCTCTGTCAATCAGTATATAATTGCACTGCCATTCTTGTCTTCTGTATATAGCTGTGAGTTTATATTTTTAACTTTATTTTAATTTGTACATATACATTTATTATTATTATTTTTATAATTATGTCTCATTTAACACCTGTCTCTGTGTTGTATATTATATTTGATGAGTGAGCTACTGTATCCAAATAATTTCCCTTGTGGATCAATAAAGTTTGTCTAAGTTTAAGTCTAAGCTCTCAAGAGGGCAGTGCTGAAAGCACTGAATGTTCGTTGAGAAAGGGGGGCCTACCCTCTGGCAGACATCATCATTCATAGAACCACAGTTACATCCGTAACCTTGTCATGTACCTGTGTGGCAGTGCAGGGAGGAGTGGTGCTGACAGTTGCTGCCGGTGAAGCCTCGGGCACAGCTACACTTGTAAAGACTGGCCTCTGAGTCCGCACATCTGCCTCCATTCTGTCAACAGGGTTACACTTTGGTGTTGGACAAGAGAAATTTGTCACAGGAGCTCAGTTACACAATGAAACATCTGTCCTCCTGCTTTATTCTTACATTAGGACAGTTATAGAGCCATAACTTTAAAGCAGTTATAGAGTCATTACTTTAACACAAGGTTATATATACTGTATGTACGACACAGCAGAACTGACCTGACATGGGTGGTCTTTGCAGGTGGGGCAGTTGGAGACCCCAGTGGAGCTGCGGTCCAAATCTTTAAAGATGACCTCCTCTCCCTGAATGATCAGCTGACGGATACAGCCTGAAAAACACCCACAAAATACAACGGTTATTTGCTTAAACTGTGGACCTAATGTTGGTGTAAAAATAGGACACTTACCAACAAAGCCAGTCTTGATGCCGGCGGTCTTTGAGAGCAGGGTGTAGTTGGGGTAACCACCCAAATACAGCTCTTCATTCAGATCCAGGCCCTGGAATTTACCCTAAAGAGGAAGGTAACTACACTGTAATTAAATTGGATTAATTACTGTTTTCAGATTATAGAAGTGCTTATGTAGCTCTCGCAGATGGGGGCTGGTCAGTATCTTGTATTCTTGTATTACAGACACGTCTTAAAAACAAAACTAGTTCATTTTAGCCAGTTTGCAGTGGCCCAAAGTTGTGCCTCACTTACCTTATGCCTAACAGATATTAGTTTTTATATAATATGTATGACTTATTGGTGACTGACCTGTGAGGTGCCATTGATGGGCTCTCCTCCATCCACACTGATGTAACCCTGAGTCAGGTTACGAGAAAACTCCACTGTGTGGAACTCGCCCAGTTTTATGGCGTTGGGGTCACGGATAGTGGCCATGCCAGAGCCGACGTCAAACCTGAAATCACAAAATGCAATATTTAAAGAAGACGTCATGAGTCTGTATCTTTTGTATAGTTTTGGAGGCTTTTCTATTAGTGTATAGGAAAAGTGTTTACACTAGACAAATAAATAAAAAGAAAGCCAAATCTATCCAGAGACATGCTCATTTTGGGACATGCTTGGAAGTGAAGACAAAAATGATCAATGGAAGATCAATGTGTTTACTATGGTATGTATTTGATGATAAACAACATAATGCCAAATGGTCACATCTTTATATAGCGCTTTTCCACCTTCAAGGCGCTTTACAACAAGGAACCATTCACACATTCACACACCAGTGTATACAGACACTGGGGGCGAGGTGGGTTAAGTGTCCTGCCCAAGGACACAATGGCAGCATTGATCTGTGGGAGCTGGAATCATACCTGCCAACCTGTGGGTCAGTGGATCTGACCGCTCAACCACTGATGTTTCTTATGTCAAGAGCGGGATTTGAACAGTTACTGTGCTGCTCATAAGTTTACATACCCTGGCAAAATGTTTTGTTTCTTGGCTGTTAGTTTCTGTTGTCATTGTGGTTTAAAAAAGAGTAAACACAGATGTTTCACAATAAATGGCTTTGGCCAATCACTATCCAAGAGTGAAAGAAAACATTTTGTGTTATTAATTTTCTCTGAGAAATAGCCAAGAAACAAAACATTTTGCCAGGGTATGTAAACTTATGAGCAGAACTGCATAGTAGTATTAAAAGTTGTGAAAAAAACTGACACGCATTAAGTTTTAATTCTGACTTTGCGATCTTAAAAACGGACCTGAACTCCAGTCGACCTCCCACAAGACCAAGGGAGACAAAGTCTGCTCCGGTGGTCCTCTTCTGTCCATTGTACATAATCATACCTGCACCAAACAAACAGATATTAACACAAATGTAATCTACCATTTTATCGGTCACTCACTAAGCAATGCATTTATTTAGTCTTTGCAACGCTCGTCAATGAAAATGAAACTAGTTAGGTTGGGCTTTTAATACTTTAACACACATAAAAAAAACTTGGTAAAGCAGCATGCTATGGTGAGGCAAGTTTAAAGCCAACCAAAGCTGAGTTTACAATAGAAACAGAGAAACGTCTGACAGCCTTCTCTTTGTCCACATGCCAGGGACACATAAGGCTAGGCAACATGCATCATTTTACTTTCACATATTCACTGTCAATCAAATAAACGAGCCTGAATAAAGGTGCAAACACAAAGCTGATTTTTAAAAATGTTGTTTATGCCTGATCAGATGCTGCCTGTGTTGTACTGCAAAAATCAGGATACCTAGATTAGTTTAAATGACTTGAATTCAGAATTTGACCTTGACTTGCGCTGTTTTGATTAAGATTTAATAACTTATTAAGCCTATATATTATTTTACTTGTTGTAAGATATTTATGACAGATTTGAACCTATTCATTTTATTTAAAGCACAATTAACTTCCTGTGTGAGAGTGTTTACTTAAAGGAAAAGTAATGTTTTTTTACAATCTGAGCCTTCTTTCGGCAATAAAACAAGTAGTTTTACTCACCCATAGCACTTTGGTGCCAACTGGAGCAGTATCGCAGAAGTTATGTTGTAGCCGTTCTGTTCTACTAATGATCTCGTATCCGTTAGCGTGAGTGCTCGGGGCACTGCTTTGCGCTCTCCAAATAACACAAACTTTAGCACTTTTCAAATCACAGAAGATCGCTGTGTCAGCGTAGACTTTTAGTAGATTCCAAAACGGCCTGAAACCCGATATGCAGCTATAGTTTCATTTGATGACGTCATCAGAGAGGACAGTGCGCATGCGTGAACTCAGCTGTTTTGTAAACACCGCTAGTCCGAAAGAAGCTAACACCGCTCTGAACTTTACTTTTCTGTTGCGATATCGGGTTTCAGGCCATTTTGGAATCTACTAAAAGTCTACCCTGACACAGCGATCTTCTGTGATTTGAAAAGTGCTAAAGTTTGTGTTATTTGGAGACCGCAAAGTAATGCCCCGAGCACCATGCTAACGGATACGGGATCATTAGTAGAACAGAACGGCTCAACATAACTTCTACAAAACTGCTCCAATTGACACCAAAGTGCTATGGGTGAGTAAAACTACTTGTTTTATTGCGGAAAGAAGGCTCAGATTGTAAAAAAACGTACTTTTCCTTTAAAGGTTTACTACATAACTTTTCTAGTGAAGGGTCTGCCGTCTGCTTGTTATCATGGAGATATTATTACGTTGCCCCAGATGTTCCTTAGTATGGCATTAACTGATCTATCCCCATGGAGACAAGCAGGTGGCTGACCTTCACGAGAAATACTAATTATAAATATGATGTACATGTAATATTTTTGAGTTATTGTTTTATCTTAACCAAATATGATGTAAAATCCTGAATTTAGGTCAGTTTAAATTAATACAAATATAGGGTGACCAGTTTTTCAAAATCAGAAACAGGGACCCGCCCGGTTTGTGATGGTTGGTAATAATAAAATTGGAAACAGATGTGCAATTAAGGAAAATTGTTCTGCCCATTCATGACTAACACGTGAGTCAGAACAGTCACATTTTCTTTGTGTTTTGGTCATTTTTAAGCAGCTTTTCTGTATTTTACTGAAACAAATGACAATTTATGCCTCTCTTTACTGTTTGTTGGGATCAAATTAGTCAAAAATAGGGACATCTGGGTCATTTCTTGTATAAAACTGGGACAAATCAATGGTTTTGTATAAATCTGCTGGGACAGGGGACACAGGGCTCAAAACTGGGACTGTCCAGGGTAAATAGGGACGTCTGGTCTCCATATAGAGATATTCCCAGATATTGGCAGTGCGGATGAACATAAACAAAATATTCCTAGAGAATGATTGGGCATCTGTTTTCCAATGCCCTAAAATCAGCTGTGTGCCCTCTGCAGGATGGAGGAGTCTGTTGCAGCCAATCAGCACAACTGCACATTTAAACTTTGAGATTTAATTTTCTCAAACCGACTAAGACTCACCGGCGTACACTATGAGACCTTCCCACCACATGAGTGAGGAAGAGAGGACACGTTTAGACATCAGACATGAACAGAATCAAGCAAATAATCATATAAGAACAGAACCTATGGCACTGAAATGACCTGGAAGCACTTCATTTAACAGTACACTGATAGCAGAGAAATAGAATGGAAATAATATTGTAAGTGTGTGATAGTGTGTGATCTCTGTCGTCAAGGTAGGCCGCATAACAAAAGGAAATCCATCCATCCATCTTCTTCCACTTTTCCATTTCTGGGTCGTGGGGGCAGCAGTCCAAGCAGATCTACTGCCCAGAACACAATGCACCAGCCCTCATGAATCCTCCCGCGGGTGGTGGGTCCACAGGAGGACGGCTCACGTCACAACAGCCTTGATGCTTCTGCCATGGGAGCGACCAGTGTCCGCAGACACTGGGGCGAGGTGGGGTTAAGTGTCTTGCCCAAGGACACATTTCAAATTCATTATGCTAAAAAATTAACAGTTATAGGAAATCTAATTCTAATTCTGTCAAATGTTTTGCCACTTCATTTAAAGGAAAAGTAACGTTTTTTTACAATCTGAGCCTTCTTTCGGCAATAAAACAAGTAGTTTTACTCACCCATAGCAGTTTGGTGTCATTTTGAGCAGTTTCGTAGAAGTTATGTTGTAGCGTATCCGTTAACTTGAGTGCTCGGGGCATTACTTTGTGGTCTCCAAATAACAAACTTTAGCACTTTTCAAATCATAGAAGCTCGATGTCTTAGTCTACGATTTCGTGTGGTCAAAAGTGGCCTGTAATCCGAGATTTAGCCATAGTTTCGAGTAGATGAGGAGGCCAGTGCGCATGTGCGGACTGTGCTCTCAGCTCCCGGGACCCAAACATGAAACGCAAAGCTGTAAACTATGGATAAATCTCGGATTACAGGCCACTTTTGCTTCAAACGAAATCGTAGATTAAGACATCGAGCTTCTATGATTTGAAAAGTGCTAAAGTTTGTGTTATTTGGAGCCCGCACGGGGCATATTACATGCTCAGGGAATATATTATATGCCCCGAGCTATGGCTAGAAGTTGCGCTAGGCTAACCGCAAATCTAAAACATCTCTGGAAGTGCTCCATATGACACCAAAGTGCTATGGGTGAGTAAAACAACTTGTTTTATTACCGAAATAAGGCTCAGATTGTAAAAAAAAGTTACTTTTCCTTTAAGGCAGTAATTGACTGTTGGGATCTTCAAGCCGTGTTATAATGTGATCTCCTCAAAAACATACCTGGAGTGGTGTTTAATTTAGTCCTTAGTTTTTTTGTTTAGTTTATTTTTTTTAGTTATTTTGACAGGGACCATGTACATGAGCATTAATCAAACAAACACTGAAGAGATGCTTTGGGCTAATTTCCATCAACATACAATATAAAAATAGCATAAACAATGCAATTTATGTACAAAGAGTTATTAAAAGTACAATGACATTAAATTATCCCCATTCCCACCCTGCTCCCTCTGTGCCCTTAATCAGGGTTTATTTAGTTCTTAGTTAATGTTGGCACTTCTGCGTTGTTAAATGAGTCTCTATTCTAGTTTCAATACTCCATTTAGCATGAATTATCATCCGGATATTAATTTTTTTTTGACAATCCTACAGTAAAATAGGAGAAATGGTTGATATATTCTTGGTAGTGTCACAATTCTGCTCAGTGTTGACATGTTATTCCCAGTCCAGCTCCATTCCGCAGCCTGTTCCTGCTCTTTTTTTCCTACCTCCACGTTTTTCCTACAGCGGCCACTCATTCCCTTATCATTCCAGGGTAGTCTATAGCCGTGTCCCAGTTCTCAGCGTGCACAGTTTGGAGTGTGGTTTTAAGGGCGTCACTTCCGGTGTGACAACTGCTGTCCCATTTCTTTTTTGTCCCATGCGCAGTTAAAATGCACCCTGAAAAACCGCAGTCGTTTCCATGGAAATCGGGGCATGAACCAACTGTGCATCCATGCACACTTCACGCCATCATAAATCCCAGCATGCACCTCGTGCTACTTCTTCTACGGGAGAAAATGGTAAATGGTCACATCTTTATATAGCGCTTTTCCACCTTCAAGGCACCCAAAGCGCTTTACAACAAGGAACCAATCACCCATTCACACACCAGTGTACGCAGACACTGGGGGCGAGGAGGGTTAAGTGTCTTGCCCAAGGACACAATGGCAGCATTCATCTGTGGGAGCTGGAATCATACCAACCAACCTGTGGGTCAGTGGATCTGACCGCTCAACCACTGATGTTTCTTATGTCAAGAGCGGGATTTGAACCGCCAACCTTTGGATCAGTGGACAAACGCTCTACCAGGAATCAGGAAGGTTTTTATTGCCATATGAGTGAACAGGTTCACAACATTAGGAACTTGCTTCGATACCTAGAGCGGACACTCCGAGCACCAGGGCTGCCATTCGCGGCGCCAACTGAGCTACTGCCGCCCATGGAGTCGGCGGCTCCGGAGTGTGAAACAGAGTCAGCTCCTCTGAAGCAGACCAAGTGTCCTGCTCACAGCTCCTGGAGAACGGACTCCAGGGGGAACGACTGCGCCGTGTCATGTGACCAAATCAAAATGTGATAAAACTCAGAGTTTTAACAAATATAAAGTGATCAGAGGTGTTTTTATGTGTCACAGGCATTAAACCATGTGAATAATAAAGGCTGAGTGAATCATCTGTTATTGAGTTGTTTAGGCTTAACCTAAAAAAATAAAAACACAGACTGAAACATTTTCGGATGATTCTGCTGCATTTGTCCTGATTTTAACTCATTCGATCTGATAATAGTGTGATCTGTAGCAATGGCTAAAATAGCTAAATATTTACTTCTTTTTTATTGTGTAATGAGTTTTATTTAATTAAAATGCATTTTACTGCTTAAATAAATTCATCTAAAAAAAAAAATGAAGTTGCGGCGTATTGTGGGCAATTTGCAGCACTCCGAGGTGGCCAAGGACCCACCCGTGCACCCTTGGTAAAAAAAAAAGAAAAAGCCAAACGGAGGAGACATGAGGGCTTTGAGGGAATTGGAACTGCTCTTGGCGGAGCTCTGATGACACGGATCTGTCCGAAGTGGTTCAGAAGTCGAGGGTCGAAGTCGAGGCAAATGGGAATTCCACATTCTGATCCCTGTATTCCCGAGCCTTTTCCTGTGTTTATACCCTGCTTGTTTTCTATTCAACATTTTCCCAGTTTTGGAGGATATTTATGTTCATAGAATAAACACATATATTCCTTAGTTGTTTATCAGCCTGATTTGCCATATTAAGCATCTGCTGGCCTTTAGTCTTTGTGTTGCATTTGAGTCCAGTTGTGTGAGTATTGTGAGTTGTGTAGTAAGATTGAAACAGGCCTTTGCTACCTCAGTACAATACAATACTATTTCCACTCTATTACCTTATTAATCTGCTGTGGTGTAAAGTGAAGTGCTTCCATTGAAACCCTCCTTACCGTCCACATTGTCAGGTCTGAAGTTGATCTTAATGCTAAAAGACTTGTAAGCATTTTTGATGGTCGGCAGCGTGAGGTACGACACAGGCTCCTGGGCAAAGTACGGCATCACTCTCTCTGAAATAAGAACAATAATGACACATGTATTAACAATTAGCAAACAATTAAAGGTCCCATGGCATGAAATTTTCACTTTCTGAGGTTTTTGAACGTTAATGTGAGCTCCCCTACCCTGTTTAGGCCCCCCCCCCATGGTTAAAAGTTGCAAAATGTCTAAACTGAGCATTTGCGATCCTTTTCTGCGTTAGAAAAAATCAGAGCTCAAACGGGCGATTTTGAACAAGGAAACTTATTGACGTCCACCCCCGTCTGTCTGTACTCAGCGTCTCTGTAAATCACGCCCAGAGAGTTTGGACCGCGAATGCGCTAGGAAATGCGAAATGCGGTTTTTTATTTGCCTGGAGGCACATCCGAGTGTTTCTAGGCTCGGAAGTCCTTTATCTGAGCCTCTGGACCTTTGAACAGCAGTGGTTTAATTTTATTTTCTGTGGAACTGTTTATTTTTCAATGGAACGCTTCAAATCTCTCCCTCCGTGCAAAAACAAGGAAATAGATCAGAGAGCGCACAGCTGAGAGCTGAGAGCGGAGAGTTTGGCCACGCCCCCACCCTCTACTATAGGCCATCTCTTTTCTCCTCATTTGCATTCAAGCAACAACGCCCAGAATAAAGAGTTTGAGAGAGATATTTATGACTCTTTCTCATCTTATCTCTGTTTCTCATGCACTGAGTGTTGATTTTGAAGAAGGATTTACAGTATTAGGAAACCATTAAGGAGCCATATAAAAGCATCAAGAAGTACCATGTCATGGGATCTTTAACAAAGTAGTTAGGAATTAATTTTAGGTTTTGTCCAAATTTAGTCAAATCATTATTTTTTTGTTTTAGTCAGCAATAGTATCATGCTAACTTAGAGGAATGAGTCCATAATAATTTTAGTCAGCCAGAAATATTTTTATTTTACTATGAATTGTCTTGCATCGCTTAAAGATGCACTATGCAACTTTTTGGTTGGGGGTCCGCCATGTGCTTGTTTCTGTGGAGATATCGTTGCTCTGCCTGAAATGTTCCACAGTATGACATTGAACAGATCTACTTTACATTTATTCAATTACAGATGGTTTTATAGCTCAAAAATACTTCGGCATTCTGACTGTGAGCGGGGTCGCCTCTCCACAGATCTGACCTATAACTTGGTCTGCTTTGGTCTTCATAAAGATAGAAAGGTTCAATGCCATACTGTGAAACATTCCAGACAGAGCAATAACATCTCCACGGTTGGTCCGAAATAAAATGCACTAAATATCCCTTTAAAACTGTTAAGACCCAAATACTTTGATTCAAATATAGTTTCAAAGTATAATTAAAGGTGCATTATGTAACCTTTCTGGTGGAGGGTCCGTCAAATGCTTTTTTTTCCTTGAAGATGTTATTGCTGGGGGGGGAAATAGTCAAAATCCTCCCTCTTCTAAAACGGTCACCCCTTCTTCCATCCCTTGTGGCATTTTATCAATCAGACATGAAAATCCCAAAACTTTTGGCGAAATTAACCGTTTTGAAGTCAAAATAGGTGACCTACATGAATCGTGGCCAGTTCCAAAAGCCAATCATAGGCCGAACGGCGCTCCGGCTTCCAATCATGTTGCAGCATACCCACCAATCGCGCTCCCCCCAATCATGACGATTAGCGTTGTTGTGTTTGTGCCTGTTCACCGATCAGCTGTGAGCGAGCCCGGTTAATACACTCAACAAAAATATAAACGCAACACTTTTGTTTTTGCTCCCATTTTTCCTGAGATGGACCCAAAGATCCAAAATTCACTCCAGATACACAACACTACCATTTCTCTCAAACACTGTTCACAAATCTGTCCAAATGTGTGACAGCGAGCACCTCTGCCCCGCCGAGACAATCCACCCCACCTCACAGGTGCGCCACATCAAGATGCCGATCCGACATCATGACCAGTGCACAGGTGCACCCCAGACTGCCCACAATAAAAGGCCACCCCGAAATGTGCATTTTTTTGCTTTATTGGGGGTCTGGGGACTCAGAACCAGTCAGTATCTGGTGTGACCACCATTTGCCTCATGCAGTGCAACACATCTTCTTCGCATAGAGTTTATCAGATTGTCAGTTGTGGCCTGTGGAATGTTGGTCCACTCCTCTTCAAAGGCTGTTATGGACGAAGAACACAGGTGCATTTTATTGATGGCATTTTGAATGGACAGAGATACCGTGATGAGATCCTGAGGCCCATTGTTGTGCCATACATCCATGAACATCACCTCATGTTTCAGCAAGATAATGCACGGCCCCATGTTGCAAGGATCTGTACACAATTCTTGGAAGCTGAAAATGTCCCAGTTCTTGCATGGCCAGCATACTCACCGGACATGTCACCCATTGAGCATGTTTGGGATGTGCTTGAGCGGCGTATACGACAGCGTGTACCAGCTCCCACTAATATCCAGCAACTTCGCACAGACATTGAAGAGGAGTGGACCAACATTCCACAGGCCACAACTGACAATCTGATAAACTCTAGGCAAATGGTGGTCACACCAGATACTGACTGGTTCTGAGTCCCCAGACCCCCAATAAAGCAAAAAAAATGCACATTTCGGGGTGGCCTTTTATTGTGGGCAGTCTGGGGCGCACCTGTGCACTGGTCATGATGTCGGATCGGCATCTTGATGTGGCGCACCTGTGAGGTGGGGTGGATTGTCTCGGCGGGGCAGAGGTGCTCGCTGTCACACATTTGGACAGATTTGTGAACAATGTTTGAGAGAAATGGTAGTGTTGTGTATCTGGAGTGAATTTTGGATCTTTGGGTCCATCTCAGGAAAAATGGGAGCAAAAACAAAAGTGTTGCGTTTATATTTTTGTTGAGTATATGTACGCTACGTTAATGCTACGTAAGAAGGAACACTCGCTTCGGGACTCGGGATAATTATGACGGTTTCCACGCGCATACACGTGGACACGCGAATTAGCTGACTATGTTCTTATGGGGTGAGTTATATGATCATATTATTTCTGCATCAAAGGGACATATTAGCTGACAGCAGGGGCCCGGGACTAAACCGGGATTAAACCAGGATAAACCAGGTCTAAACCAGGACTAAGGTGTGTGTGTGTGTGTGTGTGTGTGTACATGTGTGATAACATATATCCTGTGTATTATTGAATTATTCAATGATTATGTGGACTTTTTATTTTTGTTTGTTTTCTGGGGGAGGGCTCCCCCCGCTGGAAAATATGTCACATAAATGAAAAATGTCACCAGGTTTCATTTTACAACTCGACTACTGGCTTTATCTGGAATGTTTCAGTGTGGTATTAAACCTTTCTATCTTCATGGAGACCAAACCAGACCAAGTTACAGGTCAGATCTGTGGAGAGGTGACCCCGCTCACTGTCAGAATGCCTGTTTTTCTAAGTATTTCTGAGCTCTAATACCACCTGTGATTGAATATACAGACCCTCCAGGAATTCGCGATGTTGCGATTTGCAACTTCAACGCAGCTTCAGCCAATCCCCGTGAATTCAGGGCGGTGTTGCAATTTTGACCAATCACCGCAACTTTTCCGCAATTTTTACTAATTTTGACCAATCATCGGCGACGTATTGAACACCGACCAACTTCCTTCTGCCTTACTTCCGTGTGACAAAACGAAACTGCGGCTGTGTCCCAGTTTCCAGAGTGCACAGCTCGGAGCGCGGCCCGAAGGGGGCTCAGACTGCAGTCAAGGAGGTGCACACTTGCTCAGCCCAGACTGCAGTCCGCGGACCGCTTAACGACTGCGGTCTTCGGACCGCGTGTTACCTGCGCATGGGACAAAAAAGAAGTGGGACAGCAGTCGTCGCGCCGGTGTTCTGTCGAAATGTGTGACGCACATGCCCTTCGGGCCACGCTCCGAGCCGCGCACTCTGGGAATTGGGACACGGCTTCTAATGGCAAAGAAACATGTCTGCGGCGCCATTTGCCCACAAAAATAACAGCAAAAGACCGAAACAGTTCCCCTCCTAGTAGTAATTTATTTTCGATGTTGGTAAGGTTGTTTTAGGACCATATCTGTGATCTCTGTGTCTTTGTATTATTCTTTGTCAGTAATAACTCAGTATTCAAAATATTACTCAATTTTAATTACAAAAAGCGAAAATCGCAACTATTTATCGCAACTTTCACTTACTCCCGCAACAAAATCGCTACAAAAACCTTAAAAGCACCGCAACTTTCATCGCAACTTTTTGGAAAAGCTCCCGCAAATTCAGGCATTTTAGCCCAAAACAATCACAAAAAATGCCCGCGAAATCCTGGGGGGTCTGAATAAATATAAGGTAGAGCTGTTTAATGTCACACTTTCGAACATTCCAAGCAGAGCAATGACATCTCCATAGAAACAAGCAGGTGATGGACCCTACACCCGAAAAGTTACACAATGCACCTTTAAACTACTGAATACACTTACCATGGACATTGAGTGTGGTGAAGGCTTCCACTTTGCCCTGTTTGTTGGAGGCGGTGCAGACGTAGGTGCCCGAGTCTTCATGAGAAACTCGAGGAACTGTCAGAACATGGGCCTCCTGGGAACACTTAGGGGCCAGTTCTCCGTCCAGCTAGAAATAAGAACGTCAAATAATCAGTTAACATTTTATCAAAACTACAGGGAATTCAAATTCCATTCTTATCTAAGGTTCTTATAATACTACCTTGGACCATCTGATCTCAGGTAGTGGATATCCAGAAGCAACGCAGGGTAAAACAGCATCAGAGCCGACGGTCACCTCTTTGGTTTCAGGGAGAGTCGCAATTTGAGGCAGAGCTGTTCAAAGAGAGAATTAGATGAATGTCTGATGGAGGTAAAAGGACTTCACAAAAGAGATCGCCCGGTTTGGTTTTTTTCATGGCCAATGCCGATACAAATTGTTTAGAATGCAGAGAAACGATAGTAAATAAACTCTGTTGATATGGCCGATATACAAATAGGGCAGATTATTTTCCTCAAATTATTATGCAATTTAAATTTACTACAAACTCACCCTGATCACCTTTAAGAAAGCTGTGTAGTCTGACTTTGTGCAGTTATATATTTGCATTAAAACGTTAAAGGTCCCATGGCATGAAATTTTCACTTTCTGAGGTTTTTGAACGTTAATGTGAGCTCCCCTACCCTGTTTACCCCCCCCCCGGTTAAAAGTTGCGAAATGTCTAAACTGAGCATTTGCGATCCTTTTCTGCGTTAGAAAAAATCAGAGCTCAAACGGGCGATTTTGAACAAGGAAACTTATTGACGTCAGATCGAAAAAAGAAATGCAAATGCAGTTCCACCCCCGTCTGTCTGTACTCAGCGTCTCTGTAAATCACACCCAGAGAGTTTGGACTGCGAATGCGCTAGGCAATGCGAAATACGTTTTTTTATTTGCCTGGAGGAACTTGCGAGTGTTTCTAGGCTCGGAAGTCCTTTATCTGAGCCTGTGGATATCTGAAACAGCAGTGGTTTAATTTTATTTTCTGTGGAAATGTGTTTATTTTTCAATGGAAGGCTTCTCATCTCTCCCCCCGTGCAAAAACACGGAAGTGGCACAGGCACAGCTGAGAGCTGAGAGCAGAGAGCTTGGCCACGCCCCCACCCCCTACTATATGCCACCTCTGTCCTCCTCATTTGCATTCAAGCAACAACGCCCATAATGGAGTGTTCCAGAGTGACATTTATGACTCTTTCTCATCTTATCTCTCTTTCTCATGCACTGAGTGTTGATTTTGAAGAAGGATTCATTTACAGTATTAGGGAACCATTAAGGAGCCATATAAAAGCATCAAGAAGTACCATGTCATGGGACCTTTAAAATAAAGCTTTGTGTGTATAGGTAAACAAACAAAAAAATCATCCTGTGCTGGAGATTTAAAGCTGATAGCTGATACTCTAAAAGAGGTCAAAATATCAGTCTATCACAATATTTACCTCTTTTGAGTAGTTTCAATGTATTACATGTTCTGAGACGTTCCTAATTTGTACAAGAACTCGGAAAAATGATGCTCCACTGATGTCACATGCCAGAGTTGACAATTTTAAACTCTTTTATAGGCCTTGATCCTAAGTTATAGTGTCCTTGCGGCAAGTACACTATTTTTCCTTTAAATCAGGGGTGTCAAACTCATTTTGGTCCGGGGGCCGTATCCAACCTACTTTGATCCCAAAGGGGCCGGATCAGAAAACTCATGGCAAATATACCCCAAAAATAGCAATAAGTCCAAATATTTGTCCAGAGAAACACAAATCGATTACAGAAGTCTTTTTTATTTGATCAACCCTTTCTTTTTCAAAATATTATGAACAACCTGAAACTTTAAGAAAAAATTAATTTCAACACAGTAATAGAGATTTCCCATTCACCTCCATGAACAAATAAGAATTAGTCAATTTTTCTTGGAAAATCCTCCACTCGATGTCCACTTTTCTCATTTTTGACATTTTGCTGATGAGGGTGTCACGGTAAACAGGTCTTGGAGGGCCGGATCTGGCCCCCGGGCCGCATGTTTGACGCCCCTGCTTTAAATGTTGTGCCATGGTTTCCCCTCGGCTAAGACGTAACAAGAGTAAAACACTTTGCTTCGGGGGAACATGCATAAATTAGTCAGTTGTGCTCCACTAATTATGAGGGGCCAGTCTAAGCCAAAACTGCCAGGGACGTTTTTTTGTCCAGGTCCAGCCCTCCCATGCGACTGTCATGCTCTGGTCCCTTCCCGACAGCTGCCCAGGCCCACAGATCCTCCAGTAGAAAAATTACAGAGTGCACTTTTTTTTTGCTGGTCAACTGTGAAAAATGTCTGTAATACATTTTTTATTTGCTTGTCGTCATCCATTCATACTTTTAAAGATCCCATGACATGGTACTTCTTGATGCTTTTATATGGCTCCTTAATGGTTCCCTAATACTGTAAATGAATCCTTCTTCAAAATCAACACTCAGTGCATGAGAAACAGAGATAAGGCCCAGATCTTTTAGATCCCCATTTTTTGAAATTGGCAGCTGATTCTATAGCAGAGCCGCTTACACACATCTTTAATTTGACCTTGTCCACTTCAGAAATCCCTAAAATATGGAAATCTGCTTTTGTATTTCCACTTTTTAAAGGAGGCGACCAAAGTGTCCTAAGTAATTATAGACCAATTTCAAAATTGTCTGTTGTTTCCAAAATTTTAGAGAGTTTGATAAATGAACAACTTAAATCATATTTGGAAACTTGTGAAATCCTTTCGGAATTTCAGTCGGGATACAGGAAAAAGCATAGCACCATGACGGCAGCATTGAAGGTTGTAAATGATATTTGCTCAGCGTCCGATAAAAAACTAAATTGTGCCTCTATTTTCATTGACTTGTCCAAGGCGTTTGACTCTGTAGATCATCAATTATTAATGCAACGACTTGTAAGCATTGGACTTTCGAAACAAGCAATCAGTTGGATTTCAAATTATCTTTGTGACAGATCTCAAAGGGTTAAATGTGGTGACCAGTGTTCAGATGATCTTCCTGTTATTCGAGGTGTACCACAAGGGTCTATTCTGGGACCACTTCTCTTCACTATATATATAAATGATGTGGGGCAGAATGTAAAAAATGCAAATTGCCATTTTTATGCAGATGACATGATTATATATTGTTTCGCATCTTCACTCACTGAAGCCATTGACAAATTGCAAAATGCATTTAACATTGTTTGCCACAGCTTCTCTGAATTGAAACTCTGTCTTAATGCAAACAAAACCAAAGTAATGCTGTTTTCTAGAAGTAAGATTGTGCAAAATGTTCCTCCAGTTGTTGCACCTGATGGCTCGGTTATTGAAGTTGTTCATGTTTTTAAATACTTGGGTGTCATAATTGATGATGGACTGTCTTTTAAGTTTCATATCGACTCTCTTGTCAAAAAGTTGCGTTTTAAATTGAGTTTTTATTTTAGAAACAAGTTGTCTTTTTCATTCAATGCCAGAAAGAGGCTTGTTGCTGCAACATTCCTCCCTGTGCTAGACTACGGGGATCTTTTGTATATGCATGCCCCAGCCCAAGCTCTGCGCTCCCTGGACTCAGTATTTCACGCCTCTTTGCGCTTTATTACAAACTGTAGTGCTCGGACCCATCATTGCGAACTCTACTCTCGTGTTGGATGGCCTGCTTTAGCGACCCAGCGGCTCACACACTGGTACAAACTTATTTATAAGGGACTTGTTGGGCTGCTCCCTCAATACCTCAGTGTGTATCTTCAGCGGAGGCCTGACGGACCCCAGAATTTACGTTCTCAGGATGTTTTCACGTTGCTGGTTCCTACTGTGAGAACAGAGAAAGGAAAACTGTGTTTTCAGTACCGTGCTCCAGCAGACTGGAATTGTTTGCAGAGAGTTTTAAAACTTCAAACACTCGTACCTATGGCTTCTTTTAATACTCTTTTAAAGGACCTGGAAACGCAATCGATGATATGCCAATGTTTTTAAACTGTTTTTCATCATTTTATTTCTGTTGATTTTAGATTTATTTGTTGTCTGGTGAGTCGTATTGTGTTTCTAATTGTTTTAACATTTTATCTGTGTTGACTTTATATTTAATTGTCGTCTTGTGAGTTGTGTTGTGTGGGCCTCTTGGCCAGGACTCCCTTGAAAAAGAGATCTTTGAATCTCAATGGGACTTTTTTCCTGGTTAAATAAAGGTAAATAATAATAATAAGATGAGAAAGAGTCATAAATGTCACTCTGGAACACTCCATTATGGGCGTTGTTGCTTGAATGCAAATGAGGAGGACAGAGATGGCCTATAGTAGAGGGTGGCGGCATGGCCAAACTCTCCGCTCTCAGCTCTCAGCTGTGCCTGTGCGCTCTGACCCACTTCCGTGTTTTTGCACGGGGGGAGAGATGAGAAGCCTTCCATTGAAAAATAAACACATTTCCACAGAAAATAAAATGAAACCACTGCTGTTTCAGATATCCACAGGCTCAGATAAAGGACTTCCGAGCCTAGAAACACTCGCAAGTTCCTCCAGGCAAATAAAAAAACGCATTTCGCATTGCGTAGCTCCTCCGCAGTCCAAACTCTCTGGGCGTGATTTACAGAGACGCTGAGTTCAGACAGACGGGGGTGGAACTGCATTTGCATTTCTTTTTTTCGATCTGACGTCAATAAGTTTCCTTGTTCAAAATCGCCTGTTTGAGCTCTGATTTTTTCTAACGCAGAAAAGGATCGCAAATGCTCAGTTTAGACATTTCGCAACTTTTAACCATGGGGGGGCCCTAAACAGGGTAGGGGAGCTCACATTAACGTTCAAAAACCTCAGAAAGTGAAAATTTCATGCCATGGGACCTTTAATGGTTCATTTGCATTTGTATGGTAGGGGGCGCAATGGAGTACATTTTATATAATTCATTAAACAGAACAAATATTAACCAACCAATAAAGAAGACTCAAAAGTCAGAATAGCATTTCCACAGAGCACTCACATTGTACGTTGAGGACCACCTGAGACTGCACTGAGCCCACATCGTTCGTGGCGGTGCACCTGTACTGTCCGGCGTCCGCCTCGGTCACCTGCTCGATCTTCAACATGCCCCCCTTCACGACGATGTGGGGGGGTAGGGCTCCTCCCACTTTGCTCCATCTGACGGTGGGCTGGGGGTCTCCTACAGCCTGGCACTCAAACTCCACCGAGTTACCGATCATCACAGTCTGAACGGAAGTGCGCACGTTTATCATGACTTTGGGAAGGGCTGTAGGAGGAAAAGCAGATGCAAACTCCATGAACATTTTATCTGTCGCCATGGGGGCAATTCAAACAGTCTAGTGTGAGTGGAGTGTGGTTCTGGTTAATATCTCACTAGTCAATTCCTTATTATATTGTGACCAGTGTTCCCCCTAATTTTCAGGTGTCTTCACAAACACACTAACTCCCTGAGCGTTCCTTGGACCCTGTGAGCGACATCCGACCTGCACACTGTGGCCACACCAGTATCACCCCTGAGATCATCACAAGTTACAGCTTATTCATCAAATTACTGCAGTTATTTCTGTTAGATTACTTTTAATTTAACTGATTTTTCTGGTTCACTTAGAATGACAAAGAGAAAAATCTGTTCATGAGCTTTGTACATGTTGTACGTCAGTGTGAGTCCTGCTGTGGTCAGTGAAACATTAAACAGTACAATATTTTGAAAAATAACCTCAAATAATTAAAATATCGACCCATAAATGAGCAGTGTATAAATCTGTAAAATTACATTAAGAGATTTTTTTCAGCTTGATAAATATATCCTGCATATAGCTGCAGATTGTTTTTTATGGACTGTAGGAACTATAGGCCATAAGGGGGTCTTTCCCAAAATAATGATCACCAAAATAAGTATAAATTATTATCACTTTATGTCTTGCTTTTTAATTATTAGCCTATTTCAGTAGTTTTGCGTGAGTGTCAGAGCTCTGTGGTGTAACGCTCTGGGGAGAGGATTCACACTGTGACAAAGTCCCGTCTTTTTGCCTCACAAAAAACTCTGAAAACAAAGTAAACAGGGGAAGATTACATTATGGCTCTACCTCTTCCTCTTCCTCCGTGAAGTGTGTGCGGGGGGGCAGACCTGCCGCTCTGACCCGCGGAGATGTGACACTACAACTACTGAAGGAAGTGAGAGAAACGCGGTCGAAATGTGTCTGTTTGTAGTCGTCTTCTCCCTGACGTGTGTCACATTCACGTGTGCATCTATCAGATTGGTCGTTCCGTGCGTCTAACCAGCGCTTTGTTTATCAGTTCAGGTTAGATTTTATTTTATGCGCTGCAGGCGTGCACCTTAGAGGGAGCATTGGTTAGCATTAGCGTATCTTAACTCCGCTGCACTGTTATTACTGTTATACAGCGTGTATGTTCAGGGCACGTACACAAGTACTGTCAATGCCATGATTGGCTGCGTAAGTGAATCGTATCGTATGATTGGCTGGACACCTGTCACTCACTGAGTTACACAGCAAAATGATACAGAAAAAAATATAGATCTAATTCATTTAGAGTGCGCTGCAGAGGTTTTCTTGTGCGCTGAGAATGTGCGAGCAGTGCGCAGCTTAGAGGGAACATTGACTGTGACTATAGGTGGGATAAATGAGCAATATTTTTTTCATTATTTTAGGCAGTGCTGTATCAATACCATGTTTCTTTAGCCTGTTTACTCTTCCTGAACAGTTAGGTCAAGTGGTAAAAATGAATTGGCATTGTGGTTGAATGCTGTGACTCACCCTGGATGCTCAGTCTGGCTGTGTCCTGGGCCTGACCGTAGGCGCTTGTGGCTCTGCAGATGTAAACTCCTTCATTGCTCTGCTCAAGGTTCTCAATTCTGAGGAAAAAAGACACATTACAAGGAATTCTGTCTTTTTGTAAAGTTAAAAAAAATAAATAAATAAAAATGTGATTATGAACGACATTCAGAATCTGTGTTTTTGCTCTTGCTTTTACAGAGGACGTAGCATTTGGTCATTGTCAGACTTTATTAACATGCACACAATAAGTATTTATTTTATTGAGCATCCCTCTGGAATGGTACTCAGTTGTAAAGGCACATAACTAAACTAAACTTCAACTAAACTTCAACTAAACTTCACTGCGATATTTAGACCATTTAGCCTAAATATCGCAGCCCATCTGACGTAGTAAACATCACCTCGAAGCCTTCAAACGTTCCATTTTATGACTTTCTTCAATTCATTTTAACGAGTCCTCTAGCAAAGGCGGGTCTGGTTGAAGCCATTTACACATAATTGCCTTTTAAGCACAGGCACAAAAAATGTTGATAAATATTAGGGCTGTCAGTTTAACGTGTTAAAGGAAAAGTAACGTTTTTTACAATCTGAGCCTTATTTCGGTAATAAAACAAGTTGTTTTACTCACCCATAGCACTTTGGTGTCATATGGAGCACTTCCAGAGATGTTTTAGATTTGCGGTTAGCCTAGCGCGACTTCTAGCCATAGCTCGGGGCATATAATATATTCCCCAAGCATGTAATATGCCCCGTGCGGGCTCCAAATAACACAAACTTTAGCACTTTTCAAATCATAGAAGCTCGATGTCTTAATCTACGATTTCGTTTGAATCAAAAGTGGCCTGTAATCCGAGATTTATCCATAGTTTACAGCTTTGCGTTTCATGTTTGGGTCCCGGGAGCTGAGAGCACAGTCCACACATGCGCACTGGCCTCCTCATCTACTCGAAACTATGGCTAAATCTCGGATTACAGGCCACTTTTGACCACACGAAATCGTAGACTAAGACATCGGGCTTCTATGATTTGAAAAGTGCTAAAGTTTGTGTTATTTGGAGACCGCAAACAAGTGCCCCGAGAACTCACATGAAAAACTCAAATCTTAAAACATCTCTGGAAGTCTCCATCTCTCTCAAAGTGCTAGATTAAAATGCAATTAATTAGATTCATTAATTGCAAATCCTGTAATTAATTCAATTTTTTTTATCGCCTGACAGCATTGCTCGGTAAATCAGGTACATCCCCCATGTAAAGTGTCATCACATTTTATATAAATAGAACATCTTTGGGACTAGGGTTCGTTGGCTTCGTACACTATAACAACACTTTAAATGTATCCAGCACATATGTTACCTGAGCACTCCTTCTTTAATGTGGTGGTTTGGCGGTAGGACTCCTCCCTCCTTCAGCCACTCAATATGTGTCTCAGCGCCCCCTGCAGCTGAACAAGTGAACTCCACTGCGCTGCCCTGAGCTTTCACCTCCACCTGTGGGTACACCTTCACCGAGAGGGGGGCTGTACACCGGGCAGAGACACACAGACATAATTCGATTTGGATCTTGGATAGAACAGTAGTAGTTAGACTGAACTCAATAAAGACTGTTACTTCAAAATAATATTACCTATAAGAACAAGTGGATTGTAGTGACAAAACTCAAAGGTGATGTTGGGAGCAGGAGGCCCAATACTACTGCTGATATGAGCTGATATGATTGGGGAGGATTGATTAAAATGATTTCGGATTTGGAGCTGCTGAGATGTAGGAAGTTCTGTGCCATCCAACTGTTCACTGAAGCAGTTTAAAGATCCCATGACATGGTACTTCTTGATGCTTTTATATGGCTCCTTAATGGTTCCCTAATACTGTAAATGAATCCTTCTTCAAAATCAACACTCAGTGCATGAGAAACAGAGATAAGATGAGAAAGAGTAATTTTTCTCTCTCTGAACACTCCATTATGTGCGTTGTTGCTTGAATGCAAATGAGGAGGACAGAGATGGCCTATAGTAGAGGGTGGGGGCGTGGCCAAGCTCTTAGCTCTCAGCTGTGCCTGTGCGTTCTGATCCATTTCCGCGTTTTTGCGCGGAGAAGAGATGAGAAGCGTTCCATTGAAAAATAAACACATTTCCACAGAAAATAAAATTAAACCACTGCTGTTCAAAGGTCCAGAGGCTCAGATAAAGGACTTCCGAGCCTAGAAACACTCGGACGTGCCTCCAGGCAAATAAAAAAACGCATTTCGCATTTCCTAGCGCATTCGCAGTCCAAACTCTCTGGGCGTGATTTACAGAGACGCTGAGTACAGACAGACGGGGGTGGAGCTGCATTTGCATTTCTCTTTTCGATCTGACGTCAATAAGTTTCCTTGTTCAAAATCGCCTGTTTGAGCTCTGATTTTTTTCTAATGCAGAAAAGGATCGCAAATGCTCAGTTTAGACATTTCGCAACTTTTAACCATGGGGGGGCCTAAACAGGGTAGGGGAGCTCACATTAACGTTCAAAAACCTCAGAAAGTGAAAATTTCATGCCATGGGACCTTTAAAATGATAAAATGATTTTGGATTTGGAGCTGCTGAGTTGTAGGAAGTTCTGTGCCATCCAACTGTTCACTGAAGCAGTTTAACACAGCAGCCAGGCTCCCGGGGTTGTTTGGTCTCAGCGGGATATATATCTGTGTGTTACCAGCATAGCAGCGGAAGGACACGTTATGGCGGGTTATAACGTGTTATAAAACTGTGTGATTCTAAGAGTAGTTTTCAGAATTCATACACTATACTTACTCCTTAGTAAGTAGAGTATATTAGAGTAATATTTTTAACTACTACTACTTCAGATGATTTAGTTTCCCCATTTTTATCCTAAAAATACCACATTTTGAGCATTATTTAATGTTGTGTCCTTCCCTTTCACTTCAAATTGTGACTCAAATACTGCAGTTAGCATTACAGTTACTCATACATCAGTAGTAGTTTCCCCAAATACATGTTTGCTCTTACTTTAGTCATTTCTTGGACCACTATATTGTACTTCTACTTGAGTAATATATTTTTTCAGTAACTTCACAAAATGTGGTTCCTCTATCCACCTCTGCTCTAAACGCACCTCACCTTTATATATCAGTAATAATAATAATACTCAGAAGAAAGCTTACATCTAACATTGACGTTGACCACCACTTCGCTGCTGCCCACTCTGTTGCTGACCACACACTTGTAGCTGCCGGCGTCTTCAGTGGTTGCCAGGTTGATTTGCAGATCTCCTCCTTCGGCTTCAGCTCTGGAGGGCAGGTCTCCGCCCACTTTGGTCCAGGTATAGGAGAGAGGGGGGGTCCCATGAGCCAGACACTGCAGCCGGATCACCTCACCCACACGCACAGCCACGTCGTCCAGAGTGGAGGTGGTGTATGGAGGAGCTGAAGAGAAAAATATAAATGTGTTTTAATAAGATTTATGCACTTAGGACAAGTCAAAAAAAATGCTAGAATTAACCCAAAACACTACTCCAGGTATTTTAACTTCTAAAAATCTTGTAGTATAAAATGAAGTATTGTCTTGTCCAGTCCAGTCTGGCGATGCTTCTGTTGTAGGGAGTATTATACCTCTGATGATGTAGGCCAAGATAACTAGAACAAGGACTGCACTTGTAGTGTGGGACTGGTAAGCACAGAAATGCAATTTCTGTTTTTTAAAATATATTTTTTTTGTAATTCTGTAATATTAGTATTTGTTTTCCCTTGTGATTTATATTCTAAAATCAAGATTCAATTTACATTGTAGATTTAAAAAAGGGAGCACTGGGTTGCTGTTTCTGATTACTATGTTTTTGTCTGAAAGAATATTCAAATAAACTGACTCTCCACATCCAGTGTGATGGTGGCCTCGGAATTGCCCATATTGTTGGAGGCAGTGCAAATGTATTGTCCTGAGTCCTGACGTCCCACAGCGGGAA
The DNA here is from genome assembly GCA_036785185.1 of Paratrypauchen microcephalus. NCBI lineage: Eukaryota > Metazoa > Chordata > Actinopteri > Gobiiformes > Gobiidae > Paratrypauchen > Paratrypauchen microcephalus. The sequence continues at coordinate 826,823 of JAVJIX010000215.1, read as the reverse complement.
GGATCAGAGAGTTATCCTCGATCTTATGTCTCCATGGCAATGGAGCACGCAACTTCGACCACGAGACGGTTGGAGCCGGGAAACCTACAAATAATACAAAGAGAGAAATCATAATGTATTAGTTTTATAAAGCATTTTCCATATGCTCCAAGTCACTTTACAATTACATTGTGCATTAATCATTCACTCTGCACTCGCTGCTATTGTAACCACAGCTGCCCTGGGGCAGGCTGCCAATCTGCATCATCAGGCCCTCTGACCACACACACCACACTCATACATGATATTGTGGAAGATGTGCCTTGCCTACACAACACCAGAGGTCTCCCATCCAAGTATTAACCAGGCCCCAGGCTCAGCCCTGTTTAGCTCCTGAGATCCGACGAGATCAGGCTTTAAAGATCTCATGACATGGTACTTCTTGATGCTTTTATATGGCTCCTTAATGGTTCCCTAATACTGTAAATGAATCCTTCTTCAAAATCAACACTTAGTGCATGAGAAAGACACATGTACAGAGTCAGAGTCATAATCTCTGTCTGAACAACTCATTCTAGGCCTTGTTGCTTGAATGCAAATGAGAAGGACACAGATTGGTTAGAGGAGTGGGTGGGGGGGGGGGCAAATGCGCCGCTGGTTCCTTGTTTTAGCGGTGCGCTGTGCCTGGCCCCACTTCCGCGTGTGTAAGCGCGAAGGAAGAAATGAGAGCCTTTTCAATGAAAAAAAACACATTTTCACAGAAAATAAAATTAAACCACTGCTGTTTCAGAGGTCCAGAGGATCGGGTAAAGGACTTCCGAGCCTAGAAACACTCGCACGTGCCTCCAGGCAAATAAAAAAACGCATTTCGCATTGCGTAGCTCCTCCGCAGTCCAAACTCTCTGGGCGTGATTTACAGAGACATGGGGTGGAGATCCAGACGGTGGTGGAACTGAATTTGCATTTCTTTTTTCGATCTGATGTCAATGAGGTGCCTTGTCCAGAATCGCCCATTTGAGCTGTGTTTTTTTCAAACGCAGAAAAGGATCGGAAATGCTCAGTTTAGACATTTCGCAACTTTTAGCCATTGGGGGGCCCTAAACAGGGTAGGGGAGCTCACATTAACGTTCAAAAACCTCAGAAAGTGAAAATTTCATGCCATGGGAGCTAGCCACAAGAAAAGAAGCAAACCATCCCTAGACTGTAGACAAGAGGTAGACATTTAGTTTGGGACTACTGTAGCCGGAGGATTTGAATTATTGTGTTTTGAGTTGATGGAAGAAACGAGAGTGCAAGAGGAAATCCACTTATATGCTAATACTGCACAGAAAGGCTCGGGAGCCTGGAACCTTCTTGCTGTGAGGAAAGGGTGCTAGCCATTCTTGTAAAAACCGATAGCACAAGATGTACTCAGACCATTTAAATTAAGCCACAAGATTAATTATACTTTGTCACTAACAAAAAACACGGACACAAAAATGACATGTTAGACATTTGTAGATTTTCAAAAACAGAATTGTCCATAAAGTTGGCCACCATCAAGTTGGACATCATCAAGCTGCGTCGCACGATGGTCGCACTGATCAGCTGCTCCGTGTGGACTCGCTCTTCAATATACAAATGGAGCAGTATGTCTGATGAGGTGCTACAGGACTGCTTTGAAACAACAGACTGGCAGATGTTTGCAGACGCAGTGGATGGCGACATTAATGCGTACACAGACTCTGTCGTAGGCTACATAGGGAAGTGCACTGAGGACACGGTGCCCAAAATCTCCATCTGCACTTAGCCTAATCAGAAACCCTGGGCGGGACCGGAGGTGCGTGCTAAACTGAAAGCTCGCACCGCTGCCTTCAACTCAGGAGACCCCGAAGCCTACAAAGCAGCCAAGTACGACCTCAGAAAGACCATCAGGACTTCCCAGAGGGACTACAGGGAGAGAGTGGAGTCTGCCCAGCAGAGCAATGACCCGAGACGGGTGTGGCATGGGCTACGCTGCATCACTGACTACGAGGGGAGGAGCGGGCCAGTGGAACTGTCCAGCGCATCATTTCCGGACAAACTCAACACCTTCTACGCCTGGTTTGATGCAGATAACACCACGCCTGTCACCAGACCCCATGTGGACAGTGAGGACGCTGTACTCTGTATAGACACTGCTACAGTGAGACGGGCGTTCAAGAAAGTGAACCTCCACAAAGCACCAGGACCCGAAGGCATCCCCGGACGGGTGCTGAGGGCTTGTGCTGACCAACTCGCCGGGGTGTTCACTAACATCTTCAACCTGTCTCTGAGCCAATCTATCGTGCCCACCATCTTCAAGACCTCCACTGTAGTCCCCATCCCAAAGACCCCCACAGCATCCTGTCCTAATGACTATCGGCCCACTCACATCTGTCATCATGAAGTGCTTTGAACGAATCATTAAGAGACACATCTGTGACTCCCTCCCCGACACCCTGGACCCCCTGCAGTTTGCATATAGAGCAAAGAGGTCTACAGACGATGCTATTGCTCTAGCAGTCCACACCTCTCTCAGTCATCTGGAGAGAGGAAACACATATGTGAGAATGCTCTTCATTGACTACGGCTCGACGTCCAACACCATAATCCCCTCCAAACTGGTCTCTAAGCTCACCGCCCTGGGCCTGGGGACGTCCATCTGCTGCTGAATATGGGACTTCCTCACTAACAGGCCACAGCCGGTGAGGATCAGCAGCCACCTCTCCTCCACACGTGTCCTCAGCACTGGTGCACCCCAGGGCTGTGTTCTCAGCCCTCTCCTGTACTCCCTGTTCACCTATGACTGTACCGCCAGGCACAGGTCCAACACCATCCTCAAGTTTGCTGACGACACCACCATCCTAGGCCTCATCACCAACAACGATGAGAGTGCCTACAGAGACGAGGTGAAATCACTGACCAGCTGGTGTCAGGAAAATAACCTCTCTCTGAATGTCAGCAAAACTAAGGAAATGATCGTGGACTTCAGGAGACAGCGTGTAGACCAGCATCCCCCCATCTTCATCAGCAACGCTGAGGTGGAGCAGGTCAGCAGCTTTAAGTTCCTTGGGGTACACATCACTGAGGATCTGTCCTGGACACTACATACAGACACTGTGGTTAAGAAAGCCCGACAAAGACTCTACTTCCTGAGGAAGTTGAGGAAGTTTGGTATGAACACCAGCATCCTCACAAACTTCTACAGGTGCACCATCGAGAGCCTGCTGACGGGCTGCATCACAGTGTGGTATGGGAACTGCACCGCCCAGAGCCGCAAAGCACTACAGAGGGTGGTGCGAGCGGCAGAGGACATCACTGGCAGCAGTCTCCCCTCCATCCAGGACATTTACCACAGCAGGGGTCTGCGTAAGGCACGCAGCATCACTAAGGACCATACTCATCCGGCACAAGGACACTTCCGTCTGCTACCCTCTGGTAGACGATACAGGAGCCTGTCAGCACGCACAAAAAGACTCAAAGACAGATATTACCCCCAAGCTGTCAGACTACTGAACTCTGGGTAATACTCTAAATAATACTGAACTCTCAATAATACTGCACTAAAGTACTTTTCATTATGCAGAATATGTTTACTGCTGCTGTTCTGTATGAATGTATCATGTTTGTCACTACCTCACTGTAAACTACTGTTACCTGTGCAATAATCTATGTATAATACTTATACTGTATTATATTATGTGCAATCTGTGAAATACTCTACTTACACCTTATTTAATCCTACCTGTACCTTTGTATTTTATTATATTTTATTACATATTTTTTGTTATTGTTTACTTTTCCCCTTGTATTTTTATTGCATGTTATTAGTACTTCTCGACTATCTTAGCGGGTTCTTCTGATCCTAAACATTTCATTGCATTGTTGAACTTGTGTTGATTCTGCATATGACAAATAAACAATCTTGAATCTTGAATCATCCCAGCTGGTCAGAGCTCAGCAGGGCCGGGCCTGGGTAGTACTTGGATGGGAGACTGCTGGGAAAATCAGGTGCCACAGGGGGGCCGTTGTGTCCTTAGGCAAGACACTTCACCTACACTGCCTAGTAAGAAAGTGGAGTGTGTGTGAGAGCTGGGGGTGGTCGGAGGAGCTGATGGGACTGATTGGCAGCCTCGCTTCTGTCAGTCTGCCCCAGGGCAGCTGTGGCTACAATATCTTGTCACTCCACCACACCACTGAGTGTGGAGTGAATGAACAATGAACTGTAAAGTAGTTTAGGTGTCTTGGAAGGCGCTATATAAATGCAATGATTAATTAATTAAAGTTAGGTAGGCCAAGTTCCAAAGGGACCAAACCCTCCATATGGGGTATTTAAAGGAAAAGTAATGTTTTTTTTTACAATCTGAGCCTTATTTCGGTAATAAAACAAGTTGTTTTACTCACCCATAGCACTTTGGTGTCATATGGAGCACTTCCAGAGATGTTTTAGATTTGCGGTTAGACTAGCGCAACTTCTAGCCATAGCTCGGGGCATATAATATATTCCCCGAGCATGTAATATGCCCCGTGCGGGCTCCAAATAACACAAACTTTAGCACTTTTCAAATCATAGAAGCTCGATGTCTTAGTCTACGATTTCGTTTGAAGCAAAAGTGGCCTGTAATCCGAGATTTATCCATAGTTTACACAGGGCTCTCAAGTCTCACGCATTGAGAGTGTGACACACGCAATTTGAGGTGTTCACACGCAACACATGGTATTTCTCACGCTGAAATTTAGTTATGCAATTCAAGCGCAGCGCTTCTGTGCCCAGAAATCGGTTCAGGCACCACGCGGTTTCAGCGCCATTCGTCCCCCACCCTCCCATCCCCCCGCTCCTCGCAGAAAAAAAATAGTCACTCGCAACCCCTCCCCCTGGAAATTACACAGTCACACGCACGACCCCGCTCGAAAGTTGAGAGCCCTGGTTTACAGCTTTGCGTTTCATGTTTGGGTCCCGGGAGCTGAGAGCACAGTCCGCACATGCACACTGGCCTCCTCATCTACTCGAAACTATGGCTAAATCTGGGATTACAGGCCACTTTTGACCACACGAAATCGTAGGCTAAGACATCGGGCTTCTATGATTTGAAAAGTGCTAAAGTTTGTGTTATTTGGAGCCCGCAAAGTAATGCCCCGAGCACTCAAGTTAACGGATACGCTACAACATAACTTCTACCAAACTGCTCAAATTGACACCAAACTGCTATGGGTGAGTAAAACTACTTGTTTTATTGCCGAAAGAAGGCTCAGATTGTTAAAAAACCGTTACTTTTCCTTTAAGTTAGAATATGAAAGAAAACTTGTGTACAGTCATATTCCTGTGTAGTGTTCTCTTACCATGAGCGTCGCAGCGCAGAATGGCTGTCTGTCCCTCCACTGCAATCATGACGGGCTCAGACACAGAGACACGGGGGACAGAGGGGCGCTGGGACCCCCCCTCCACAAACACCTCCACTTTAGTCTCTGTAGTGCCTTTATTGTTACGAGCCACACACACATATGTCCCACTGTCTTCAGGACGAGCAAACAGGACCTGGGCAAAAGACAAAACAACAAATCTTTAACGAGATAGACAATTATATCCTCCTGAGACCCGGCCCATTCATTTGTGTCCTTTATAGTGGACATTGAGTTAACCAGTCGATCTTTTAATTGTTTTTAGACTTCTGGCTGCACTATGATTAAAAAAATAAATACAGTGGTACCTCACCTTACGAAATTAATTCGTTCCAGAAGTGGTTTCGTAACGTGAAAAATTTGTAAGTTGAGTAGCTATTTCAATGGAAAAAGCCTGATTCGTTCCAAGTTTTTTTTTTTATAGTGTAACTTTTTTTATAGTGTAACATTGTGTTCTGTGTTTCTCACATTTGTCTCTCGTTTAAACACTCAAACTTTCATAGATTTTCAACAAAATAATTAATAGTGAAGTGGGGGGGGGGAGAAGACTGCGCTCTGACACGTGTGTGATAGCGCAGCATGACCCGGCGCGGGGCTGACAGCAGGTCTAGACCAAGGTCTAAACCTGGACTGGACCAGGACTAAACCAGGACTAAACCAGGACTAAACCAGGACTAAACCTGGACTAAACCAGGACTAAACCAGGTGGATTAAAGCAGCGAGGAGGGGACTGCACGCAGTCTGAGCGCATGAGCGCATGAACGAGACCCATGCAAGAGCCTCCTGGTTTAGTCCAGGTTTAGTCCTGGTTTAGTCCAGACCACCGCGGCTCCTCTAGACCTCCTCTAGACCTGGTCAGGTCTAGAGGAGGTCTAGACCACCGCGGCTCTTGCATGGGTCTCGTTCATGCGTTCATGCGCTCAGACTGCGTGCAGTCCCCTCCTCGCTGCTTTAATCCACCTGGTCTAGTCCTGGTTTAGTCCTGGTTTAGTCCTGGTTTAGTCCTGGTTTAGTCCTGGTCCAGTCCATGTTTAGACCATGGTCTAGACCTGCTGTCAGCCCCGCACCGGGTCATGTGCGCTATCACACACGTGTCAGAGCGCAGTTTTCTCCCCCCTCCCCCTTCCCCCCACACTTCACTATTAATAATTTTGTTGAAAATCTATGAAAGTTTGAGTGTTTAAACGAGAGACAAATGTGAGAAAAGTTTAAATCCAGTCTGAGAAAAGCGTATAATGTGTGTGGCTGAGCACGCATTATTTGAATTTTTGAGATTTCGCGTTTCGTAACTTGAATTTTCTTTCATATCTAGAGACCAAAATTTACAGTGAAGGCGTTTCGTAACTTGAAATGTTCATTTGTTGGGTCATTCGTAAGGTACATCTAAAAATCTAAAAAAAAAAAAAAAAAAGTAAAAAAATAATAAATTATACATAAATTATACATAAAAAATAGAAATAAATAAATATGTAAGTAAATACTCTTAGATAAATAAAAATAAATAATACATAATATATATTAAAAAAACATAAATACATAAATAAGAAATTAAAAGAGAGTCTAAGAACTTTTTGAGGCGACTGTAGAAGCTTGTCAGAGCTGTTGGTCATCAAAAAAAAAATGTTTTTGTTTGGTTGTTAACTTCACGTGGATTTAACACCAAAATGTCCCCGACGTCCATTACAGAGGACATGTTACAACATTATGAATAAAAATAAAATTAACAAAATGTAAATGGTAAGGAGTTAATTTACCTCCAAATAGAAAATTAAAATAATAATAAGAATAGATGATAAAAGCACGACGACTGAGGGACTCTTCACGAATAATAAGAATAATTTAGATACACTTTTTTTCTTCAGTTCCCAGGAGGATATAGATAGGAAGGTTGCCTGGAAGAATCCATGACTCATCGCTGTACCAGCGAGTGAGTCTGGTAACGTTTGATCCACAGAATGCGCTGCGGTTGCGCGTAGACAGACAGCTAAGTGAACCAATCAGAGATTGCGCCATCTTGATTCAAAACTGAGGCGGAACTTCCGCTGCCTAAGAGTGACTTTGCGGGCAAAGGCGGGTGCACTGACGTCACCATCTTTGAACGAATCAGAATCGCGGAGTCGGTTTGGAACCGGAGGAGCGAGAGTGGATGGAGAGTGTCCAAATGGTATCGCGGTGTATAGGAAATACAGAGAGATATCATTTGGCTGGCCAGGTAAATAGGAAGGGGGAATTCTAGCAACTTTTTGGAAGGACAAAAATGATTCCAATGAACTTTTCTTACATATATCCCTAAATGTTCAAAACGTCTTCAACAAGGGCAGTCACACAATGATTGTTAGATCAAAATCAAAAGATCAAAGTCAGTTTTATTGTCAATTCTGCTATATGTGTTCAACCACTATTGCAACATCCCTCCTGCCAGACACAATTCCATGGATATTATTTAGACCTTTTTTGCACACAAATGTGGTGTCGCAGAGGGTAAAACAGAATGTATTCTGACTGTGTTCCAAACCTGCATGACAGCGTTGGAGTCCATGGGGATGCGGCTGCTCATCATGATTTTCCTGTTGTTGTCGAGTCTGTGCCAGGACACGGAGATGGGGGACTCCCCTGAGCCCTGGCACTCCAGGTTTATGGGCTCCCCCGCCTGAACACGCACGGGACTGGCCGGGCTCACCGTGACAACCGGTGAGTCTGTGGCACCTGGAATAATAGGGCAAAAAATAGTGACTACTCACCACAAGAGGGAGCCATTCTCAAACACATGGGGAAAGCTGCCAATATGTAAGAAGTGAAAAAGATGGGCACATTTCTGTATAATAAGAAGAAAAAAGTTTGTCACAGTTATTTACAGCTTGATCTCCACTAAAGTGTGGCGTTCACCAGTGTTGCTTGTTGAGTTCACAGTACTTTAATTCAGAGGTCTTCAACAGGGGGGTCGCGAAATCTTTTGATTTCGCTTTAAAATAATATAATTTTATATTTTATAGTGTAAAATACAGTATTAACCTGTGTATTATTTTCTTGTATTGGATGTACCATAACAGAGTAGCAATGTTTATACATGACACTAAGCTCAATTTAATATAAAACACAATTCTGTGCCGTATATATAGTAGGGGGTCCCTGGCCCAGTTCGCCATCTGTTTGGGGGTCCCTGGCCTGAAAAACGTTGAAGACCCCTGATTTAATTTATTTGAGTGGCAACAACCAGTACTTGATTTTTGAATATGAAATGTGTTTAATCATTTTGTGAAACCAAAAGCAAAATTCTACTTTGTGTACAATAAATATTTTTTTGTTTTTACCTTCTTATCTTTTATCATCTATATACTGTATCTATAGATGATCTATAAAAAAAGATAATATTAATATATATATATATTTTTATATCTATATAATCTATATTTGATCTATAAATTGACATTCCAGTGTATTCTGCTTACTAAACCCAACTTCCTCCTCATGCAGTACTGTGTACTGAAGTACTCATACAGTATTCAAGTGCACTTACCTCTGATGATCAGAGACACTATGGTTTGGGTGATGCCGAATGGGTTACTGGCCACACAGCGATAGGCTCCATGGTTACTTGGACGAGCATTCACAATGGTAAGAACTGAACCATCAGGACTCACTTTGATGTTTTCTGTAAAATATTACATTATAATGTGATTGTATTGTCTTTTTAGACTACTGTATTTGTTCATATGGCGAGGACGGTGCATACTAATGGACAGACTGCATAATGTAATAATAATAATAATAATAATAATACATTTTATTTATAAAGCGCTTTTCAAGACACTCAAAGACGCTGTCCAGAAGGTAAAATCAGTAATAAAACAAGTAATAAAACAATAAACAATCAGACAAACATTAAACATTAAGAAACATTAAAAGCAGTTTTAAAAAGGTGGGGAGGTCAGAGCAGTCACAGGTCGTGGGAGTGAGTTCCAGAGGGTGGGGGCAGGTTCGGAGCTTGGTCCTGTAGGGGAGGGACAGGAGGGACAGGAGGGACAGGAGGAACAGGAGGGACAGGAGGGACAGGAGGTTGGCGTCGGAGGAACGGAGGGAGTGGGATGGGGTGTGGCGGTGCAGGAGGTCACAGACGTATGATGGGGCCAGGTTATGGAGGGCTTTGTAGGTTATGAGGAGGACTTTGAATTGGATGCGCTGAGGGATGGGGAGCCAGTGGAGGTTTTGGAGGACAGGAGTGATGTGGTCTCGGGAGCGGGTGTGGGTGAGGAGGCGGGCAGCAGAGTTTTGAATGTATTGGAGTTTGTTGAGAGTTTTGGAGGGTAGACCATAGAAAAGGCTATTGCAGTAGTCGATTCGAGAGGTGATGAATGCATGAATGAGTGTTTCGGCAGCAGAGAAAGAAAGGGATGGGCGGAGTCGTGCAATGTTTTTGAGATGAAAGAAAGCAGTCCGGGTTATGTAGTTTATGTGTTGTTGGTATGAGAGTGTGGTGTCAAAAAGAATGCCAAGGTTTCGGATGAGTGGGGATGGAGTGAGGGTTGTGTTGTCTAAGGTCAGGCTGAAGTCGGGTGGATTTGGTATTGTGTTTGGGGCCAATAATGATTAAGTTGGATTAAGGCAGTGCTTCTCAATTATTTTCTGTGACGCCCCCCCCTAGGAAGAAGAAAAAATTTCACGCCCCCCCTCCCTGCGCGCGACTATTAATAGTATTATTTGTCTAGAAAATTGTTATTAGTACACCTCTGCATAACAATGTATCCTTTTATTAGCATTAAAAACAAAAAAGAAAGAAACTTACAACAAAGACTGCACTGTCTTTTTGCACTGAGGACTCAAATATTAATGTGTTTTTAATGCAGATTTGCCCACATTTGTTTTACAGAAACGAAACTTAAAATCACATGTCCAATCTGCATAAACTAAAGGCGCTGAAAAAAAACAACAAAAAACGCTCTGTCCTTGTGCCGCTGATGCGTCAGCTTCTGTCGGACTAAAGGACACAACTCAGTGGAATATATGTGTTTTTTCTGTGACAGAGGATGTTCTGCTGTTGGTGAGTCTGTTCTGTATATCGCGTATTTAAGGTTGCCGCCCCCTGCCCCAGAGCGACAATGAGAGCGCCACTGCCCACTACTGTTGTGGATGTGCAATTACACTTAGTTCTAGTACAGTACGGCAAAAAAGCATGTTTCCCAGGGTCACACGGCGCCCCCCCTGGCATCACACCACGCCCCCCCAGGGGGGCCCGCCCCACTATTTGAGAAGCACTGGATTAAGGTGATGGATTTAGCTAGAAGCTAAATTAGAGACAGTTCTGACAGTCTGTGGGAGCTCAAAGGGGACTCGACTACGCCAATAGGTTACACCTACTTCCCATCACGACTGCAGTACTGTTTGAGAGACAGCTGACTGCCCCTGGGCAGCTGTGGCTGCAGGAAAAGCCAACTCAAGAGTGTGATTGAATGATATGCAAATCATTCAATCACAATACATTCGGATATACAAAAGCTGAAACCACCATCAACACTTCCATTGGTGAACACCTACTAACAGAATCAGATGTTTGGTAGTTTTTTTTCGTTACTACTTTGGACACTTTGAAGAGTTTATAGAACTTTTCTGTGCAAACCTGGACTGCTCAGTATAATCATGTCACAGCAGCCTGTACCTGGCAGAGGCTGGTTACTGGAGCCCTTCCACTCCATGCGCACAGGCTCAGCTCCACTGTACACTTTACACCTGAAGCTCACTGTCTCTCCTACATGCACTGCAGCCGAGTGAGGCTCTGTGCCGATGATCGGGCTCTGCAGACCTGAAACCACAGAGACGTATAACAGCTGTCAACATATGGACCTGACAATGAGCCCATAGAGAATACACAGTGTAAAAACATCCACATTACAAGAGCAGAGCAGAGAGAGGAGAAGGAGATGAAGTCAGATCATGGAGAAACCTTTGCTGAGGTCAGCCTGGGCTATGACGGACGGAGTATGCAGTAATGTAAGTAAATGTGAGAAAAACATCCTCCCTGCAGCCCCGTCCCTCCTTTGTGGATGACTGAGCCTCTTTCATTTCCTACTCTGCCATATTTAATCACAGAAATAGGCGATGCAACACTGCCCTGGAAAATGTGACAATAAAGCCGCTGTCTCAACTTTACCAACACAACTTAACATTACGTAATGAAAAACAGAACACAAAAAAAGTCATAGATTCTCTACTTTTGACAATGACAACCTCCCTACTGTTTAGCCATAATCAACTTTCTCTTATTAATTATGTCCTACTTTATGAAAATGTTACGGAATAAAATAGATAGGTCCTTTTTTGTAAATATGTAAAAAACACTGAAACTTTTCTGTTGGAGGGTCTGCCACTTGCTTATCTATGGATCTATGGAAATGCTATTGCTTTGCTTGGAATATTCCAGAATATGGCATTAAACGTATCTATCTTGCATTAATATGGTTATATTATATTTTATTGCTGAAAAACCTGCATTCTTACTGTGAGTTGGCTCACTTCTCCACAGATCCGACCTGTAACCTGGCCTGTTTCCATGAAACTAGATAAGTTTAATGCTGTACTGTGGAATATTGCAGGCAAAGCAATCTCACATAATTACATAGTGCACCTATACGCATGTGCAATGAACGAATGAGTGAGTATCCAGTATCATATGACAGAGGTATTAAATCTGAATCTGAGCCTTCTTTCGGCAATAAAACAAGTAGTTTTACTCACCCATAGCAGTTTGGTGTCAATTGGAGCAGTTTTGTAGAACTTATGTTGAGCCGTTCTGTTCTACTAATGATCCCGTATCCGTTAGCGTGAGTGCTCGGGGCATTACTTTGCGGTGTCCAAATAACACAAACTTTAGCACTTTTCAAATCACAGAAGATCGCTGTGTCAGGGTAGACTTTTAGTGGATTCCAAAACGGCCTGAAACCCGATATGCAGCTATAGTTTCATTTGATGACGTCATCAGAGAGGACAGTGCGCATGCGTGAACTCAGCTGTTTTGTAAACACCGCTAGTCCGAAACAAGCTAACACCGCTCTGAACTTTACTTTTCTGTTGCGATATCGGGTTTCAGGCCGTTTTGGAATCTACTAAAAGTCTACGCTGACACAGCGATCTTCTGTGATTTGAAAAGTGCTAAAGTTTGTGTTATTTGGAGACCGCAAATCAGTGCCCCGAGCACTCACGCTAACGGATACGGGATCATAGAAGAACAGAACGGCTACAACATAAGTTCTGCGATACTGCTCCAATTGACACCAAAGTGCTATGGGTGAGTAAAACTACTTGTTTTATTGCCGAAAGAAGGCTCAGATTGTAAAAAAAACATTAATTTTCCTTTAAGCTTTGTGCCACTTTTTGTTTCATATTGCTACAAATAACTAGCAAGAAAGTAACAATAAACCTGGCCATAAGTATTTTAATTTAAATGTCAATAGATGCAATAGATTCTCCGATACAATTTCAACTTCCATTGTCTTCTTGTAATTAAAACCTTATTAATCTTTTCAGAATCCATTCATCTAAACCTTGCATTGTGAATAAAAGTCCAGACTTACGTGAGCTGGATGAAGTCACAGACACAGAGACAGAGGACTGGCGGATTTGACCTCCCGGGCTTCCGTAGGGACCCTGCACTTGACAGATATACTCCCCAGAGTCTTCAGGGGAGGCAGAGAGGATACGCAGCTGATTACCCAAAATCTGCACACACAAAACCCAACTCAGTACAGAAATATACACGGAAATCTGAAGCAAACTTTGAAGCAAATTTATTACAACAGACTTTTACTGCATAACTTGAATTTACGGTTTACATACTGTACATATATTTAGTTCACTGGCAGAGGCAAGGTATTGAAATCAAGTCACAAATGTTTCTATCTAGCTGTTTCTGTCACGTTAACGTAACTTCATTATTCAGAAGGTTTGATTCCGTAAAGCTGATCACAAGCTTGAGGAATGGTAATTAATTAGACAAGAAAATTGGAGTTAGTGTTGTTTGGTTATGGTGTCATTAATTGTGAATAACTGCAAAATCCTGATCATTGTTACATCCTTCTCTAATGTATGTGTATCGACCAAATCGTACACAAGGTAATTCAAAGTACAATAAAGAAATGACAATCACAATACAAATAAAACAAAACAACTTTAGTCTAAAGAGCGTTTTCATGGACTCGAAAAATCCGACCATGTACCGGACGTGCGGCCATGTTGGAGATATCGCTCACTCAAAGTAAACACGCTTATAAAGCAACCGTGGAGAAAAACTCAAAATTTTGCGATAAACCTTCCACATTGGAATCCAAAACCTCTGATAGTTGCCCAGTTGTATAGAGATCATTTGGATGCCAAAGAAAAGGAGCGTTATATGAACAAACTCAAAATAACTGGGCAAGAAGATCCGTATGAGATGGATTCAAGTTTGTTCAGTGACAGCGGCGATTTGTTGATTTTGCTGCTGTAAGAGATCCCGATGTTGTGAACTACCTGGACTTCTCCCCAAGCCCTGATACAGCACAAGACCTTCAGAGCTCTAAAAGTCTGGAGGAACATCCAGTTTGTTTGTGGATGGTACGAGAGCGTAAATTGTGGAAAGTTGGAGACAAACATATTGTGACTGTCAAGGTCAGCAGACTTGTATTACATGTGTAACGTGGTTAAGTACGAGTATATTGCTTTTTATTATTCACATTTTGCAAAGATTAAAATATTAATATTGTAATACAATTTACTGTAGGGGCTAATGAAGCAAATGAACATGTACAAGTATTCATAACTAACAAAGTTGAATAAGTTACTGATGTATGGACCTAAAAAATGACGATAACAATCACAATGCACAGTATGAAATATCTATGAGCTGAGCATATGTGAATGTTGTCATGATTTTCCCATCCAAGTTCTGTTGAAGACTGGCGATCCACAATCGCTTCCTTTCCGTTGATAAACGCTCTGTCTGTTCTAGGGATGTCCCGATCCGATCACGTGATCGGGGCCGATTTCCGATTGGACTCGATCGGAATCGATCGGAATCGGACGTTACCTCCCGATCAGGATTTGATATATATGCATATATATTCTTATTATTTTTGAACATATCCTAGATGAGATCTGTGGTTTTGCGGTGGCACAGAGTGAGACTTCACACAGAAACATCAACACGTGTGGCAGGACACGCTATTGGTTAAATACACGGGAGCAGCTCGAAGCACAAAGCGCGAGTACAGAGGGGAGATAAGAAGAGCGCTATAATGAGCGCTATAAGAACACTATAATGTTTGGCGAGTATGTCTGCGGTCTGGAAATACTATAAAGTTGATGACAACAACATTGCCATAGCAAACGGTGGGATATGCAAACTTGGGACTGCGAGGGGTGGAAAGGAAAGGGCGACATTTAACACAACAAACCGATACGGCACCTCAAAAACACCCGACACAACCCAGCCAAAGACGAGTCAGCTCACGCTGCAGGAGAGTTTGAAAAGGAGAGAAAAAATGCCCCTTGACAGTGCGAAGGCCCAGGAAACCACAGCCAGGAGCACAAATGATCACAATGAGTGACCTACCATTCGCCTTTGTAGAGAACCCTGGATTTCTTCTGCTTATGGAGCACGGCCAACCTCGATTTGAAGTGTCATCTCACCACTATTTCAGCGAGAAAGATCTGCAGCTCTTTATAAGAAGATTTCTGACAAACTACATGTCCTGTTATCAGATGTACCCCATGTTTCACCACAGACATCTGGAGTTCATCCGTGACACCCAGAAAGATAAATAATAAGTAATAAGTGTACTTAAATAATACTACTACTACTACTACTAATAATAATAAGTATACTTTTTTTTATGTATTATGTAAGTATTGGATCGGGACTCGGTATCTGCAGATACTCAAAATCAAATGATCGGAATCGGATCGGAGGGCCAAAAAACCTGATCGGGACATCCTAGTGTGTTCATCCTGCTTTAGGTAAACGATAGAACTGCAGGTGTTTTTCTCTGTCCAGATTTATTGTGACAGCCCAGGACCCGACAATAGTCCACCATGCACTGTTCGCTTTGTTTCGAATATCTCCAGTATGGCCGACTTCCGGATTAGGATGTGAAAACACTCTATTGTACACCTTGAGTACCTGGTGATTGGAGGAGAGGCGTCCGCTGGCTCTGGTCCATGTGACCTGAGGAGGAGGGTTTCCAGGAGCAAAACAGTTGAGCTCCAGACTCTGTCCCTCCTGAACATCAGCGATGGAGGGCTGGATCGTGACGCCTGAAGACACATGGTCCGCTGAGGAGAAAGTAAAGCAAGATGAACACGATAAATACATTTCATATTAATCATGGGTTTCAAATTGTTGCCATTTTTGTCACTCTGAAACGATGATGCAACATTCTCAATTTGATTGTTCTGCAATAATGTAAATTAAGAAAGATGTCATTCAAAGTTCCATAGCTATCCATACCTACTTTTGTCTCCTAAACCGTACTTTCGTGTGGTGCCACTTCCAGTTAAACAGTAATCCTTTTCAACTTACAATTAATTATGAGTAGTAAAAAAAATAAAGTTAATCTGTGCAAAATGTTCAATGTTCATGTGCGCCAAAAAGAAACACTGCACCAATTCTCTGGACTTTAAAGGTCCCATGGCATGAAATTTTCACTTTCTGAGGTTTTTGAACGTTAATGTGAGCTCCCCTACCCTGTTTAGGGCCCCCCAATGGCTAAAAGTTGCAAAATGTCTAAACTGAGCATTTGCGATCCTTTTCTGCGTTTGAAAAAAACACAGCTCAAATGGGCGATTCTGAACAAGGAAACTATGTGACGTCACATCGAAAAATGCAGTTCCACCCCCGTCTGTCTCTACTCACCGTCTCTGTAAATCACGCCCAGAGAGTTTGGACTGCGAATGAGCTACGCAATGCGAAATACGTTTTTTGATTTGCCTGGAGGCACGTCTGAGTGTTTCTAGGCTCGGAAGTCCTTTATCTGAGCCTCTGGACCTTTGAACAGCAGTGGTTTGATTTTATTTTCTGTGAAAATGTGTTTTTTTCATTGAAATGCCTCTCCTTTCTTCCTCCGCGCATAAAACGCGGAAGTGGGAGACAGCGCACAGACGCAGCGAAACAGGGGCGCATTTGCCCCCCACCCGCTCCTCTAACCTATCTCTGTCCTTCTCATTTGCATTCAAGCAACAAGGCCCAGAATGAGGTGTTCAGATAGTTATTTTCTGACTCTGACTGTGTACATGTGTCTTTCTCATGCACTGAGTGTTGATTTTGAAGAAGGATTCATTTACAGTATTAGGGAACCATTCAGGAGCCATATAAAAGCATCAAGAAGTACCATGTCATGGGACCTTTAAAACAGCTCTATCGTCCGTAATGAACTTATTGCTGTCAAGATCGGCAGACCCATGCAAAATAATACAACCTGAATGATGATGGCAGTGACCAGGTATGGAAGGTCATTTGTTTAATCAGATTTTGAATTTTAAATGCCATTGAATTTCTCACTTTGAATTTTTTAACGCTGAAAAAACATGTTTTAATTATTTTTATTCTGAATGTCAGTTAATGAAATTCTATGTGTACATTTTCAGTGTTTAAATTCAATATTAAAAAAATCACCTTTTAAATATTCAACAGACATATTTTCAAGCTCTCAAATTCAACAGTCAAAATTCAGAGTGTAAAATTCGCAGTGTAAATAATTCACAGCAAAGATCCAAGATGCCGAGGCAGAAGCAATCGATCCAAAGTGATCCTATCAAATTTAGTAACAAACAGGAAATGGTGCAGTGAAGCGATCTGATTGGTCAGAATTAGCCTAATCAAAACCTCATTTCTTTTATTTGTTAAGTGTAAACCCCGCCCACAGATGAGAACGGCCAATAGGAAACAGCCTCTGTCCTCCTCACTCACATGGGATCGATTGTTTCTGCCTCGGCGAACTTTTTTACTGCAAATTTTACACTCTGAATTTTACTGTTGAATTTGAGGACATGAAAATATCTGTGCTGAATATTTAAGTCGAAATTTTTATTTTCAATTTGAAACATATTGAAAAAAGTTTATTTCAAAATTCAGCAACTAAAATTCAGAATAAAAGAAATTCAGTGGTTTTTAAAATTCAAAATTTAATGGAACAAATTATTTTCCATAGACCACAGCAGCTTCCGGAATAAGGTGAAGGGTCAGAATTGCATTTAAAGGTCCCATGGCATGAAATTTTCACTTTTTGAACATTAATGTGAGCTCCTCTACCCTGTTTAGGGCCCCCCCCAATGGTTAAAAGTTGCAAAATGTCTAAACTGAGCATTTGCGATCCTTTTCTGCGTTAGAAAAAAAATCAGAGCTCAAACGGGCGATTTTGAACAAGGAAACTTATTGACGTCAGATCGAAAAAAGAAATGCAAATGCAGTTCCCCCCCCGTCTGTCTGTACTCAGCGTCTCTGTAAATCACGCCCAGAGAGTTTGGACTGCGAATGCGCTAGGCAATGCGAAATGTGTTTTTTTATTTGCCTGGAGGAACTTGCGAGTGTTTCTAGGCTCGGAAGTCCTTTATCTGAGCCTGTGGATATCTGAAACAGCAGTGGTTTAATTTTATTTTCTGTGGAAATGTGTTTATTTTTCAATGGAACGCTTCTCATCTCTCCCCCCGTGCAAAAACACGGAAGTGGGTCACAGAGCGGAGTGGAGAGCTTGGCCACGCCCCCACCCCCTACTATAGGCCATCTCTGTCCTCATTTGCATTAAAGCAACAACGCCCATAATGGAGTGTTCCAGAGTGACATTTATGACTCTTTCTCATCTTATCTCTGTTTCTCATGCACTGAGTGTTGATTTTGAAGAAGGATTCATTTACAGTATTAGGGAACCATTAACGGGATATGCCACCCCCAGGTCAAATTTGGGCATCTCCCCACAGTCCAGAGACTAAAATAAGTGGTGGAAAGCGTTTTCCTGCTCACCCAGCCATTGTCCGAGTCTGTCGCCACTGACCGCCGCGGTATCTGGTGCTCCTCCGCGTTAGACTGGAGTCTAACGTCGCCAGAGAAAGATTTCGGCCAAAAGGAATTAATTTGCTCGATGCGTTTCCCAATTACTTTATGTGTAGTGCGCATTCATATCGAGTGCAAATAAATGTGCAAATCAACACGGAGAGCTTGACTTGGTCATTTTGGGTGGGAACTATTTTCCAGTGCGTAAGAATACAGCCGTATCACGCACCACGTTGTGCAACAGGGGAACTCCCTTCCCGGTGCGTAACTGGGATTCCCCTGGTAGCATGCTGCGTGATACGGCTGTATTCTTACGCACTGGAAAATAGTTCCCACCCAAAATAATAATTAATTAATAATTGACCAAAAAATGACCAAGGCAAGCTCTCCGTGTTGATTTGTACATTTATTTGCACTCGATATGAATGCGCACTACACATAAAGTAATTGGGAAACGCATCGAGCAAATTAATTCCTTTTGGCCGAAATCTTTCTCTGGCTACGTTAGACTCCAGTCTAAGGCGGAGGAGCACCAGATACCGCGGCGGTCAGTGGCGACAGACTCGGACAATGGCTGGGTGAGCAGGAAAACGCTTTCCACCACTTATTTTAGTCTCTGGACTGTGGGGAGATGCCCAAATTTGACCTGGGGGTGGCATATCCCTTTAAGGAGCCATATAAAAGCATCAAGAAGTACCATGTCATGGGACCTTTAAAGAAAGCCTAGAATGTTTCTTATGAGGTGAAATAAGTGGCTGTTGAGACCGTTGCAGTACTGTGACCAAGCCAAGTTCGTATAGCACAATTAGAAACCCCCAAACAGCTAATTAATCAATCAGTGAAGAGAAAAAAGGGGCAACGGTAACTCAGTCAGGAAGAAGATGGATGGATGAAGAAAACAAGCAATTCACAGTAGCAAAAATGTGACCAAATAATATAAAAGTAGATAAAGTAAAACAAAACAGTAAAATGTGCTGGTCTTCCTTTCTGCACCGTCGGTGTTGTGTTACCTCTGAGCACAGTGACTTTGATGGGGGCACTGTTGGAGCCGATGCTGTTGGTGCCCACACACGTGTAGACCCCCGAGTCAGACAGCCTCATGTTTGGGATGAGCAGAGTCCCGATGTCTGTGCGGTCCATACGAGCCTGAGGACACATGCAAACGTATTACAAGTCTGTATTTATGTCATTATTTAAAGACAGTTTATTTGGTAACATTACACTAATAAAACACCACTTACCTGTTTCTTTTAAAGCACAAATCAAGATCTAAGAATCTACAAGGCACGTGTGACATTTTGGAAGCTTGGCACTTTTTGAATTGCATTTAAAAGTTCATATTTTATGTAAATGTAACTCATATTTTAGATGATGAAGGTGTATTTCTGGTGAAGAGTCTGCCATCTGCTTGTGTCCATGTAAATGTTAGTGCTTTGTATTGTTTCATAGTATGGCATTAAACGTACTGATCTCCATGGAAACAAGCAGGTGACATCCCCATTAGTTACAGGTCAGATCTGTGGAGAGGAGAACGCACTGTACACATTTTTTTCAAGATATTTTTCGCCATTAAAACAACTGTACAAAAAAAATTTAATGCTATATTGCGAGACATCCCAAAGATTGCAATAATCTCCATAGAGACAAGCATGGGGCGTGCCCTCCACCAGAAAAATTGAAGGTTATATTTAAAAATATATATACACTCAACAAAATATAAACGCAACACTTTTGTTTTTGCTCCCATTTTTCCTGAGATGGACCCAAAGATCCAAAATTCACTCCAGATACACAACACTACCATTTCTCTCAAACATTGTTCACAAATCTGTCCAAATGTGTGACAGTGAGCACCTCTGCCCCGCCGAGGCAATCCACCCCACCTCACAGGTGCGCCACATCAAGATGCCGATCCGACATCATGACCAGTGCACAGGTTTTTTTTAAGATTAGGCTTAAGCCTTTATTGGTCTCACACACAATGACACACAGAAATTTGACTTCTGCATTTGACCCATCCTTTTTTCAGGAGCAGTGAGCAGCCATCTTTTTCGGCGCCCGGGGGGCAGTACCGTGAAGGGTCTTGCCCAAGGACCCGGTAGGTGCGCCTCAGACTGCCCACAATAAAAGGCCACCACAAAATGTGCATTTTTTTTTGCTTTATTGGGGGTCTGGGGACTCAGAACCAGTCAGTATCTGGTGTGACCACCATTTGCCTCATGCAGTGCAACACATCTTCTTCACATAGAGTTTATCAGATTGTCAGTTGTGGCCTGTGGAATGTTGGTCCACTCCTCTTCAAAGGCTGTTATGGACGAAGAACACAGGTGCATTTTATTGATGGCATTTTGAATGCACAGAGATACCGTGATGAGATCCTGAGGCCCATTGTTGTGCCATACATCCATGAACATCACCTCATGTTTCAGCAAGATAATGCACGGCCCCATGTTGCAAGGATCTGTACACAATTCTTGGAAGCTGAAAATGTCCCAGTTCTTGCATGGCCAGCATACTCACCGGACATGTCACCCATTGAGCATGTTTGGGATGTGCTTGACCGGCGTATACGACAGCGTGTACCAGCTCCCACTAATATCCAGCAACTTCACACAGCCATTGAAGAGGAGTGGACCAACATTCCACAGGCCACAACTGACAATCTGATAAACTCTATGCGAAGAAGATGTGTTGCACTGCATGAGGCAAATGGTGGTCACACCAGATACTGACTGGTTCTGAGTCCCCAGACCCCCAATAAAGCAAAAAAAAATGCACATTTCGGGGTGGCCTTTTATTGTGGGCAGTCTGGGGCGCACCTGTGCACTGGTCATGATGTCGGATCGGCATCTTGATGTGGCGCACCTGTGAGGTGGGGTGGATTGTCTCGGCGGGGCAGAGGTGCTCGCTGTCGCACATTTGGACAGATTTGTGAACAATGTTTGAGAGAAATGGTAGTGTTGTGTATCTGGAGTGAATTTTGGATCTTTGGGTCCATCTCAGGAAAAATGGGAGCAAAAACAAAAGTGTTGCGTTTATATTTTTGTTGAGTATATATATGATTCTATAATATTTTAATATGTAAAAAACCAAGTCAAAAACAAGTACATATTTTTGGCTTATAAGGTCCGATATTATGCAAAACTTACTCTTGTGACTTTTAAACCATACATGAAGTTGTGTTTTGTTTTTTTCACACATGTTTGAGTAATGCATCTCCAAAGCTCAAAACGCTCTGTTTCACCTTGTGATGTCACGAAGTTAAACACTACCTTTTAAATTGAGCTCAATAGAGATTGGCACTTCCAGGGCTGAAATGATGCATATGATTCTAGTGAAAGTGTACGGTGTTTAAAGGAGAATTAACGGTTTTTTTAACAAGCCTTATTTCGGTAATAAAACAAGTTGTTTTACTCACCCATAGCACTTTGGTGTCATATGGAGCACTTCCGGAGATGTTTTAGATTTGCGATCTCCGTAATGTGAGTTCTCGGGGCACATGTTTGCGGTCTCCAAATAACACAAACTTTAGCACTTTTCAAATCATAGAAGCTCAATGTCTACAGTTTCGTTTGTGTCAAAAGTGGCCTGTAATCCGAGATTTATCCATAGTTTCGAGTAGATGAGGAGGCCAGTGCGCATGTGCGGAGTCACAGTTTATTTCGCTCTCAGCTCCCGGGACCCAAACATGAAACGCAAAGCTGTAAATTATGGATAAATCTCGGATTACAGGCCACTTTTGACTCAAACGAAAGCGTAGACTAAGACATTGAGCTTCTATGATTCGAAAAGTGCTAAAGTTTGTGTTATTTGGAGCCCGCACGGGGCATATATTATATGTCCCGAGAACTCACATTACGGATATCGCAAATCTAAAACATCTCCGGAAATTCTCCATATGACACCAAAGTGCTATGGGTGAGTAAAACAACTTGTTTTATTACTGAAATAAGATTGTAAAAAACGTTAATTCTCCTTTAAAACCACCGCATGACGTCACAAGGTGGAACAGAGTGTTTTCAGTTTGAGAGAAGAACTAAATCGTATAAAACACCTGTGAATGAAACAAAACACAACTCCAGGTCTGTTTTATAACATGGATCATAAAATAGCATAATATGGACCCTTTAACTTTGCAAAGATTTTTAAAAATACTTTGGACAGATGGGAGTCATTTCTAGATAGCCATATTTTGAGATCATGATAAACTATGATGTCATTTTGGCCTAATTAGTCACGGACGCCCTTTAGATTCTCAAAAACGTGTGTACATTCGGACACAGACTAATCGCTAGCTCCGAGTAACACAAAAAGCGCTACAACTACAGCACAGGACTCCAGGACACGACAGGGCTTGTTAAAACTACTGCTCAGACTTCTAGGATTTTCTGTTTGGGATTAAAAAGCTGTTGCACATTTGTACACAAATGTGAGCCCAAAGCCACGACCCACTATCTTCAATGACAGGTGTTAATATGCAAAAAGCCATGACTTTGAAGAGCGCTCTTTTATACCACCTTGAAAAGCAGATTACAGTTTCAACTATGATGACAAGGATGCAGCCAATGGGTAATCACTTGACCTTAGTGAAATCTGATGGATATCTACTTGAGTTAAAGTACTTGGTATGGTTGTCACACAATAAACCCAGTTACACATCAAGCTGAAAACTATTGAAAGATAATAGAAACTTGTACGTGTCCCCATAGACTGTATATATAAATGGACATAGCTAACCCGCTAGCTGCCGTGTTCCAAATAAGAAGTGAGCATGGGGGTGCTTCCGGCTCCATCGACTCCTCTTCCTGCTGCAGTGAGCCTTGTCATTTTAAAGGTCCCATGGCATGAAATTTTCACTTTCTGAGGTTTTTGAACGTTAATGTGAGCTCCCCTACCCTGTTTAGGGCCCCCCCCCCCATGGCTAAAAGTTGCGAAATGTCTAAACTGAGCATTTGCGATTAGAAAAAATCAGAGCTCAAACGGGCGATTTTGAACAAGGAAACTTATTGACGTCAGATCGAAAAAAGAAATGCAAATGCAGTTCCACCCCCGTCTGTCTGTACTCAGCGTCTCTGTAAATCACGCCCAGAGAGTTTGGACTGTGGAGGAGCTACGCAATGCGAAATACGTTTTTTTATTTGCCTGGAGGAACTTGCGAGTGTTTCTAGGCTCGGAAGTCCTTTATCTGAGCCTGTGGATATCTGAAACAGCAGTGGTTTGATTTTATTTTCTGTGGAAATGTGTTTATTTTTCAATGGAAGGCTTCTCATCTCTCCCCCCGTGCAAAAACACGGAAGTGGGTCACAGAGCGGAGCGGAGAGCTTGGCCACGCCCCCACCCCCTACTATAGGCCATCTCTGTCCTCCTCATTTGCATTAAAGCAACAACGCCCATAATGGAGTGTTCCAGAGTGACATTTATGACTCTTTCTCATCTTATCTCTGTTTCTCATGCACTGAGTGTTGATTTTGAAGAAGGATTCATTTACAGTATTAGGGAACCATTAAGGAGCCATATAAAAGCATCAAGAAGTACCATGTCATGGGATCTTTAAAATGTTCATTTGGACACACTCCACATGATCCAAATCCGAGGCCATGGTTGTCGACCGGTAAAAGGTGGCTTTCACTCACCGGGTGGGTGGAGAGTCCTTGCCTCAAGTGGAGGAGTTCAAGTATCTCGGGGTCTTGTTCACGAGTGAGGGGAGGATGGGGCGTGAGATTGACAGGTGGATCGGTGCAGCGTCGGCAGTGATGCGGTCGCTGTACCGGACCGTTGTGGTGAAGAGGGAGCTGAGCCAAAAGGCGAAGCTCTCGATTTACCGGTCAGTCTACGTTCCTACCCTCACCTATGGTCATGAGCTTTGGGTAATGACCGAAAGGACGAGATCGCGGATACAAGCGGCCGAAATGAGTTTCCTCCGCAGAGTGGCTGGGCGCACCCTTAGAGATAGGGTGAGGAGCTCAGTCACACGGGAGGCGCTCGGAGTAGAGCCACTGCTTCTCCACGTTGAGAGGAGCAGCTGAGGTGGCTCGGGCATCTGTTTCTGATGCCTCCTTAACGCCTCCCTCGGGAGGTGTTCCGGGCATGTCCCACCGGGAGGAGGCCACGGGGAAGACCCAGGACACGCTGGAGGGACTATGTCTCCCGGCTGGCCTGGGAACGCCTTGGGGTCCCCCCGGAGGAGCTGGAGGAAGTGTCCGGGGTGAAGGAAGTCTGGGAGTCCCTGCTTAGACTGTTGCCCCCGCGACCCAGCCCCGGATAAGAGGAAGAAAATGGATGGATGGATGGATAGGACCATTAAACCGAGATTTGAGTTTTGAGTTTTGATTTCAAGACATTTCAAGATATTTGTACACTACACACGGTACTTAAAGGTGCAGTTGGGCTGAAAATGAGTTTTAATAAAGTTTGCAAACACCTGACGGGGATAGAGGAGCAGAAGGGCAGAGTGTGGGGGTGGATTACTGTATCCGGGGGGCATCGGGGGCAAAGCTGTTTGCTCGTACCCATCGGACCGTGGGGAGAAGGGGGTCTCAATCTAGTCTGAATCCTCTGGTGGGTTTTCAAAGCGGTCTGTGACATTCATTTCTGCGTGGTCGCACGTCTGCCCCTGGGAAAGGCTAACTCAACACAGCGGCTCCGTCAGGCAGAACTAACCAGGCGCGAGGAGTGTATACAGAAGCGAGAGCCACAGAGGAGGGGAGGACCACAAAACATGTCTGTCTATATCACACCTACTGTATACGTGATGTTCTGTCTACTGTACAAAGTGGATTCTACACCATGAGGGTCTAAAAGGTCTGCAGTACAAGTAATGCTTGATTAAATGTGAGGACTAAACCAGGATAGTCTTAATCAGGTCTACAGGACTAAACTAGGAACTGGATCTAAAAAAACAAAACAAAAACATGGTTAAATCCAACAGATAAGGTCTTAACCAAGCCGAGCTCAAGTTTTGAAGACTTATGAATGAAATTCAGTAAAACTAAACCATGGTTAGACCAGGACTAAACATCCAGGACTATAGTGGGACTAGAATAGGACAGGTCAGGTCTCTCCTAGGACTCAAGTACAACTAAACCTTGTCTAAATTAGGACCAAACCAGATCTAAATCAGGACTAAATAAGGACTTAACTGAAACTGAACCAGATCTAAACCATGTCTATAACAGAATTAACTACACACAATCCCAGTTTTACCAAGGACTAAACCAGACCTGAACCAGAGCTAAACGAGGACTAAACTCAAACTTACATGGGGAGCTTAGTATTTCCCAAATGATATGTACAGTGGTCCCTCGTTTATCACGGGGGTTAGGTTCCAGAAATAACCCGCAATGAGTGAAATCCGCAAAGTAGGAGAACTTTATATTTTACAATTATTATATATGTTTTAAGGCTGTAAACGCCTTAAAACACTGGAATTAACGTTTCGTCACATTTCTCTCTCGTTTAAACACTCAAACTTTCGTAGATTTTCAACTAAATGTATTAATAGTGAAGCGTGGGGGCTCCGCCGGGAGCTCCGCCGGGAGCCCCGCCGGGAGCCCCGCCAGACGCGCAAGGGGAGCGGAGACATGAGTCACTGGATCTGCAGGAAGCACCGCTCGTCCAACGGCACTGTCACGTCCCGGGACGCGACGCACACCAACCCCTTGGAGAAGTGCGCCACACGTGCACCCCTCATCATGGACAAATCCGTGACACAGCAGCACGACCGGGGCAAGGCCGGGGCTACGAGCACGAGATTGAACCGCGGCGCCCGGACCATGCCTCCCCCTCAGGACCGCGTCCTCGCAGCCCGACCCACAAACCGAACACACACAAACGAACACAAGAGCCGCACAAAACCAGCAAAGAGCCGCACGGGGTGATTTAATCCTGGTTTAGATCTGGTCTAGTCCCGGTTTAGTCCAGGTCTAGACCTGGTCCAGTCCTGGTTTAGTCCAGGACCAGTCCAGGTTTAGACCTGGTTTAGACCTGGTCTAGACCTGGTTTAGTCCACGTTTAGTCCTGGTCTAGTCCTGGTCTAGTCCCGGTCCCCCCTGCATCCCCCATCTATCAATCGGCAAAGGTCTACAGTCTCTTAGCCAATCAGGACGCAGAACACAATGTTACACTATAAAAAAATGTTACACTATAAAAAAAAAAAAAAAAAATTTTTAAATCCGCGAAACAGCGAGGCTGCGAACAGTGAACCGCGATAGAGCGAGGGACCACTGTACTCCTAAAATAAATCTGAGACAACACATGGCATACATGGAGGAAAATAAACGTCAATAGGTCTAAATCAGGACTAAACCAAGAGCATGGACAGAACAGACCTCTGTATCTCCAAATATGCACCCTGACTGCTTCAAAGTATGAGAGCCAAAGATCAGCGGTGATGATGATGATGATGATGTGACGAACCAGAACGCAGACGCATGAAACACTCAGATTAATGTGACACAAGACAGGCACAGCAGACAAGTTCCAATGTGATTTTCAATTCAAGCAGGAAGACGTTTCTACCATTTCGATCAGTCACTGTCAACCGATCACCTCTCACACCGTACATACAGGTGTTCAGAATCGTCTCTCCCATTTTAAAATGATTCTGACGGCTATTAGCCTCTTCATCTCCACCACAGCAGGAGAATTATCAGCCTCCTCAGCCTTTTAACCCAACAAATCAATACTCCCTTTAATGCATAACCTGCCGATGCCTAAAGCCAGTGTTAATACTTTTAATGATTCCTGGGTGAAATATAAATGAAACTAGCACTACAAAGTCTACTGGGTTAGCAGCTAACCATAAATCATCAGCTAGACACTCAAATAAATACAATGTTGACTTAAAAATAATATATATTATGTCTTTTAGATCTATTGTTATGTTCATTCAAAGCAAAAAAGTTATTTCATCATTTTGTGTTCCAGTCAGAAAGCAGAATGAGCTCCACAGTTTGAGTTGCCAGATTTTACAACTAAAAATCAGCTCTCTCTGTGATATGATGTGTAACCATGGCAGCTAATAGCATCTTGGCTTCAGTACTGATTTAATTTCTGTTTTTAAACCAGTGTGAGATTTGGATTTCCAGTGAGGAAAAGATGAACAGATTACAAATGAATACAAGTAAAGTAGTGGCTCTAAAGCCCTATTCGGACGGGATTAGTTTTATGGGGTGACATGGGGTGAAGTAATAATTAACAGGGAATTTAGTCCTGTCTGAACGCCGTTTCACCTTCTGTAAAACGGTCTGGAGGAATTACCATAGGTAGTATTAATCCTGTGCGAATGCGACCCTCGGGAAAGATGTATGTAATATTTTGTCACATCCGTTTAAAGAAATAATTTACTGCAATTTTCAAACACGGAGGAGCTTGAAGCGCTTTGTTTTGCCGGCAAACAAAATGATCTACCGGTACTCTCAAACAAACGCACACATCGACCAATGAAAAAGACCAAGAGGTATAAATCAGTCGTCAGAGGCATGAAACGTCTGCTTGTTTTAGGTCATGTTTGCTCTATTAGTCCTGATTATGGGCAATAATTTGCATAGTTCGCTAATATTACACATAGGCTAATCACGACTTCTCTATCTTCAGCTGAGAGTCAACGAATACGTGACGGCAGAGCGTAAACAAACTCCTCCCATGTCAAATGAATATTCTGGACATTTCTTGTCCTGTGTGAATGGGGTCATTTATATTAAAGGTCCCATGGCATGAAATTTTCACTTTCTGAGGTTTTTGAACGTTAATGTGAGCTCCCCTACCCTGTTTAGGCCCCCCCCCCCATGGTTAAAAGTTGCAAAATGTCTAAACTGAGCATTTGCATTTTTTTCTGCGTTACAAAAAATCGGAGCTCAAACGGGCGAGTTTGAACAAGGAAACTTATTGACGTCAGATCGAAAAAAGAAATGCAAATGCAGTTCCACCCCCGTCTGTCTGTACTCAGCGTCTCTGTAAATCACGCCCAGAGAGTTTGGACTGCGAATGCGCTAGGCAATGCGAAATGCGTTTTTTTATTTGCCTGGAGGCACGTCCGAGTGTTTCTAGGCTCGGAAGTCCTTTATCTGAGCCTCTGGACCTTTGAACAGCAGTGGTTTAATTTTATTTTATGTGGAAATGTGTTTATTTTTCAATGGAACGCTTCAAATCTCTCCCCCGTGCAAAAACAAGGAAATGGATCAGCTGTGGGCGGAGACCGGAGCGTTTGGCCACGCCCCCACCCTCTACTATTGGCCAGCTTTTTTCTCCTCATTTGCATTCAAGCAACAACTCCCATAATAAAGAGTTTGAGAGAGATATTTATGACTCTTTGATTTTGAAGAAGGATTCATTTACAGTATTAGGGAACCATTAAGGAGCCATATAAAAGCATCAAGAAGTACCATGTCATGGGATCTTTAAAGAGGTCCCATGATAAACCGACATTACTCTACATCCCCCTGGAATAGGGTTTTATACTGATAAACGTCAGTTGCAAACTTGGGACTCTTGCAAGATTTCCATTTCTGGTTAGTCTTCAGGATTATCGAGTTATACCAAGAGCACCGATTTCATCTTTTTAATGTATTGATCCAATGAGCTATTTTAAAGGTCTTGTACCAAAAGGTACCAAAAAGGTACCAAAAGGTAAAATTAATGTCACCCCAGTACAGCTACAGTATAATGTATAAGCAACTCTTGAAGTCAAAATGTGTGTGCTACGTGCTGTCTGTATCTAATTAGAAAGTGTTTCATTGTATGAAAGGTAATTTGTTCCATCAGATTTTGAATTTTAAATACCACTGAATTTCTCGCTTTGAATTATTTTTATTCTGAATTTGAGTTGCTGAAATTTTAAGTATAGTTTTTCAATAAATAAAAAAAAATCACCTTTTAAATATTAAGCACAAATATTTTCAACTCCTCAAATTCAACAGTAAAATTCAGAGTGTAAAATTTGCAGTGAAAAATTACACAATAAAGATCCAAGAAGCCAAGGCAGAAGCAATCGATCCTGTGTGAGTGAGGAGGACAGAGGCTGTTTCCTGTTGGTTCTCATCTGTGGGCGGGGTTTACACTTAACAGAGATGAGTGTCTCAGTTCACAGTGTGCACAGTCCGGAGTGTGGTTTTAAGGGCAATCCACGAACCGCATGGGCGTCAGCGAAATGGGACTACCAGATGCAGCCGCTGACTCCATTTTCTCCCAGAGAAAAAGTAGCGCGTGGTGCATGCTGGGATATATGACCGCACAAAGTGTGCTATGGATGCACAGTTGGTTCAGTCCCCGATTCCCATGGAAAGGACTGCGGTTTTCAGGGTGCATTTTAAGTGTGCATGGGACAAAAACAAAATGGGACAGCAGTTGTCGCGCAAGAAGACGTATGCGCCCTTAAAACCACACTCCGAACTGTGCACACTGCGAATTGAGACACAGCTGAGGTTTTGATGAGGCGAATTCTGACCAATCAGATCGCTTCACTGCACTATTTCCTGTTTGTTACTAAGTTAGATCGGATCACTTTGGGTCGATCTTTGGCATCTTGGATCTTTCCTGTGAATTTTTTTCACAGTGAATTTTACATTCTAAATTTTGACTGAATTTGAGGGCTTGAAAATATTTGTGCTGAATATTTAAAAGTTTAGGTTAAAAGGTTAAAAGTTTTTTTTTTTAATATTGAGTTTTACTTTTTTTTCAGAGTTGAAAAATTCAAAGTGAGTAATTCAGTGGTATTTAAAATTCTAATTCTGATGTCACAGTCCTCAGCCTTCCCGGTAAGGTCTATTCCAGGTGCTGTAGAGGAGAATTCGACCGATAGTCGAACCTCGGATTCAGCAGGAGCAGTGTGGTTTTCGTCCCAGCCGGGGAACACTGGACCAGCTCTATATTCTCCATCGGGTGCTCGAGGGTGCAGTTTGCTCAACCAGTCCACATGTGCTTTGTGGATCTGGAGAAGGCATTCGACCGTGTCCCTCGTGGGGTCCTGTGGAGGGTGCTCTGGGAGTACGGGGTTCAGGGCCCTTTGTTAAGGGCTGTTCGGTCCCTGTATGACCGGAGCAGGAGCTGTGTTCGCATTGCCGGTAGTAAGTCGGACCTGTTTCCGGTGCATGTTGGACTCCGCCAGGGCTGCCCTTTGTCACCGGTTCTGTTCATTATATTTATGGACAGAATTTCTAGGCGCAGTCAGGGGCCGGAGGGGATCCGGTTTGGGAACCACAGGATCTCATCTCTGCTGTTTGCAGATGATGTTGTCCTGATGGCTTAATCGAACCGGGACCTGTGCACTGGGGCGGTTTGCAGCCGAGTGTGAAGCGGCTGGGATGAGGATCAGCTCCTCCAAATCCGAGGCCATGGTTCACGACCAGAAAAAGGTGGCTTGCCCTCTCCGGGTGGGTGGGGAGTCCTTGGCTCAGGTGGAGGAGTTCAAGTATCTCAGGGTCTTGTTCACGAGTGAGGGGAGGATGGAGCGTGAGATTGACAGGCGGATCGGTGCAGCGTCGGCAGTGATGCGGTCGCTGTACTGGACCGTTATGGTGAAGAGGGAGCTGAGCCAAAAGGCAAAGCTCTCAATTTACTGTCAATCTACATTCCTCCCCTCACCTATGGTCATGAGCTCTGGGTAATGACCGAAAGGACGAGATTGCGGATACAAGCGGCCGAAATGAGTTTCCTCCGCAGAGTGGCTGGACGCACCCTTAGAGATAGAGTGAGGACCTCAGTCACACGGGAGGAGCTCGGAGTAGAGCCACTGCTTCTCCACGTTGAGAGGAGCAGCTGAGGTGGCTCGGGCATCTGTTTCTGATGCCTCCTTAACGCCTCCCTCGGGAAGAGGCCACGTTCCACCGGGAGGAGGCCCTGGGGAAGACCCAGGACACGCTGGAGGGACTATGTCTCCCGGTTGGCCTGGGAACGCCTTGGGGTCCCCCCGAAGGGGCTGGAGGAAGTGTCCGGGTTGAAGGAAGTCTGGGAATTCCTGCTTAGACTGTTGCCCCCGCGACCCGGCCCCGGATAAGCAGAAGAAAATGGATGGATGTTTTTATCTTTACTCTCAAGTATTGATCCAGTGAGCTATTTTAAATGTTACGTACCAAAAGGGCTTGTAGCAAAGTGAGGCTTGCCCCAGTATAAGCAGCTCTTGTCAAAATATTTCTTCTATTTGCTGTCTGAATCTAATCTAGAAAGTGCTTCATGGTCTAATAACCAGGAAGTGTGCGTAGCATGCTAGTTGGTGTTAGTTTTAGCTTCGTGGCAGAACTCTCTGGTCTCTGGCAGTTGTGAAAATCAACTAATCACTGTGAATAATTTAGATATTTGGAATGCATAAAGTAAGTGAGGAATAACTTTGGGTCACTGCAAACTGTTTAAGACTTCCTGCTTGAAAGTTCGGTTTTCACAATAAAAGAGTAAAAATTAGGTATGACCTTTAAGTGAATCTACTGCTTTGAAATAACATAAAAATAAAGAGTAAAATGACATAGTAGATTTATTTAAAGTCAACATTCGATTGTTTTGAGTGAACATGGTACAGAATCATGCATTTAGTGGACATTGGACATGATGTATATTAGTGGACTACGGCACAGACAGAGAGACAGACAGAGGACAGATGAACAGACCTGCAGTTCTCCAATACGTCTCTGTAACACATCGAGACTGTTGCTTTTAAACTGGTGAAAACCGTGAGAGGGAATGGCCTGAGCAACGCCAGAGCAGAGAGGACCAGAGGGAAACAGAGAGTCAAATAAAACAGGCATCACAATGGATTCAGGTATTGTAAACTGTTCCTGTTACCTGGGGTTACCTGCAAAGAAGTGCATTCAAAGAGGTTGTGTTCACGCTCAAGTAATATACATTGGAATTGGGAAATATTTCAGATGCAGGGCAGATCCTTGGGCAGATCCTTGGATTTCTATAGAGATTTTCAAGAAACTCAAAGTGCTTTACATTGTATTGTTATTCACACTTGAATTTAAATTGTGCTATATTGTGGCTTAATGCTCGGTCTAGTCTCTATAATCAGACCCTCCAGGAATTCGTGATGTTGCGATTTGCAACTTCAACGCAACTTCAGCCAATCCCCGTGAATTCAGGGCGGTGTTGCAATTTTGACCAATCATCGCAACTTTCCCGCAATTTTTACCAATTTTGACCACTCATCGGCGACGTATTGAACTCACGTCGACCAACTTCCTTCTGCTTTACTTCCGTGTGACGAAACGAAACTGCGGCCGTGTCCCCAGTTCGGAGCGTGGTTTGAAGGGGGCTCAGACTGCAGTCGAGGCGGTGCACACTTTCTCAGCCCTGAGTACACTCCGCGGACCGCATGGCTGTCTGCGAAATGCGACAGGTCTCGCAACTACGGGAAGCAGCCGCCGACTCCATTTTCTCCCGTAGAAGAAGTAGCGCGCGGTGCATGCTGGGATATATGAGTGTGCGAAGTGTGCTTTTTCACGTGCTTGGTCCACGCCCCGATTTCCATGGAAACGACTGCGGTCTGCGAACGCGTGCTAACTGCGCATGGGACAAAAAAGAAATGACGCACATGCCCTTCAAATCACGCTCCGAACTGTGCACTCTGAGAATTGGGACACGGCTTCTAATGGCAAAGAAACATGTCTGCCGCAAAAGACCGGGCGAAACAGTTCCCCTCCTAGTAGTAATTTATTTTCGATGTTGGTAAGGTTGTTTTAGGACCATATCTGTGATCTCTGTGTCTTTGTATTATTCTTTGTCAGTAATAACTCACTATTCAAAATATTACTCAATTTTAATTACAAAAAGGGAAAATCACAACTATTTATCGCAACTTTCAGTTCCTCCTGCGACAAAATCGCAACAAAAACCTTAAAAGCACCACAACTTTCATCACAACTTTTTGGAAAAGCTCCCGCAAATTCAGGCATTTTAGCCCGAAACAATCACAAAAAATGCCTGCGAAATCCTGGGGGGTCTGTATAATATGCACAGCTGTGACTGGATGTTGACAGCAGTTATGCTTTTAGAGCTGTACTCAAACATACGGATATGTGATACTGTATTGTAGTACTTTAAACAATATCAAGGCGTCATAAATTGCAGAGTTAGACACTTAAACTACCTGCTGACTACTACATTATGAGTCAAGCTTGATGCCTTTTCCTTCTTCCCACTCCTTTTTGAGCAATATTTGTCAGTGGGGTGGCAGTAGCTCAGTGGGTAGAGCGTTCCTCCACTGATCTGTGTCTGCGTACACTGGTGTGTGAATGTTTGTGCGAATGGGTGAGTGGTTCCTTGTTGTAAAGCACTTTGGGTGCCCTGAAGGTGGAAAGACGCTGTATAAAGATGTGACCATGACCCTCTGAAGGTTCTTAACCAGTTCTAGTTCTAGATCCAGATGAGGTCTGACCCACAGGTTGGCGGTGCGGTTCCAGCTCCCACAGATGAATACTGTCACTGTGTCCTTGGGCAAGACACTTAACCCACCTCGCCCCCAGTGTGTGTGTGTGTGTGTGTGTGTGTGTGTGTGTGTGTGTGTGGTTCCTTGTTGTAAAGCTCTCTTTTGAGTGTCTTGAAATGTTCTGTACACTGCCTGACAAAAGTATTAGGACGATTGTGTATTTCTGAACTCTGGACGAAACTTCTGCTTCCAACAAGATAATGACCCAAAGCACTCGTCCAAACTGTGTCAGGGTCATTTGGAGACGTGTGAACAGCGTCATCGACTGCAGGTTATGGCATGTCCGCCCCAGTCTCCTGACCTGTCACCCATCCAAAAAGTGTGGGATTATTTGGATATTAAAGTGCGCTCCAGGAATCTGACTAACGTTAAACACCTGTGGAAATGTCTTCAGGATGAGTGGAAAACTATAGAGGATGGATATGGTGAAAAATTGTTGGACAGAATGCCTTGAATTTGTAAAGCTGTGATTAAGGCCAAAGGTTATTTTGATGAAAAAGCTTTAACTTGATATTGTTACATTTTTGCAATAATCTGCCTTTACACATGATGAAACCTGCTTTAATATATCAATAAATTGGTTTGTTGTCATTACCAATACGTCTTGTTATCATTATGAAAGCTCAGAAATACACAATCGTCCTAATACTTTTGTCAGGCAGTGTATAAAAATGTGACCCTTTCTCATTGTATTCTAATCCTTAATCACTGTAAGGCGCTTTGTGTTACAATTTTGTATGAAAAGTGCTTTATAAATAATGATTGATTGATTGATTGATTGATTGATATGTAGCAAATCTGCAATGAGACCTTTTACCAATGTAAATGTAAATATGAAATAATATGAAATGTAATATGAAACAAAGTACAGTGCATGTACCTAATTACTGTCATAAACTTGAAATAAAAGCAATCAAATAATCAATCAAACAAAAAGCTACTGCTTACTTAGTCATAAATCATTTGTGTTCTGATGAAGCTGTAGAAATGAAATTCCAATACATGTTGTTATTTAATTTATCTTCACATCAGTGATCAGTGCCATTGCCCAGTGTGTGGATATGCATGGTTCTTATCACATATCGTGTACTGTGAATGCGGTATTGGGATAAGCGCTGTATTACAAGGCATTTGGCACACTTTAGTGACAAACTCCTCAGTAAATTGTGTACAGATAAGAGGTTAAGCTTTGTGTCATATTTTGTTTCATGCTTTTTGAAAGTTAAAGGAAAAGTAACGTTTTTTTTACAATCTGAGCCTTATTTCGGCAATGAAAGAAGTTGTTTTACTCACCCATAGCACTTTGGTGTCATATGGAGCATTTCCAGAGATGTTTTAGATTTGCGGTTAGCCTAGCGCAACTTCTAGCCATAGCTCGGGGCATATAATATATTCCCCAAGCATGTAATATGCCCCGTGCGGTCTCCAAATAACACAAACTTTAGCACTTTTCAAATCATAGAAGCCCGATGTCTTAGCCTACGATTTCGTGTGGTCAAAAGTGGCCTGTAGTCCAAGATTTAGCCATAGTTTCGAGTAGATGAGGAGGCCAGTGCGCATGTGTGGACTGTGCTCTCAGCTCCCGGGACCCAAACATGAAACGCAAAGCTGTAAACTATGGATAAATCTCGGATTACAGGCCACTTTTGACTCAAACGAAATCGTAGACTAAGACATCGGGCTTCTATGATTTGAAAAGTGCTAAAGTTTGTGTTATTTTGGATATTACATGCTTGGGGAATATATTATATGCCCCGAGCTATGGCTAGAAGTCGCGCTAGGCTAACGCAAATCTAAACCATCTCTGGAAGTGCTCCATATGACACCAAAGTGCTATGGGTGAGTAAAACAACTTGTTTTATTACCGAAATAAGGCTCAAATTGTAAAAAAAAAAACGTTACTTTTCCTTTAAAGGTACACTGTGTAACCTGGAGGGTCCATCAAATTCTTTTCTCCATGGAAATGTTATTGGTTTGTCTGGTAATGTTTCACAGTACGGCATTAAACCTGTCTATCATAATGGAGACTAAAAACCAGACCAAGTTACTGGTCAGATCTGCGGAGAGGCAACTGCTCACAGTCAGAACGCCTGTTTTTCTATGTACTTTTGAGACACTTGTAATTGAATACATGTGAGGATGTGTTGTCATATCGTGGAACATTCAAAGGAAAATAATGACATCTCCATAGAAAGAAGCAGGTGACAGATCCCCCAAACCAAAAAGTTACACAGTTCACCTTTAAAGGAAAAGTAACGTTTTTTTTTTACAATCTGAGCCTTCTTTCGGCAATGAAACAAGTAGTTTTACTCACCCATAGCACTTTGCTGTCAATTGGAGCAGTATCGTAGAAGTTATGTTGTAGCCGTTCTGTTCTACTAATGATCCCGTATCCGTTAGCGTGAGTGCTCGGGGCATTACTTTGCGGTCTCCAAATAACACAAACTTTAGCACTTTTCAAATCACAGAAGATCGCTGTGTCAGTGTAGACTTTTAGTAGATTCCAAAACGGCCTGAAACCCGATATGCAGCTATAGTTTCATTTGATGACGTCATCAGAGAGGACAGTGCGCATGCGTGAACTCAGCTGTTTATATAAACACCGCTAGTCCGAAAGAAGCTAACACCGCTCTGAACTTTACTTTTCTGTTGCGATATCGGGTTTCAGGCCATTTTGGAATCTACTAAAAGTCTACCCTGACACAGCGATCTTCTGTGATTTGAAAAGTGCTAAAGTTTGTGTTATTTGGAGACCGCAAAGTAATGCCCCGAGCACTCACGCTAACGAATACGGGATCATTAGTAGAACAGAACGGCTCAACATAAGTTCTGTGATACTGCTCCAATTGACACCAAAGTGCTATGGGTGAGTAAAACTACTTGTTTTATTGCCAAAAGAAGGCTCAGATTGTAAAAAAAGCGTTACTTTTCCTTTATTGTATAGATTGTACCACAGAATTCATCTTTATTTTTGATATATGAGATATTTCGAAAGTGATGCCCTCACATGAACACAACCTGTTATATAGTGAACACAGGAGGGGGAGGGTCTGTCTCACCTGGGGGGGCACAGGTCCTCCGTTCCTCAGCCAGGTGAGTTTGGGTGTGGGTGATCCTGTAGCTCTGCAGTACAGCCTCAGAGTGTCTCCTTCATGGGCATCAGCCGACTGTGGACTCACCTGTACCTGAGGCTGGGTACCCACACCACCGGGGCTGGACTCTGGTGGGGCAAAAAGTGCATACATTAATGTTCACGCTACATTCAAATTTGAAGTAAAGCTACAAAATACATTGCATATTATTATCAGCTTAGACAAATGACAAAAATAACATATTATAGTTACACAGAACAACTATAACAAACGTCTGATTAAATATCTGCATGTAGATTTAAACAAACTTTATAGATCCTCGAGAGAAATTACTTGAAGAGAGAGAAATAAAAAGAAACAAAAAGAGAAATAAATATAAATGGTAATAATACATTCTAAATAAGTATCAAAAATAGCAAGGGACTGGTGTCAAGTAATTGTGGTGCCATAATTATATAAATGTATATGTACAAGTTACTAGAAATAAAGTAATAAAAATAGATACGTTTCAATGTTAAAACAAGTCTAACCTGTCGTTATCAAATTAGAAATATTAACAGTTACAGCACATGTGAGTAATAATAATTTCCAAATAATTTCCCTTGCGGATCAATAAAGTTTGTCTAAGTCTAATCTGATTTCTTTATAACTGTTCACACATGCAGGTTTTGGAAAGGAAAATTACGCCCAAAAGG
This sequence comes from Paratrypauchen microcephalus, assembly GCA_036785185.1. Classification (NCBI taxonomy): domain Eukaryota; kingdom Metazoa; phylum Chordata; class Actinopteri; order Gobiiformes; family Gobiidae; genus Paratrypauchen; species Paratrypauchen microcephalus. The sequence goes on along the minus strand of JAVJIX010000215.1, from coordinate 789,230 downwards.
AACCAACACGGCAAAGACCAAGATAAAATATTAAAGCGTCTCCTTGATATTCTTGCTTGCTCTCGTTGCGTCCTTTTTTAATTTGCTTTTTAATCATTCCACTGCTGAAAAATCTGTCTAGTTACTATTTTCTTTTACTTTTAATTAAACCATTTTAACAACTTATCTGACGAGCCAGCAACATGTCCAGGAGAAGAAGCCAAAGGAACTCTTAGTTACTCTTGAAATCCATTGATTAACATATGATAGGCAAAAAAGACCACTATTTCATAATTTTATTTTTTTTTTAAGCCATCACCCGTAAATGGTATTGCGAGGATACATCAAGAATTAACAACTGGAGGGACATTGCTGACAAAATTCACATTATGGAGATACTTATATTATAAGGCTGCAACTGCTGGGAAAAGTGGACTGTTTATTCGAATGACGACTGACCATTTGTTCTATATACTTGTTTTGTTTTGTTATATTCTGTTATAATAAGAAAAAATAAAATACAAATAAAAATGTTGGCCAAAGTCATATCTATTGGGTTATGTGATTTTAGCAGGCCATATAAATCTACCCACACATATCAACATAATTTCACTGAAAATGGCACTTGCTTCCTTAAAGGGACAGTGTGTAAGATTTTTACCCGTTAATTACTGAAATTGAAGATACCCATTCAAAAATACATTGTTTTCCAAGCCTTTTCACTTCCATCATGAAATCAAAGTATTCTTTTGGACTTAGATATAGTCACATAAAAGGGGGATCTTCCCCATGCAGAGGCAGCCATTTTGAATACGAGAGCCGCAGAAGGACATTTGGGCTCCGCCTTCGCCTTCGGCAAGGCTCGTGGTTTTGGGTAAACAACACAAGCATGCTGCCGGATCAGACGTCGTAATGGATCTAACACGTGTTTTGGACTAAATTGTTTTACTGGATTTTATTCGCTGGATCCTTACGGACAAACTGAGAGCAAGTTTATGGTGAAATACAGAGTTTGACCTGTGCAAAGCATTCTAAGGTAAGCTAACCTGGTTTTGTGCTTTTCCGTATAAAAGCCCCATGTGCTCGGGGAGTGATTGCATAGTCAAAAATGAATTGCATAGTCAAAAAGAGGAGACTGTAAGGTTTCATTTGATGTGTAGATTGTCATGGTACACGATCGGGAATGTGTGTTTTCATGCGAAAAGAAAAACGGGACCGCGTTTTATTTATACCGTAGTTGTCGGCGAGAGCTCACACAGCGCCGGGTGTGCGCTGGTACGCAAGCTGTCTGCGTTACGGCGCGCCCAGGTGACCCTCGAGGTCTGCCGTAGCCAAAAGAGGAAGTGCATGGTACCTACACCACCTATGCGCCACGAATCCTACACACTGTACCTTTAATGTAACTACCAGTACTATTTATCCTTCAAATCACCACTGAACAGTTTCATTTGAATACAAGTTCAAACATTATGGCCCGTTCTAGATCAAAATCAGCCTGTAGATTGTCTTACTTCATCCAATTAAAGGCCCAACTAGGAGATATCATGGAACCGATACCTGATCCAGCAGAATTTTCAGTATCGGCGTTAATATAATACCAGTATCAGTGCATCCGTAATTTTAACATGAATTCCTATCATGGTTACACAGAGGATCCATACTTTGTACATAGAGGGAGGCTCTGGCAGTGTGCTCCCCGTGAGTGTTGAGGGCCTTGCAGATGTATTCTCCCTCATCAGACACGTCCACAGAAGAGAAGGACAGCAGCCCGCCCTGGATATGCGCCCGGGGACTCATCCTGTTACCCGGAGCAACTGTAGGAATAATACACCTCATTAAAAACAATGACAACACATGAAGTACCTGTCATACATCCACTCAAAAACAGGGATTTCATAATGTCTACATGTACCTGAAACAAAACATTAAGAAAATGTCATTATTTCAAAAGATTATATCAAAATATCATTATGTGTTTACTATTTTGGGTAGCTAATAAATAACAATAATTTTACATGAACAAAAACATAATTTATAACAAACAAATATTGTATTAAGAATGATTCAGGCTTACTAACTACTTAATTAATGCCCCTTTACGTATTGGCTTAAAGGAAAAGTAACGTTTTTTACTATTTGAGCCTTATTTCGGTAATAAAACAAGTTGTTTTACTCACCCATAGCACTTTGGTGTCATATGGAGCATTTCCGGAGATGTTTTAGATTAGCGTTAGGCTAACGCCGTTAGCCTAGCGCGACTTATAGCCATAGCTCGGTGCATTCCCCGAGCATGTAATATGCCCCGTGCGGGCTCCAAATAACACAAACTTTAGCACTTTTCAAATCATAGAAGCTTGATGTCTTTAGTCTACGATTTCGTGTGGTCAAAAGTGGCCTGTAATCCGAGATTTAGCCATAGTTTCGAGTAGATGAGGAGGCCAGTGCGCATGTGCGGACTGTGCTCTCAGCTCCCGGGACCCAAACATGGAACGCAAAGCTGTAAACTATGGATAAATCTCGGCTTACAGGCCACTTTTGATTCAAACGAAATCGTAGACTAAGACATCGGGCTTCTATGATTTGAAAAGTGCTAAAGTTTGTGTTATTTGGAGCCCGCACGGGGCATATTACATGCTCGGGGAATGCCCCGAGCTATGGCTATAAGTCGCGCTAGGCTAACGGCGTTAGCCTAACGCTAATCTAAAACATCTCCGGAAATGCTCCATATGACACCAAAGTGCTATGGGTGAGTAAAACAACTTGTTTTATTACAGAAATAAGGCTCAAATTGTAAAAAAACAAACAAAAAAATGTTACTTTTCCTTTAATTTATAGGAAATTTTAGCCATTTTTTTGGACCATCTTTTGTTAAGAGTTTAGATCTGGTCCTATTCATAAAGTTAGATCTTCTCTTAGACGGTACTTGCTGTGAAATATATGAAACCCACAGCTCAAGCTCATGACAAACTTTACAAATTACAGACTGGAAATTGAAATTCAATCAGATATTGTGACTTTTCGCATTTTTCAGGGATGAAAGTGATCAGTAATGAAAAAAGCTGAAAGTCTCCGAAAAGCTAGGGAAGCCCGGGGGAACTCTAGATGCTCTGGGGTCATTCCAGCCAATAATAACTAAGAGTCAACCACCCATTTTAGGGGGAAAAATTCCCTTTCCCTGTTGATGATCCCACTTTGCACTACCTTGCACTACATATATGTTTGCAATAAAGTAAAACTGTAAATCAAAGCACAAACCACATTTTATTCACAGGTACTAGTGGTGACATACACATACCGGGTGCATACACAAGTATATGTATTTTAATTTTCATAAATCTATCTCCATTTTATCTGATAAATGTTCATTTTAATCTTAAAATAAGCCAAGCAAACTGTACTGCACTTTTTTTTAACCTGTTTTTTCAACTTCCTACCTGGAGTCACATTCTCTTACTGGTTTTGCAGTATTTACCTCTGCACATTTACCAAACGCATGTCGTGACAAACAGATGCATTTGTGCACTTTTATTAGGCAAAATTAAACCACATGTCAGGTAGACCTGCTTTGTGCTGTTACTGTAACATAAATTTAGATTAGTTTTTGCTTCACGTTTCATCCTGGCTCTTCTATCAGAGGCACTGAGGAGGGAGTCTGTGCTATGAGCAGGAGGAGCGAGAGCGTGAAAAGGAGCGGCGTGCTGACGTGAGGCGGACGGACAGGTAGGATGTTTTATAAAGTTGCTACTCTGCTCTGTAATACACGCTGGGACGCAAAGGTACACGCTGTTGCGAAAGAGCTGCGCTCGCTCACGGCCCGTGTGGTGATGTGCGGTGTCCGCAGCTCCAGACGAGCACACGGGCTCGAGCGGCCCGCACACCGGCAGAAGTTTAATACCAGACACGTACTATTTTTTCTGAATACGGGTCGATTCCGTTTTTCAAGGGACGGTTGGCGACCCTAAACACAACTATACATATATATATATATATACACCCAAATTTTTTCTTATTTAAAGGAAAAGTAACGTTTTTTACAATTTGAGCCGAGATTTATCCATAGTTTTCAGCTTTGCGTTTCATGTTTGGGTCCCGGGAGCTGAGAGCACAGTCCGCACATCCGCACTGGCCTCCTCATCTACTCGAAACTATGGCTAAATCTCGGATTACAGGCCACTTTTGACCACACGAAATTGTAGACTAAGACATTGGGCTTCTATGATTTGAAAAGTGCTAAAGTTTGTGTTATTTGGAGCCCGCACGGGGCATATTACATGCTCGGGGAATGCCCCAAGCTATGGCTATAAGTCATGCTAGGCTAACGGCGTTAGCCTAACGCTAATCTAAAACATCTCCGGAAATCCTCCATATGACACCAAAGTGCTATGGGTGAGTAAAACAACTTGTTTTATTACTGAAATAAGGCTCAAATTGTAAAAAATGTTACTTTTCCTTTAAGTGCACAAATCACCTTACCTGTGATCAGTGGTGAAAGTAGTTTTCATTTCTTACAGGTGCTATAATGTCCAGTGCATCACTTTACCATTTAAAAAAAAAACAAAACAAAAAAAAAACGTTTTTTTTACCCGTTTTTTTACGTTACCCGTTTTTTTATTTTTATTTTTTTTTTTTTTTACGTTTTACACCTTTTTCATAGATAAATAACTTTTTTAATATACTTAATTATTTCATATTTTTTTAGTGAGCATAAACCCTCTCTTACAGGTGCAGGCAGCGCGCCGGCCTTAAACCTTCTACCAGTGCGCAGCACCGCCTCACAATGGTTTAGGCGACTTTCACGGCTACAGTCAGATAAGTTTTGACAATCCTTGCTTAACAGACTGCAGATATCTCTGCACCAGAGTTTCGGGGAGCTTTCAGTTATTCTCCAATGGCATAGTGTGGTTGTTTTCTACTTAAATAGCGCACCTTACTTTTTTTTCAAATGTGGGTTTTGGCCACCATTAACCATATTCTCTTAGCGGTGCTGTGTACCGGCTGTGAATTTTATACCGGTGCTGCGTTCCGGTGCGCACCGCTTTACTTTCACCACTGCCTGTTATAGTTCCAGCTAAATCAGTTCTTTATGGTCTGATTGCGTTAAAACAAAGCTCAGATTAAAGTCTAACTTGAGTCACAGAACTTCAGACAATCCAATGTCTCCAGTTAGCACCCCTACTCCACGGATTGTTATTTTATTAAATTTTTTTGCTATCAGTTTTTTATTTATAAAAAAAAGGACACAGGTACACAAAATAATACACATACATATATACATATACACATAGATAAAATACACATAACTTGAACTAGGGTTTGTTTTTGTTTTTTCTGTCTGACCTCCATGGAATGTTGATGACAAAAAGTAATAAAAAGTGACAAAAATAATCGATAACTAACGTACCTATCCACTCGATGGCTGGAGTGGGGCTGCCTGTCCCAGAGCAGCGGAACTCGGCTCTTTGTCCCTGCTGCACGTTCAGCACTGAGGGGCTGACCGAGGCCACGGGCTGGACCCCTTCTGCTGCTACACAGGAAATCAGGCAAAACACATGCAAAAGTTACTATACACTGCACTATATATGCATCTAAGCCCATTAAAACGACTTCAATTCAAAATCTGAGTTGACTAGTTTTGACAAATGTATTATTATAATTATTCTTTAGATCTAGACTGACTGGTTTCAATATTCCATTTTATGTATCGTAAATTATCTTTCAGTAAGAGTCAGAAAATTGTACTTAAAGGAAAAATAACGTTTTCAATCTGAGCCTTCTTTCGGCAATAAAACAAGTAGTTTTACTCACCCATAGCAGTTTGGTGTCAATTGGAGCAGTATCACAGAACTTATGTTGTAGCCGTTCTGTTCTACTAATGATCCCGTATCCGTTAGCGTGAGTGCTCGGGGCATTACTTTGCGCTCTCCAAATAACACAAACTTTAGCACTTTTCAAATCACAGAAGATCGCTGTGTCAGCGTAGACTTTTAGTGGATTCCAAAACGGCCTGAAACCCGATATCGCAACAGAAAAGTAAAGTTCAGAGCGGTGTTAGCTTCTTTCGGACTAGCGGTGTTTACAAAACAGCTGAGTTCACGCATGCGCACTGTCCTCTCTGATGACGTCATCAAATGAAACTATAGCTGCATCACGTCATCAGAGAGGACAGTGCGCATGCGTGAACTCAGCTGTTTTGTAAACACCGCTAGTCCGAAAGAAGCTAACACCGCTCTGAACTTTACTTTTCTGTTGCGATATCGGGTTTCAGGCCGTTTTGGAATCCACTAAAAGTCTACCCTGACACAGCGATCTTCTGTGATTTGAAAAGTGCTAAAGTTTGTTATTTGGAGACCGCAAAGTAATGCCCCGAGCACTCATGCTAACGGATACGGGATCATTAGTAGAACAGAACGGCTACAACATAACTTCTACAAAACTGCTCCAATTGACACCAAAGTGCTATGGGTGAGTAAAACTACTTGTTTTATTGCCGAAAGAAGGCTCAGATTGTAAAAAAAAACTTTACTTTTCCTTTAAAAGTGGATTGTGTAACCTTTCTGGTGGAGGCTTTTCTCCGTGGACATGTTATTGTTTTGTCTAGAATGTTTTACAGTATTCAGTATTTTTGAGCTATAAAACCACCTGTAATAAAAATATATAATTTAAATGGTGCCATTCAAATAATATTTTTTAAGTAAATAATAATATTGCTAAAATCAAATCTACCAAAACTCCTCCAAAAAAAACCTTTTAAAATGCATAATGTCTAAGTTGCCACAGTGAATTAGTTGTAATGTAACCACTAATATTTGGATAAGCTCTGAACAGGCTTAAAATAAACTTCAACTCGTCAAATCTACTCAACTCAATACTGAATTCAAGTCGTTTTAACCAATCATTTTGGCACCTAGAGAAACCTTCAGAAAACATGAACATGAGAAGTTTAGGAGCGAGCAGTGTGAAATGCCTTTGATTTGAATGGAGAGAATGTGATGTGATCCTTTGGCAGAGTCTTGTGCCCGTTCAGTCCAGTCAAAACAAAGTGGACGTGGCACTGGGCCTTGGCACAGCCTGCGGGCACTGGGCGTTTGAGCCCGTGCTGCAGATTCAAACTCAATCCCTTATGAGCCAAAGAACAGCCCTATTCACAGAGAGGCGTGTGAGGCTCTGAGAGCAGCCGCTAAACCGCAAAAGTGAATGTACAAATATGGGCCCGGACTAACCTCTGCGAACTTAAAGGTGTACTGTGGAATATTTCTAGGGAAAGTTCAGTACTTGCTTGTCTCCATGGAGATGTTTCTGTGTGGTCTAGAATGTTCTTTTTCTCATCTGGATTGAACTACATTTTGATTTTTCGGCATATTCCGCGGTTGTGACGCTTCAACCAATCAGCATGGAGTATTTATTTGAAATTGGGATGCACCAACAGGTTTTAAGTTATCAGTTCACCCGATATCCCACTTTGGCCTATAAACTGGTGTAATAAGATGATTTACTGGCCAATGTTGACCCAAAATGACTCAAATTAAACTTGCATTTTTTTCAAAGCTGTTCTGAATTTACATTTTTTACAATTTGAGCCTTATTTCGGTAATAAAACAAGTTGTTTTACTCACCCATAGCACTTTGGTGTCATATGGAGCACTTCCGGAGATGTTTTAGATTTGCGATCTCCATCATGTGAGATCTCGGGGCACATGTTTGCCGTCTCCAAATAACACAAACTTTAGCACTTTTCAAATCATAGAAGCTCGATGTCTTAGTCTACACTTTCGTTTGAGTCAAAAGTGGCCTGTAATCCGAGATTTATCCATAGTTTCGAGTAGATGAGGAGGACAGTGCACATGTCCATCAACTCCCGCATCTAGAGGATGCGGGAGTTGATGGACATCTCGCTGCCTGGACCATCGACTACCTCACTGACCGTCCACAGTACGTGCGGCTGCGCGGCTGTGAGTCAGAGGTGGTAGTCTGCAGCACCGAGGTCCCCCCAGGGAACTGTCCTCTCACCCTTCCTCTTCACCATATACACCTCGGACTTCACATATAACATGGACAGCTGCCATCTCCAGAAGTTCTCTGACGACTCGGCCATTGTGGGCTGTGTGTCAGAGGGGAACGAGCTGGAGTACCGCTCGGTCATCAGTGACTTTGTGGACTGGTGTGGGCGCAACCACCTGAGCCTTAACACCAGTAAGACAAAGGAGCTGGTGATCGACTTCAGGAGGAGACCACTACCTCACTCACCGGTGAACATCCAGGGGCAGGACATAGAGACTGTGGACAGTTTCAAGTACCTGGGTGTTCACCTCAACAATAAACTGGACTGGTCCCACAACACTGACGCCCTGTACAAGAAGGGCCAAAGTCGCCTCCACCTCCTGAGGAGACTGAGTTCCTTTGGAGTGAGCAGGCCTCTGCTCAAGACTTTTTATGACTCTGTGGTGGCCTCTGCTCTCCTCTATGCTGTCGTCTGCTGGGCCCCGAGCAGCACAGAACGGGACAGAAAAAGACTGAATAAGCTGGTTAAGAGGGCCAGCTCTGTCCTGGGCTGTCCTCTGGACCGTGTAGAGGAGGTGGCTGAGAGGAGGGTACTGGCCAAATTCATGTCCATTAAGGACGACACCTCTCACCCTCTGCACCGGACTGTAGAGGAGCTGAGCAGCTCCTTTAGCAGCCGACTGAGGCACCCCCAGTGCAAGAAGGAGCGCTACCGCAGATCCTTCATCCCCACCGCCATCAGACTGTATAATTCTACTGTATAGTCCTACCGTGCAATATCGTTTTCCCAATGTGCAATATTGTTGTTGTTTTTTTTTCAATACTCCTATCGTGCAATATCGTTTTTCCAATTTTTTTCAATACTCTCCCTGTCACTGTTTTTTATTATTATCACTACTATTATTATTATTCGATTTATTACTTATTTTTTAATTATTATTATCACCTATCTTTATGCCTTTTTTTGCCTGCATGCACTTGTCTTCTTGTTCAAACTGTCCCTACCTGGAGCTACTGTGACAAGTAAATTTCTCCTGTGTGAGATCAATAAAGTCTTATCTTATCTCTTATCTTATCTTATGTACGGAGTCACAGCTTATTTCGCTCTCAGCTCTCGAGACCCAAACATGAAACGCAAAGCTGTAAACTATGGATAAATCTCGGATTACAGGCCACTTTTGACTCAAACAAAATTGTAGACTAAGACATTGAGCTTCTATGATTTGAAAAGTGCTAAAGTTTGTGTTATTTGGAGACCGCTCGGGGCATATATATATTATATGCTTGGGGAATATATTATATGCCCTGAGAACTCGTGATACGGATATAAACATCTCCGGAAGTGCTCCAAACGACACCAAAGTGCTATGGGTGAGTAAAACAACTTGTTTTGTTACCGAAATAAGGCTCAGATTGTAAAAAACGTTAATTCTCCTTTAAATGAAAAATAACAGTTACAAAACACATCTGGATTATATTTGGATTATTTTTTACCTTATGCTGTCTGTGTTTAAAGGACATAAATCATATTTTAAAGTAAAAGTAAAGTTTTTTTTTTACAATCTGAGCCTTCTTTCGGCAATAAAACAAGTAGTTTTACTCACTCATAGCACTTTGGTGTCAATTGGAGCAGTTTTGTAGAAGTTATGTTGTAGCGTATCCGTTAACGTGAGTGCTCGGGGCATTACTTTGCGGTCTCCAAATAACACAAACTTTAGCACTTTTCAAATCATAGAAGCCCGATGTCTTATCCTACGATTTTGTTTGAGTCAAAAGTGGCCTGTAATCCGAGATTTAGCCATAGTTTCGAGTAGATGAGGAGTGCGCATATGCGGAATCACAGCTTATTTCGCTTTCAGCTCTTGGGAACCAAACATGAAACGCAAAACTGTAAATTATGGAAAAATCTCAGATTACAGGCCACTTTTGATTCAAACAAAATCATAGACTAAGACATGGGGCTTCTATGATTTGAAAAGTGCTAAAGTTTGTGTTATTTGGAGCCCGCACGGGGCATATTACATGCTTGGGGAATATATTATATGCCCCGAGCTATGGCTAGAAGTTGCGCTAGGCTAACCGCAAATCTAAAACATCTCTGGAAGTGCTCCATATGACACCAAAGTGCTATGGGTGAATAAAACAACTTGTTTTATTACCGAAATAAGGCTCAAATTGTAAAAAAAAACGTTACTTTTCCTTTAAGAATGTTCCACGGTATGGCATTAAGCACTAGCATTTATTTCATTACGAGTGTTTCATTGCTCATAAACACCTTGGGAAATCTGCATTTGCACTGCCACTCCATAGATCTGCCCTTATCTGGTGGTGAATCCCTCCACCAAAAAACTTGTGGAACACTCCAGGCAAAGTAATAACATCTCCACGGAGACAAGCAGGTGGCATAATCTCCACCAGAAAAGTTACATAGTGCACCTTTAACTGTTGAGTCATTAATCCTGGTCGGCAAAGCTACAGCTCTTTGTACGCCAGTCTGACAAGCACATTTAAATACAGTGATATATGAAAGTGTTGGATGTGTTTAAGCACAGTATGATGTTTGAAGACCAGACGAAGGCTACGTTCCAGAAAAGACTGTCTCCTGAAGAAAAGAGCAAAGGACACAGAGAACAGAGTGGTACAGGGTGAAAGAGGGGACATCTCTTTGAATGTGGAGATACGATTTCAATGTTGCCGTTCAATTATAAGTAAATGAGTGACGCCGCAAAAAATATGCACATGAGTAAAATAGCTTGAATTCACATTAATGCAGTTTAAGAGTTTTCTTTTCTCATACTGATAAAGCGTTACGTTTTTTCAATTCAAAATATACAAAATGGCGTTCATTATTGATTTCATGATGACGCCCTTTAAATAGGGCTTTTCAACACAATCTCTGTCCAACTTCTTGCTCCAAAGTCTGAACTCTGCTCCATGCCACATTTTTAAAGGAAAAGTAACGTTTTTTACAATTTGAGCCTTATTTCGGTAATAAAACAAGTTGTTTTACTCACCCATAGCACTTTGGTGTCATATGGAGCATTTCCGGAGATGTTTTAGATTTGCGATCTCCATCATGTGAGTTCTCGGGGCACTTATTTGCGGTCTCCAAATAACACAAACTTTAGCACTTTTCAAATCATAGAAGCCTGATGTCTTAGTCTACGATTTCGTGTGGTCAAAAGTGGCCTGTAATCCGAGATTTAGCCATAGTTTCGAGTAGATGAGGAGGCCAGTGCGCATGTGTGGACTGTGCTCTCAGCTCCCGGGACCCAAACATGAAACGCAAAGCTGTAAACTATGGATAAATCTCAGATTACAGGCCACTTTTGCTTCAAACGAAATCGTAGACTAAGACATCGGGCTTCTATGATTTGAAAAGTGCTAAAGTTTGTGTTATTTGGAGCCCGCACGGGGCATATTACATGCTTGGGGAATATATTATATGCCCCGAGCTATGGCTAGAAGTCGCGCTAGGCTAACCGCAAATCTAAAACATCTCTGGAAATGCTCCATATGACACCAAAGTGCTATGGGTGAGTAAAACAACTTGTTTTATTACCGAAATAAGGCTCGAATTGTAAAAAACGTTACTTTTCCTTTAAATAAGATTGGCTGTAGTCTGCTTGGATCATTAACAATTAAACATGACAGAATGTAGATCTTGATTAAATTTGAGAAACTGCCCAGGATCTAACTTCACTTAAATAAATCTATCTGCTATTGCAATAAGAAACAACTGCATTTTCCCTTTATATTTGAAATCCAATTGAAGCCAGTGACAAATATAACAGTCAAATCATCTTTCGCTAAAAATACATATTAACTACTCAGAACATTGAATAAAGATTGACATTATGAATTCAAGCGGTTTCACTCAGGGCTGGTATGTTTTTGCAGTGTGTGAGCTGACGCTGCTTTAAGGTCCTATATTAGGCAAAACTCTTCATGTTACAAAGTCGTTACCCACTCAAAAACAGACCTGGAGCTGTGTTTTGTTTCATTCACACATGTTTGAGTAACACTTTATTATTAGTCTCCAAAGTTCAAAATGCTCTGTTCCACCTTGAATGTAGGGCTGTGCACAATAATCATCATGACAATGCATCGCGATACTAACTTTCACAATATACTGCATCGATTCTTGATGCCAAAAATCGATTATTATTAATTAATAATTTAATATTTAATATTAATAAATAAATAAATTATTAGTTTTTTTTTTTTTATAAATCCTCTTTTTTCTTTGTGAAAGGGTGTTGTTTGTTATGATGGTCGCTGCCTCCAAAATGGCAAATGTTTGAACATCATTTTTTGTTTTAGAAAAAATCCTTTTTTTCCACTTTTTTGTTATTGGTTTGGTTTATTTGTTTTTGTTATTCAATAAGTTCAGTTCTGAATTGAGTTGCTCAGAGTTCTGTATCAATTGAAGACACTACCCAGATCCACAGACACTGAGATTTAAGTTATCCTCTTTTTTTGGGGTACATTTTCACTGAAGTATGTCGAATATATTGCAATGCATCGCAATAATTCAAGTATCGTGATGCATCCTGATAGTATCGCATCGTGGCATATGAATCGTGATTCAAATTGAATCGTGACTTCTTTGCCAATACCCACCCCTACTTGTGATGCTGATTTATGTCCATAGGATTATGCTGAAGGTGTACGGGGGGTAGAATGTGGGTGAGGCTATTCGAAAAAATAAGGTTTCAAGTATTCAAAAAACAAACAAAAAAAGCACAGCTAAGACACAGGACTAACCATGGTCGTTGCGTTACCAGCCAATTACTGCACTGAGCAGGTAAACAGACCGTCAGTGATTTTTTAAAATTACTTATCACCCCCAAATGTCCCATCCTTATTAGGGATGTCAACAATTAATTGATTAACGATTAATTGTCGATTAATTGTCGAACAAAATGCATTAATTGTAATTAATCGCTAATCGCGGACACGCGCACCCGCGTGGTCACGAAACAAGGCAACTGCGCACCGCCAAGCTCGACTCACAGCCGGCCGCAGGCGCCAACAGCACTGCTCAGCAGCCCCGGGTGTACGTGCGAGGCGAGATCGAACCGCGGCGCCCAGGAATGCGCCGCAACGTGCCGCTGCTGGTCCCGCGCGGCCCGGGCCCCGAGCCACAAACCAGCCGCACGAAACCAGCAGCGGCCCAATCCTGGTTTAGTCCAGGTCCAGTCCAGGTCCAGACCTGGTCCAGACCTGGTCCAGACCTGGTTTAGTTCTGGTCTAGACCTGGTCCAGTCCACGTTTAGTCCTGGTCTAGTCTCTTAGCCAATCAGGACAGAACACAATGTTACACTATAAAAATAAATTTGAAAAAAAAAAAAATCCGTGAACCGCGATAGAGCGAGGGATTACTGTATTTTGTTATTCAGCATCGATACATTTGTCTGCTTTTTACTAAGGAATAATTAATTGAGGAATATACAATATAATAATACTATGATATATTTATGACTCAGTGTTATGTTACTATAGCTTATATTCTTAAAAGACCCTACTGAAACACTCAAATTCAGGTGAAAACGCCGCTTATCAGTTAATCGTTAATCGATCGATAAGGTCAATCAACTATCAATTCATGAATTCATCGATAATTTGCATCCCTAATCCTTATGAATGAGGGAGTCTTCTCAGCACCTCCGTTGCGCTGTAGGTAAAGCCTGTCATACTTTTTGCCCTGATACCGTGGCTGCAGGAGTGCGAGTTGTTTTGGTTCTTGAGTGCTGTCTTATGTGCACGTGTACACGCATAAACAAATCCACCAGAACTCATCGCTTCACAACTGCTGAAAGTTGAGTTTGGGATGTAAGATGTGCAAATCTGCTGTTGTGAATGTGCTGGGGCGCTGCTCTGCCCACAGTCGGACTGAAAAACAAAAAATAAGATTCCACGGGCCGCAGGTGGCCGCCGGGCCTTGAGTTTGAGACCCCTGGTGTACAGAGCACTTCCTGTATTACCACATGACATGACACGGTTGAGCTGCGTGAGAGAAGAACTCTAAATCAGGGTTTGTGTGTTAAACATGTGTAAATGAAACAAAACACAACTCCAGGTGTGTTTGTGATGAGGAAACAACATTAGAACAGAGATGACAAAATAGCCTAATATGGGCCCTTTAAAAAATATAGCTCTACATTCACAGGGAGTTGTCCATCTTAAGATCATGCACTTTTTCTGCAGAGAAAGAGAACCCAATGAACCCTCAGAATCTTGTGGAGCTGTACTGCCCATGTACAACCAGCTGGTTACTATGGCAATGCCCACAACTAATAACATTACCACCCATGATTAATATGAGCAAAGATGGTCCAAATAAATGCTTCGTAAATGGTTATTATTCATAAAATTGACAAAAATCTATGATGTAATGGAAAAATAAAACCATAACTGCAGTCACATCACAGTTTTAGAGAAAAAATATATGGGGACTCCTATTTGAAAATCCAAGACAGTTTTCAAGTTATTTCAAGTTTTTTCATTCTTTTTTAGTTGGTTACTAAACCTTGACCATAAAATGTTAAAGGAAAAGTCATGTTTTTATACAATCTGAGCCATATTTCGGTGCTATGCTCACCCATAGCACTTCTGGAGATGTTTTAGATTTGCGATCTCCATCATGTGAGTTCTCGGGGCACATGTTTGCGGTCTCCAAATAACACAAACTTTAGCACTTTTCAAATCATAGAAGCTCAATGTCTTAGTCTACGATTTCGTGTGGTCAAAAGTGGCCTGTAATCCGAGATTTAGCCATAGCTTCGAGTAGATGAGGAGGCCAGTGCGCATGTGTGGACTGTGCTCTCAGCTCCCGGGACCCAAACATGAAACACAAAGCTGTAAACTATGGATAAATCTCAGATTACAGGACACTTTTGCTTCAAAAGAAATCGTAGACTAAGACATTGAGCTTCTATGATTTGAAAAGTGCTTAAGTTTGTGTTATTTGGAGCCCGCACGGGGCATATTACATGCTTGGGGAATATATTATATGCCCCGAGCTATGGCTAGAAGTCGCGCTAGGCTAACGCAAATCTAAAACATCTCTGGAAGTGCTCCATATGACACCAAAGTGCTATGGGTGAGTAAAACAACTTGTTTTATTACCGAAATAAGGCTCAAATTGTAAAAAAAACGTTACTTTTCCTTTAAAGGGGCTGTACACGTTTATTTTTTTCATTTAATTAAGTCAAATTTACAGATATCAATAGAATTACTGCCATTGCAAAACTCTGCTCTGGTCTCTGAAAGTCGTGAAATGTGCTTATAAAGTCACTGTTGTGAATAATTAAAATGTCCAGAATACATAAGGTAAGAGAAAAAAACAAACTTTAGGCCATTGAATATGAACCAGTTCTGTTTTTCATGTTTATAAAACCTGGTACAAAAATCTTTAATAGATAACTGTTGGAGAAATGTACAAGTGATTCAAAACTTGGGCTCATAAAATCTCCAAAACTATAACACAAAGTCCCCTACATGATCTTAAAAAGCATTGTAAATATAAATGACCGGATATTAGATCTAACTTAGCTGTCAGTATTGTTCTATACAGAGGTACACTTGTTGCTTGGTTGTACATAGGCATTCTCTCCGTTCGAAAGATGACCACATGCATGACGTCATAGGGAGAGGAAGAGGCGGCGCCCTCCAGGGAGCGCCCAAGGGAGAAAGAACTGCGCCCATGTGGACTTACGCTTTCTGTGTCCTTCAAACATTTCATAGGCTGTGTAAAACATCTGAGTCTGTGAGGCCTCTGCAGGGGGAGGGGTAGATATAGAGGGAGGGGCACAGGTAAACTGACAGGTGAGTCAACCAATAGGAGCAGTTTACCCTCCACTGGACCGGACGAAGTGGGATTGTCCATAGAGACCACCAAATATGAGTCACCAGTTCATAAGTAAGAGTTAAACTGCAGGAGTGTCCAAACATTTTTCCAATGAAGAGTGCATATTGAAACATATTTGAAGTGGAAGGTCACAGTATTTTATACAGTCGATCAGATGTGTGCATTTAAAGGAAAAGTAACGTTTTTTTACAATTTGAGCCTTATTTCGGTAATAAAACAAGTTGTTTTACTCACCCATAGCACTTTGGTGTCATATGGAGCATTTCCGGAGATGTTTTAGATTAGCGTTAGGCTAACGCCGTTAGCCTAGCGCGACTTATAGCCATAGCTTGGGGCATTCCCCGAGCATGTAATATGCCCCGTGCGGGCTCCAAATAACACAAACTTTAGCACTTTTCAAATCATAGAAGCCCGATGTCTTAGTCTACGATTTCGTGTGGTCAAAAGTGGCCTGTAATCCGAGATTTAGCCATAGTTTCGAGTAGATGAGGACGCCAGTGCGCATGTGCGGACTGTGCTCTCAGCTCCCGGGACCCAAACATGGAACGCAAAGCTGTAAACTATGGATAAATCTCAGATTACAGGCCACTTTTGATTCAAACGAAATCGTAGACTAAGACATCGGGCTTCTATGATTTGAAAAGTGCTAAAGTTTGTGTTATTTGGAGCCCGCACGGGGCATATTACATGCTCGGGGAATGCCCCGAGCTATGGCTATAAGTCGCGCTAGGCTAACGGCGTTAGCCTAACGCTAATCTAAAACATCTCCGGAAATGCTCCATATGACACCAAAGTGCTATGGGTGAGTAAAACAACTTGTTTTATTACCGAAATAAGGCTCAAATTGTAAAAAAAAATGTTACTTTTCCTTTAACAGAGCTTGAGGTAATTTTAGGTTTCACAATGTGATACTGTTGACATAATAGTTGTAGAATGACTTTTGCCATAAAAAAAGTTCTGCCTGGCTATGACGGGTTGGGCCATTTCAACCGAAGACCCAAGGGCCAACAAAAAACCCCGAATTCAAGTAAGATGGCAGCTAAAATATTATGATACTTTTATGTGTTTATATGTTTTCATTATATTCCAATGTCATGTGATGATGTAGTTCACCTGTTTGCTCTGCCTGGTCCAATAACATAATCAGGCTGTGTCTGCTACTTATTTATTTAACCACCACTGTCCATCCCTGCACTGTACACAATCATCTGAGTCACTTTATTGTAGTGATATTATATATGACTGAACTGGAGTCACTTTAACTGCTGTTTGTTCACTGCTCAGAACCAAAGACATTTATTGTGCAGCGTTCCTGTGCCTTTTAACCTTACACTGTTGTGTTTTTTAGTTGATTGTACATACTTATTATTATTATTTATCTTAAAGGTCCCATGGCATGACATTTTCACTTTCTGAGGTTTTTGAACGTTAATGTGAGCTCCCCTACCCTGTTTATCCCCCCCATGGTTAAAAGTTGCGAAATGTCTAAACTGAGCATTTGCGATCCTTTTCTGCGTTCGAAAAAATCAGAGCTCAAACGGGCGATTTTGAACAAGGAAACTTATTGACGTCAGCTCGAAAAAAGAAATGCAAATGCAGTTCCACCCCCGTCTGTCTCTACTCAGCGTCTCTGTAAATCACGCCCAGAGAGTTTGGACTGCGGAGGAGCTACGCAATGCGAAATACGTTTTTTTATTTGCCTGGAGGAACTTGCGAGTGTTTCTAGGCTCGGAAGTCCTTTATCTGAGCCTCTGGATATATGAAACAGCAGTGGTTTCATTTTATTTTCTCTGGAAATGTGTTTATTTTTCAATGGAAGGCTTCTCATCTCTCCCCCCGTGCAAAAACACGGAAGTGGGTCACAGAGCGGAGCGGAGAGCTTGGCCACACCCCCACCCCCTACTATAGGCCAGCTCTGTCCTCCTCATTTGCATTCAAGCAACAACGCCCATAATGGAGTGTTCCAGAGTGACATTTATGACTCTTTCTCATCTTATCTCTGTTTCTCATGCACTGAGTGTTGATTTTGAAGAAGGATTCATTTACAGTATTAGGGAACCATTAAGGAGCCATATAAAAGCATCAAGAAGTACCATGTCATGGGATCTTTAATTTTGATGCATGCTCATATTTTCCTACTGTTTCTGAAACTTGGTTTGTGACACTGCAATTTCCCCATTGTGGGACAAATAAAGGCTTATCTTATCTTATCTTATCTTATCTTAGACCAACTGTCTACTTAGTCCTGGTTTGATTCAAAGATAATCTTGATTTTAACACTGTGTGGTCCTGCTGTAGTCATGGTTATTCCTGGTCTCATCCAAGTTTAGCTTTGATATGACATTCTTCAAAACAATATACAACAATGGCCAAAAATAAGTGAAGTTTCTAGTCTGAAAATGCTTCAAAAATGAGTAGAAACTTTTTTGGCATCTTGCGTCCTGCCCACTGAACACATAATAATGGTAATTAACAAAAACATTGCAGCTGAAGTCAAACATTCCTAAATACATTTAGACTATGAGCCAGGCACATTAAGCAGTGGACACACAGGGCATGCAGGTTAGTAGCAAAAAGCTCATTTCAACATGTTTTGCGTTGGGTTTGGTTAGGACAGGTCAAACAGCTGCCATACAGCTTGTGGTTACACATAGGAAAGGTCAAATATTCAAACCAGTGTCATTGTTTTAATCAGTCTTTTTTCACAAAATAGTTCACAGTTAAATACAATACAGAGAAATGTGTACAACTCATTGTTCATTTTGGTTACAAGAAATGTTTTTTACAGTGGCACCAACCAATACAATAGAAATAAACACATAGTAGTCATAGGAACGTGTGTAGAATTGAAATTTGAGGTGAAATTTTGGGTATTATAAAAATACTTTCAAAAATACTTGACAATTCATTGGTATCACAACAGCCTACATGTAAACACACAATACAAAGTCATATTGCTTACAAGTTAATAGAAAAATGACTAAAAATAAAAAAAGAATTACACTATAGATTGTTACATTTCGATTTTACAAACATAAAGAGATACATATTGAACCAAAATATATCTTTAGCTGACTGACAAACTGGATTTCAAGTCAAAAATTAAAACACACCAATGTAACTTATAAACAAGAACATCGACTGCAATGTTACAAAAAACTAAACGATAAGATTCAACAGGGTCAAATAGCACCATAACAGAGTAACTGAATGAAGGTAGCGGTTGGTAGTTGCGTCCTCTTGCTGTGAGTTTTGAGCACCTTTAAAAGTCCAGTCTCTCCAAAATACGTTACAGTTTTGTTTTGTTTGGGCTTTTGTGTCAGCTTGGGCATTGAGGAGTGAAAAGAGAACCCAAGAATCCATCACCTGCTAGTTGCACTCAAAGAAAATCTGCGGTGATGGAGCTCAACAGTACTTTGTAATGCGTGCTTTAAGAAATACATTGCCTATTCATTTTTCCCATTGACTTGTTTATAAATTGACAAAGAGTTCAAAAATTTACTATAGTAGTTTATGGGATAACTTAAATTATGACAAAAAAACCCCAAATGGATCATTTTGTTTTGAAATATTACAATTATAAGCAAAGTAGTGTTGTCACTTTACTTGGCGTCATTATGGACTTTGATTTTAAAGGAAAAGTAACGTTTTTTTACAATCTGAGCCTTCTTTCGGCAATAAAACAAGTAGTTTTACTCACCCATAGCACTTTGGTGTCAATTGGAGCAGTATCGCAGAAGTTATGTTGTAGCCGTTCTGTTCTACTAATGATCCCGTATCCGTTAGCGTGAGTGCTCGGGGCATTACTTTGCGGTGTCCAAATAACACAAACTTTAGCACTTTTCAAATCACAGAAGATCGCTGTGTCAGCGTAGACTTTTAGTGGATTCCAAAACGGCCTGAAACCCGATATGCAGCTATAGTTTCATCTGATGACGTCATCAGAGAGGACAGTGCGCATGCGTGAACTCAGCTGTTTTGTAAACACGGCTAGTGCGAAAGAAGCTAACACCGCTCTGAACTTTACTTTTCTGTTGCGATATCGGGTTTCAGGCCGTTTTGGAATCTACTAAAAGTCTACGCTGACACAGCGATCTTCTGTGATTTGAAAAGTGCTAAAGTTTGTGTTATTTGGAGACCGCAAATCAGTGCCCCGAGCACTCACGCTAACGGATACGGGATCATTAGTAGAACAGAACGGCTACAACATAACTTCTGCGATACTGCTCCAATTGACACCAAACTGCTATGGGTGAGTACTTGTTTTATTGCCGAAAGAAGGCTCAGATTGTAAAAAAAAAAACGTTACTTTTCCTTTAAACTTGATAAACAAGTTAATGCGGTCGTGAAATCTAGTTTTTATCACCTTCACTTTATTCCGGAATGAATCAAAACTCACTTTATCGACTGCAGTTAGTCCAGAATGCTGCTGCTGCGCGCCTTTTAACAGGACGGAAGAAATATGAGCACATCTCCCCTGTTCTTGCGTCTTTGCACAAGCTTCCTGTTCGTTTTAGGATTGATTTTAAGATTTTATTGTTTGTTTTTAAAGCTTTGAATGGACTGGCCCCAAAATACATCTCTGACCTCATTCAAATCTACAGACCGGTGCTCTGAGGTCAGAGGGCAGCTCCAGCTCGTGGGCCCTAAGACTAGACTTAAAACTCGGGGGCCCAGGGCTTTCTCTGTGGTTGGCCCTAAGTTATGGAACGCTCTGCCCCCTCATGTCAAAACAGCCCCCACACTGGAGAGTTTTAAGTCTCGTCTTAAAGGGACAGTGTGTAAGATTTTTACCCGTTAATTACTGAAATTGAAGATACCCATTCAAAAATACATTGTTTTCCAAGCCTTTTCACTTCCATCATGAAATCAAAGTATTCTGTTGGACTTAGATATAGTCACATAAAAGGGGGATCTTCCCCATGCAGAGGCAGCCATTTTGAATACGAGAGCCGCAGAAGGACATTTGGGCTCCGCCTTCACCTTCGGCAAGGCTCGTGGTTTTGGGTAAACAACACAAGCATGCTGCCGGATCAGACGTCGTAATGGATCTAACACGTGTTTTGGACTAAATTGTTTTACTGGATTTTATTCGCTGGATCCTTACGGACAAATTGAGACCAAGTTTATGGTGAAATACAGAGTTTGACCTGTCCAGAGCCTTCAAAGGTAAGCTAAGTAACAAACCTCGTTTTGTGCTTTTCCGTATTAAAGCCCCATGTGCTCGGGGAGTGATTTTTGTGTCGGGAAATGAATTGCATAGTCAAAAAGAGGAGACTGTAAGGTTTCATTTGATGTGTAGAGTGTCATGGTACATGATCGGGAATGTGTGTTTTCATGTGAAAAGAAAAAAAAAAAAACAGTGAACGGGACCGCGTTTTATTTATACCGTAGTTGTCAGCGAGAGTTCGCACAGCGCCGGGTGCGTGCTAGTACGCGAGCTGTCTGCGTTACGGCGCGCCCGGGTGACCCTCGAGGTCTGCCGTAGCCAAAACAGGAAGTGCAATAGCACCATCCACCTACGCGACATGAATCCTACACACTGTACATTTAAGGCCCACTTTTATTCTCTGGCTTTTAATACCGAGTTGTCCTCTGTGTTTTTTATAATTGCTTTTGTTTTTAGTTATTTTATCATTATCACTTTATTTCTTGCCATTTTAGTAATGTTTTTATTAAGTTCTATTGATTTTTATGTGCAGCACTTTGGAAACTGTCTCTGTTTATAAAATATGCTATAGAAATAAAGTTGGATTGGATTTACTAAAATTGCAAACTCAATTTTGAGGCTAAGAAATAGACTTGATCCTCAATATCAATTTCAATATCACTACGATACTAAATGATACTTAAAGCCCCAGTGTGTAGGATTCGTGGCGCATAGGTGGATGGTGCTATTGCAATTTCTGTTTTAGCTACGGCAGACCTCGAGGGTCACCCGGGCGCGCGCGGTCCCGGTTAAAACGCGGTCCCGTTTGTTTTTTTTCTTTTCTCATGAAAACACACATTCCCGATCATGTACCATGACACGCTACACATCAAATGAAACCTTACAGTCTCCTCTTTTTGACTATGCAATTCATTTCCCTGCACAACAAACACTCCCCGAGCACATGGGGCTTTTATACAGAAAAGCACAAAACGAGGTTAGCTTACCTTAGAATGCTTTGCACAGGTCAAACTCTGTATTTCACCATAAACTTGCTCTCAATTTGTCCGTAAGGATCCAGCGAATAAAATCCAGTAAAACAATTTAGTCCAAAACATGTGTTAGATCCATTACGACGTCTGATCCGGCAGCATGCTTGTGTTGTTTACCCAAAACCACGAGCCTTGCCGAAGGCGGAGCCCAAATGTCCTTCTGCGGCTCTCGTATTCAAAATGGCTGCCTCTGCATGGGGAAGATCCCCCTTTTATGTGACTATATCTAAGTCCAAAAGAATAGTTTGATTTCATGATGGAAGTGAAAAGGCTTGGAAAACAATGTATTTTTGAATGGGTATCTTCAATTTCAGTAATTAACGGGTAAAAATCTTACACACTGTCCCTTTAAGTGACACTGTTTGAGCTTTATTATGCTACACATTTTTGACAATAAAGCTGACTTTGAACTTTGATAAAAACAAAATGAAATTTTCAACACAAAATGAAGGTAGTGTCTTTAATATTAATCATGTGCTCTTATAATAGCTCTGTAATAACATTTTTCACAGGTTAATAAAGTTTTTCACAGTTTTTCTCCGTTTTTGACAAGTCATTTTGGCGCATTTCCCATTACATTCTATGATGTTTTGGTTTGCAATTAACACGATTGTTATATAGTAATTAATAAAAAGCTGTTACCTCTGCTATGCCTTCTTACATTATTTTTTTAAATGGCTAAAATTAATTGGAAATGTAGTTCAAACTAAAAGGTACTGTTCAGCTCCATTTTGATTAAGAAGCACCAAACCGCCACCACGGCATCAGTCCACAGCGAGAAATGATTTTAATGGAAGACAATTACTCCCGAAACTGAAGAGCGCTCATCAACCACTAATTACACCTTTTAATTAATTTGCCCAGTATCTGTTATCAATAAGAGAGCTTTCAAAAAAAAAAAAAAAACCCACAAGCTGTATTCATTTGATTAGAGGCGTTAGAGCCAAGCGAGCAAAGTACAAAATTAAAATAAAAAAGACTGGCTTAACAAAACAAGTGTAGCAAGCAGCAGCCACAAGCATTAGCAGATAGAATGTAAGCTTATTATGCTGTTAACCAGGGTCAGCGTACAGTGCGCACAGACTCAGGAGCATGCACCAAGCTGAAGAGGGACTAGACGGGTAAAAATGTGTCTTACATGAGTTAAAAGAACTTGAATTCAGCATATTTACTGATTTTGAATCGTTTTTGCAATTGATATAAGATGCCTTTACTGCGAGTACGACTACAGTACTACAAAAATGTATTTATTCATTTATAGGGTAGCACTGATGCTCATTTAAAAACTACAGCTACACTTACTTCTACAACCAGCAACCTGAAAAAAGTCAACTATCCCTCCAGATTCCAAACTAAACTTCAACTCCTCAAGCAAACGCAATAAATAATTTGAATTCCAGTCATTTAAACTCATGCAGATCTGATTTTTTACAGTGCAGGAGGAGGGGGGGGGGAGCTGTGTGAGGCAGGGGGGAGGGGCACAGGCGAGTGCGGTGCCAGGGATCACGAACCTGGCACGTAGAGGATGGCACTGCCCTCGTCCATGGCAAACATGTTGGAGCCGGTGCACACGTACACTCCGGCGTCCTCCGGCTGGACGTTGTGGATGGTCAGGATGCCGTTGAAGTCCATGGCGCGGTTCGGGAGTTTGCCATTGCCTTGGCGAGTCCAGACCAAAGTGTAGGCAGGGGACTGTGGGAGGAGACAGAGGAGGTTAGAGAGTTTGAAATAAGTGATTAGGGATGTAGAAATACTGGCAAGGGATGTGTAAAGTTGTAAAAAAAAAACAGGGAACTACGTGATCCCTATTTCAGGGATGAAAGTGGCCAATCATGAAAAAAGCGGAAAGTCACCCCCCCAAAAAAAATTCCGGGGGGGGGGCTTTAATAAATGGCGATAAAACACATTTTTAAACAATTGTAGTGTTTTTTATTTGAAAGTTGATATCAAAACACGGCACTGACCCCGATTTTGCGACATCAAAGTCTGATAACGAGCCGAGAGAACGCACTCGCGGCACAGCTCAGGACGTGCGGTGTCCGCAGCACCAGTAGAGCACGCAAGCTCGCGCGGCCCCGCACACATGTAGAAGCTTAATACGAGACATGTACTTTTGTTTCTGAATACGGGACGATTACATTTTTCAACGGACGGTTGGCAACCCTAAACACAATTATACATATATAATACACACCCAAAATTTCCAACGTATTTGGAAAAAAAATAAAAAAAAATAAAAAAAATTACCACGCGGCTAAAAAAAAAGCGGAGATCCGCTAAAAAGCGGAACTCTTTCATTCCTGCTATTTATCAAAAGTCTGTCAATATTATCAGTTCAGCTACTAGTACTACATGTACTATGATCCTTTGCTTCATTACATTGCAGGCAATTATGATCTCACTAAAAGTTTGTCTGGAAATTCTTTTGAGAGACAAAAATAGGGGTGTGCATTACCATAAATCTGGTATCATGATATGCCTGTCACAATTCTATATATCCCGATAATACAGTGGTACCTCACCTTACGAAATTAATTCGTTCCAGAAGTGGTTTCGTAACGTGAAAAATTCGTAAGTTAAGTAGCTATTTCAATGGAAAAAGCCTGATTCGTTCCAAGGCCCCGATCCAAGTTTTTTTTTTTATAGTGTAACTTTTTTTATAGTGTAACATTGTGTTCTGCGTCCTGATTGGAATAAACCAGGTCTAGACCAGAACTAAACCAGGACTAAACCGGGACTAAACCAGGACTAAGGTGTGTGTGTGTGTGTGTGTGTGTGTGTGTGTGTGTGTGTGTGTGTGTGTGTGTGTGTGTGTGTGCGTGCGTGCGTGCGTGCGTGCGTGCGTGTGTGTGTGTGATAACATATATCCTGTGTATATATCCCCGTTGGTGAAAAATTTCACCATCCCCCCTGGTTTCATTTTACAACTGGACTACTGTGTATAACTTATATATGGTAGTCAACTAAAACTAATTCTAGCTTGAGTATAAATCCAGAAGAAACCATGTGATCACATTACCTTGCTCTTGGCGGTACATATGAAGCTGATGGTCGCGCCCACCCTCACTGTCTGGGACTTGGGCTCTTCCACTGTCACTTCAATGGGTTTGGATGGTGCGCCTGGAGTCAGAAATGTTCACAAAGTTCACTTTTAGCAGAAGAGCTATCACAACTCAAGCCAAGAACGCACTGTAACAAGTCATAAATTAAAACCCTGATCTTTCGCCATCTGCTCTGAGCGCTCAGTGTGGAAACAGTGTTGGAACGGAGAGAACAGTGATGTTGTAATGCAAAGGAGGATTCGGAGATGCATTTTTCTCACTAGTGATGATGATTTCAGCGCGGCTTCGGTCGGTGCTCCTCTGGTCTCTACAGGTACAAACGTAAACACCGGCGTCACTCGGGCTCACGCTGGGGAAGTACAGCTCTGCTCCTGTGAATACGAGAAAATACGAAAATAATTAAACAATTTTCAGATTTAGATACTATGAAAAACAAGCAAAACAAGCAGAACAAATGCGCTGTACTGGATTCAGCTATAGGAATGTAACATTATTGGTAATACTGTGATTTGGTAAAACAAGTCTTCTTATATTACTGTGAACTTTTGCTACATTGATACTTTGCAGCTGATGTCATCAACCTTCCTTGTGAGGGTGAAGCTAACTAGAGGCACTGCTCCATCTGAGCTTTGTTAAAACAAAGCTTTGACAACAAAGGACTGACTTAAAGGTCCCATGGCATGAAATTTTCACTTTCTGAGGTTTTTGAACGTTAATGTGAGCTCCCCTACCCTGTTTAGCCCTCCCCCCATGGTTAAAAGTTGCGAAATGTCTAAACTGAGCATTTGCGATCCTTTTCTGCGTTAAAAAAAATCAGAGCTCAAACGGGCGATTTTGAACAAGGAAACTTATTGACGTCAGCTCGAAAAAAGAAATGCAAATGCAGTTCCACCCCCGTCTGTCTGTACTCAGCATCTGTGTAAATCACGCCCAGAGAGTTTGGACTGCGGAGGAGCTACGCAATGCGAAATACGTTTTTTTATTTGCCTGGAGGAACTTGCGAGTGTTTCTAGGCTCGGAAGTCCTTTATCTGAGCCTGTGGATATCTGAAACAGCAGTGGTTTCATTTTATTTTCTGTGGAAATGTGTTTATTTTTCAATGGAACGCTTCTCATCTCTCCCCCCGTGCAAAAACACGGAAGTGGGTCACAGAGCGGAGCGGAGAGCTTGGCCACGCCCCCACCCCCTACTATAGGCCATCTCTGTCCTCCTCATTTGCATTTAAGCAACAACGCCCATAATGGAGTGTTCCAGAGTGACATTTATGACTCTTTCTCATCTTATCTCTGTTTCTCATGCACTGAGTGTTGATTTTGAAGAAGGATTCATTTACAGTATTAGGGAACCATTAAGGAGCCATATAAAAGCATCAAGAAGTACCATGCACACCAAAACACGAAATCCATTATTTACCTTCCATTATTTTCTACGAGTGTGCACACACCGGGCACTGGTGGCAATGGACCCTGCATACTGATCACAGGCTCCTGAAAATGTGTTGTTTAAATCCATTTTGTGTTTTTTCTTGAGTTTTCAGACAATCTAAAAACTTATCAAGCTTTATCTATTGTCTCTTCTATGTCCCTCGGCTGGCCTGGGAAAGCCTTGGGGTCCTCCCGGAGGAGCTTGGGGAAGTGGTGAAGTCCCACAGTGGGGAAATTCCAGTTCTGCATTTAACCCATCCTGTTATTAAGAGCAGTGGGCAGCACATTACTGCGCCCGGGGACCATCTCCATGATCTTCTTGCTTCAGTTTGGTCAGGACCTCAGCTGGAGGATTTACCTATGGTGCATGTTTTTTGGGTTGGTGGGGGAAACCGGAGTGCCCGGAGGAAACCCACCCACGGGGAAAACATGCAAACTCCACACAGAAAGGCCCAGGCGACCCGGGGATCGAACCCAGACCATGCATGCAAACTCCACACAGAACACACACAGAAAGGCCTGGGCGACCCGGGGATCGAACCCGGAACCTTCTTGCTGTGAAGCAAGAGCGCTAACCACTCAGCCACCGTGCCGCCCTGGAAGGAAGCCCCTGCTTAGACTGTTGCCCCTGCGACCCGGCCCCGGATAAGCGGAAGAAAATAGATGGATGTATTGTCTCATTATGATAACTGCTGAACATTCCTCCATAGACATACATGCAGCGTGATGTTACTGCACGCATACTGCATCAATATGCTGTATATATTCAAGGCACTTTACATACATTATAAATTCAAACCATAGACTGAGACGTTCCCTTTGTAAATACAGCTGCTCTGGGGCTGCCTAACAGAGATGTGGCAGCCACTCTTCAACCACTACCAGTCACTTACGCGTACATAAACACTGTGTAGACGAGGAAGGTGAAATGTCTTCCCTAAGGTCAAGCAATGGTTGTCATGGGATCTTTAATAAATCTTACATTTTGCGAGTAAGACAGAGTGCGGGATTATTTTCTCCTCGTTTGCATTTCCTTCTTCAAAATCAACACTCAGTGCATGAGAAACAGAGATAAGATTTTTCTCTCTCTGAACAGGCCATAATGGGCGTCGTTGCTTGAATGCAAATGAGGACAGAGATGGCCTATAGTAGAGGGTGGGGGCGTGGCCAAACTCTCCGCTCTCAGCTCTGATCCATTTCTGCGTTTTTGCGCGGAGAAGACGTGAGAAGCGTTCCATTGAAAAATAAACACATTTCCACATAAAATAAAATTAAACCACTGCTGTTCAAAGGTCCAGAGGCTCAGATAAAGGACTTCCGAGCCTAGAAACACTCGGACGTGCCTCCAGGCAAATAAAAAAACGCATTTCGCATTGCCTAGCGCATTCGCAGTCCAAACTCTCTGGGAGTGATTTACAGAGACGCTGAGTACAGACAGACGGGGGTGGAACTGCATTTGCATTTCTTTTTTCGATCTGACGTCAATAAGTTTCCTTGTTCAAAATCGCCCGTTTGAGCTCCAATTTTTTCTAATGCAAAAAAGGATCTCAAATACTCAGTTTAGACATTTCGCAACTTTTAACCATGGGGGGGCCCTAAACAGGGTAGGGGAGCTCACATTAACGTTCAAAAACCTCAGAAAGTGAAAATTTCATGCCATGGGACCTTTAAGACATGCAACGTTTCGGCACTAACCCTTCATCAGGCAAAATAGAGTGAGCGCTAAAGGTGGACATCTTAAATAGGGTGTGGCGAGCACCCAAGGGTGACAGGTCTTTTACGACTGGTCGTAAAAGAACAGTGTACCCTAAACAACATAATTCAAAATGCAAAGGCAGTCAACATAGTGTAACGTAAATAATAATCATAGTAATAATAATAATAAATATAGCCGCAAGCGGCGATGATCGGCCCTCGCTTGCACTCGCTGGGGGGGTGGCGCTAACGCGCCATTTTCCTCCCCTTTTTTCTAGCTGGATGCATGTGTGAGTTTGTGCGTTATCTGCATGTGTGTGTGTGTGTTGAATGCCTGGGGTTGAGGTGGGGAGGGGTTGTTTGTTCTTTTAAATGCTGGGTGCAAACATTAATAAATAAATTGAATAAATAAAAATATGAGGACAGAAAATGGCGCCTTCAACACCAGGTCACATGTTCTACCCAATATGGTTGGTTGCCTAGCAACAGCGTAATATCTATTTTTTATTCCTATTCCCATGATGCATCTATGTTCCAAATTTGGTGTGGCTATACCAAAGATTTTGTCAGGTGTCCTATTGGCGGGGAGAGATGTTTGGCCTGTTGCCATGGCA
Source organism: Paratrypauchen microcephalus (assembly GCA_036785185.1). Taxonomy (NCBI): domain Eukaryota; kingdom Metazoa; phylum Chordata; class Actinopteri; order Gobiiformes; family Gobiidae; genus Paratrypauchen; species Paratrypauchen microcephalus. The sequence continues at coordinate 760,384 of JAVJIX010000215.1, read as the reverse complement.
ACCCGATGAGGCATGGCATGTGGTCACCATTGACTTTTTTTCATTGAAAATATCCCAGGAATATTTGTACCAAATCTTGTATGTGTACGACAAAGTTAAATTTTGCAGTTCTATGCAATTACCCTAGGGGGCGCTATTGTGACCATTTTAGATTTTCTTATATCAATCTGTGTAGGGCTGGGGTGTCCACCACCGATTAAAGTTTGAGTGAAATCGGAGAAAGTATGTGCTAATTATGATTCGTCGAAGTTTGACAGGAAATGACGCCTTTGCCACCAGGTCACATGGTCTATCCAATATGGCTGGTTGGTTGCCTAGCAATGGTGTAATATACTTTTTTGTTCCTATTCCCATGATGCATCTGTGTACCAAATTAGGGGTGGCTACATCAAAGTTTTTGCCGGACATCCTAATGGCAGGGACAGATGTTTGACCTGTTACCATGGCAACATGATGTGAGATGGAGTGGGGGTGTCACTGTGTTTTTTGATCGAGACGATGTCCCGAATGTGTGGTCCAAATTTGGTGTGTCTACGGCAAAGTAAATATTTTCTATTCCATGCATTCTGCCTAGGGGGCGCTATTATGGCCATTTTCGATTTTCTTATATCAGTCTGTGTAGGGCCGGGGTGTCCACCAACGATTAAAGTTTGAGTGAAATCGGCCAAAGTATGTGTGAATTATCACTCGTCGAAGATTGACAGAAAATGGCGCCTTCACCACCAGGTCACATGGTCTATCCAATATGGCTGGTTGGTTGCCTAGCAACAACGTAATATACTTTTTTGTTCTTTTTCCCATGATGTATCTGTGTACCAAATTTGGTTTGACTCTGACAAAGTTTTTGCAGAGGATCCTAATGGCGAGGACAGATGTTTGGCCTGTTGCCATGACAACACGATGGGAGCTTGCACGGGAGCGTCATTGAGTTTTTTGATCGAGACCCCGTCACGAATATGTGTACTAAATTTGGTATGTCTACGACAAAGTAAAATTTTGCGCTTCCATGCAATCTCCCTAGGTGGCGCTATAGTGTCCATTTCAGATTTTCTTATATCAATCTGTTCAGGGCCGGGGTGTCCACCAACGATTAAAGTTTGAGTGAAATCGGCCAAAGTATGCGCGAATTATCCCTTGTCGAAGTTTGATGGCGAGCCGCAAAAACGAACACGAAATTTGTGGCGTTGTCACGGAAACACCGTTCACTCTTTTAGAACACTTTTAACAACTTTTAATGTCCCACTTGTCTAGATGATACAGCACGATTCTGGTGAGTCTGGGTCAAAAACCCTAGGAGGAGTTCGTTAAAATACGAAGACAGGAAAATGCGCCCTCGGTGTCAGGTCACGTGCTCGGTCCAAAATGGCCGACTTCCTGTTGGTCGCCTAGCAACCGCATAATATACTTTTTTGTTCCTATTCACATGATGCATCTGTGTACCAAATTTGGTTTGGCTACGACAAAGTTTTTGCCAGGTGTCCCATTGGTGACGACAGATGTTTGGCCTGTTGCCATGGCAACACGATGGGACATGGCGTGTTGGCGTCATTGAGTTTTTTGATCGATACCCCGTCACAAATATATGTACCAAATTTGGTATGTCTACGACAAAGTAAAATTTTGCGCTTCCATGCAATCTCCCTAGGTGGCGCTATAGCACCCATTTCAGATTTTCTTATATCAATCTGTTCAGGGCCAGGGTGTCCACCAACGATTAAAGTTTGAGTGAAATCGGCCAAAGTATGCACGAATTATCGCTCGTCGAAGTTTGATGGCGAGCCGCAAAACGAACCCGAAATTTGTGGCGTTGTCACGGAAACACCGTTCACTCTTTTAGAACGCTTTTAACAACTTTTAATGTCCCACTTGTCTAGATGATACAGCACGATTCTGGTGAGTCTGGGTCAAAAACCCTAGGAGGAGTTCGTTAAAATACAAAGACAGGGAAATGCGCCTTCGGCGCCGGGTCGCGTGCTCGGGTCAATATGGCCGACTTCCTGTTGGTCGCCTAGCAACGGCGTAATATATTTTTTGGTTTGTAACGACATGACCTATCCACCACCCGAATTTCGTTTGTCTACGACAAAGTTCATTTTTCGGGTATAGCCATTGGCGTAATGTATTTTGATTTTCCAGGTGGCGCTGTCGAGCCATTTTTTAAGATTTTTTAATACAGATTATTTGTAAATTCCTTTTTTGGCATTCTTGAATTTTGTGCAAAATTTCGTGAGTTTTCGTCGGTGGGAAGTACCCGAAACCTGAAAAAAGTGTATAGGAAAATAATAAGAATAAATAATAAGAAAAACCAGAACAATAACAATATGGTGCCACCTATGGTGGCAATATATATATCAATGGAAAGGGCTCGTGTCCAGTAACGCACCCGTGGGGTCCATTGTCAATGACGAGCGCGTTGCGCTCGTCATTGACCTCATCGATTACTCACTTGCCCAATACACATTTTTGGCGTTTACGATGGTTAACGATTACAATTATGCCACTTTCGTGGCAATGGGCAGTGCCAGTCTGTGCTATTGGATCCTATGAGTGTCACTATAGTGTGGTATTGAGTGTTTGGAAAAGGGAGAGCGCTTCGCGCTCTGGTTTTGTGGGCACACATGACATCGTGCACTGCGTGCACGATGTCATGTGTGCCCACAAAACAATTACAATTTTGCCGCCACGGGCGGTGCCACCGTGCCAGGTCAGCGGGCACCAGTCGTTGACATGAGTGCTAGGTGCTTAAAAGGGGAGAGCGCTCGCGCTTCTGTTGCGTGCGCAAAACAAAGCGCTCGCGCTTTGTTTTGCGCACGCTGGTGGGCCGAGAATGTTTTGGGGTGAACAATTACAATTTGGCCGCTATCGCGGCCACGGGCGATGCCACCGTGCCAAGTCAGCGGGCACCAGTCGTTGACATGAGTGCTAGGTGCTTAAAAGGGGAGAGCGCTTCGCGCTCTGCTGCGTCTGCAAAACAAAGCGCTTCGCGCTTTGTTTTGCGCACGCTGGTGGGCCGAGAATGTTTTGGGGTGAACAATTACAATTTGGGCGCTATCGCGGCCACGGGCGATGCCACCGTGCCAAGTCAGCGGGCACCAGTCTTTGACATGAGTGCTAGGTGTTTAAAAGGAGAGCGCTTCGCGCTCTGCTGCGTGCACAAAACAAAGCGCTTCGCGCTTTGTTTTGTGCACGCTGGTTCTGCAGTGCTTCGCACTGCAGAACAGTAACAAAAGGCCCTACGCTTTAGCGCTCGGGCCTAACAATAACAATAGTAGAAAAAATAATTGGAAAATAATTGAAAAATAAAACTGGAGAGTATCCCACCCAACTATTGAGTAAGGCTGGTGTACTATATACATATCTACATATACACAATGAATCTTAGAATCCAGCCCACGTACAAGGTCATTTATCAATACAATACTTACAAAAATGGTCAGATTAAAGTCATCATTGAGACCTTTTGGAAATAGAGTTTGGAGAGTATGAATCCAAAATGCCTCTCTTTGTTTGAGAAGGCGGTCGTGGTCCCCTCCTCTGAGCGGAGGGGGGACATGCTCAATGCCACAAAAGCGGAGTGAGCAAATGTCGTGTCTAAGGTCATTAAAATGTACAGCTACCGGATACTCTCTGTCATTTCTCTTGCTGGAGCTCTTGTGCTCACTAATTCTTTGTTTGAGTTTCCTTGTGGTCTTACCTATATAAGCCAGTCCACATGGACATCTGAGCATGTAGACAACATGTGTGGATGCACATGTGATGACACTTTTGACTGGCTATTTCTTCCCAGTGTGGGGGTGTAAAAAGAGGTCAGTTTTGGTTGTGTTGTTACACTGAGCACAGCTGCCACAGCGGTACTTTCCGTTGGGTACAGTATGCAACAGAGATTGGGAGGATGATTTTGATTTGTTTATGTAATTGGCATGTACAGGGGGTCCTCGGGTTACGACGTTGATCCGTTCTTAAGACGCGTCGTAACCCGAATTTCGTCGTAAGTCGGATTTTGCCTTTGATCTTCCAACCAAAGCACCAATAACCTTTCCATCTCAATAATTAGACCACTACGCTGCTTGGTTATCACTGTCGCTTTCATAGGAGCAGATCAGAGCCCACATCAGGTACTTCCGCCCACATTGGGCACGCACACGAGGCCGTCTTCTCCGTCCTACAACCACAACAGAGCGTATTCTTCCACCGTGCGCCGCGCGCCGTTCGCGTTTGTTTACATCTCTTACCACGCTAAACCGAGTAAGACGGAATGACGCGTAATATATATATTTTTTTTTTAATGGGGGCGCGTTTGTAACCACGAAACGTCGTAAACCGAGACCGTCGTAACCCGAGGACCCCCTGTACCAGATAATCTCCAAGATTTTTACTAGGGATGCAAGATATATCAGCATTACATCGGTATTGGCCAATATCGGGGGAGGGAGGGGGTGTGTGTGCGCGGACACGTGCGCTCATCGTGCTCAAATCCGTGATAGCGCAGCATGACCGGCGCGAGACCGCGCGTCCCACCGGGGCTCTGAGCACGAGACCCGTGTCCAAACTGTGAGGCACGCAGTCCGAGCACATCAAACCTCGACATGAACGAACGCAAGAGCCGCACGAAACCAGGCAAAGAGCCGCACACCGTGGTTTAATCCTGGTCCAGTCCTGGTTTAGTCCAGGTTTAGACCTTGTTTAGACCTGATCTAGACCTGGTTTATTCTGCATTTTGTCCTGGTCTGGCAAAAGTCCCTTAGCCAATCAGGACGCAGAACACAATGTTACACTATAAAAAAATAAATAAATAAAAAAAAATCAGGAGTCAAAACACATTTTGAAAATAGAAGAAGAAATTCAAAAATTAATTTTGCATGATTTTCAGTCTGTATAAAATGTTCTCTCAGATGTGTTAAATGTTATCCTCCTTTAGCTCTCACTCTATTTTGCCTGATGAAGGCCTAGTGCCGAAACGTTGCCTGTCTTAGTTAGGGCTGTCAGTTTAACGCGTTAATTAGATTAATTTTTTTAATCGCCTGACAGCACTAGTCTTAATAAATCTTACATTTTGCAAGTAAGACGTGCGGGATTATTTTCTTCTCGTATGTTCTGGGACTGCTCCCTCTCCTCCAACGCCCCCGTTTGAAGAAACTGAAGTGCAAAGTTCTCATTCTTGGAATTGCAAATGAACCATCAACCCTAGTGTACATCTTCTGTACCTTGTCTGCGTCTCTCTGCGGTGTAGGAGATGGGTCGGCCATCTTCTCTGGACCAGTAGAAGTAGTGCGGAGACGGGCCAGACACCTGACACCTGAGGGTCACAACGCTTCCTGGAGCCACCTGCACACGGTCAGGATACACCCTCACGACCAGTGAGGCAGCGGCTAGAAAAGGAGACAGACAAGTTCAAGTATGTGTGGTTATATCAGCTACACGACTCACTATGCCTTGATTCAGAATGGAAATAAATTAATAAAATATACCTTGGAGATGTGTTGATTTTAGAAGTTCAGATTTATAAACTTTTTCACAACTTCCATCTTTGTCAGATTCCTAGCAAGTTGCAATATTTTTCTTAATTCATAAAATATTAAAGGCCCTGTAACCATATTTGAGCAAAATGTGTCTTGCCCCAGTGCAGATACTGTATATTATGTTGTATAAGCAGCTCTTGAGGTCAAAATATGCCCTCTCCATCTAATTATAGGCTAAAGCATTTTATTGTCTGATTAGGAAGTGCACGGTTAGGATGCCAGCCTTGTGATGTTATCTGGTAATACAAAAATGGTCCACTGTGTTTTTAAACTCCACACACATTCACTAGAATCATTTGAATGATTTCAGTGGTGGAACAGCCAATCTCTAATGAAGAAAAGGTCAAAGGTAGCTGTTTATGTTAAAACTACCACAACAGGACATCACAAGGTGGAAAAGAGTATTTTGAGAGACAGACTAATAATAAAGGGTTACTCAAACGTGTGAATGAAACAAAACACAACTCCAGGTCTGCTTTTGGGAGGTAACAGCAATATAAAATTGCAAAAGGTCACAAGAATCCACTTTGTGTAATATAGAACCTTTAATCTTACTGCAGCGAATGATAAAATATTAAAACTCCATCTCACCGTCATCGGGTCTACACTTCTCTCTGGCCTGCGGGTTGCCGACATATCCAGAAGCACAACTGACAGAAGGAAAAAAAAACATTTGGAAACAATTTCAGCTCTGTTCGAGACATGACTTATGATGTTTGTTGTTCTTTTGACATATTCATTATTTTGGTCAACAACTCACCGCTCGCAGTACTGGCCGGTGTAACCAGGCTGACACGCCGTGCACTGATAGCCTCCGTTACCAAGGCTCTCGCAGGTAGGGGAGAATCTAAGAGAGACAGGAATAGAGTTTGATCTGAGCACAGATCTGTCTAAAAGATAAAAATATAATAACTCAAAATATGCTTGAGGTAATGTTATGTATAGTGGGTCAAGGCAATTCTATATCCATGGGTTTCAGAATGATAAAGAAGAATAACTGCTGCCAGTGCAATGAACAATTTAAAACTAATTAATAGAGAAGTGCTGTGTTAAAATTTGTAGTCAGTCTTTTTTATTTTAACTTGAAAATATTTAAGTAATTGTCAGTATCCCTGATGAAGACTACAGGAGGTCCTCGGGTTACGACGTTGATCCGTTCTTAAGACGCGTCGTAACCCGAATTTTGTCGTAAGTCGGATTTTGCCTTTGATCTTCCAACCAAAGCACCAATAACCTTTCCATCTCAATAATTAGACCACTACGCTGCTTGGTTATCACTGCCGCTTTCATAGGAGCAGATCAGAGCCCACATCAGGTACTTCCGCCCACGTTGGGCACACACACGAGGCGGTCTTCTCCGCCCTGCAACCACAACAGAGCGTATTCTTCCGCGCCGTTCGCGTTTGTTTACATCTCTTACCACGCTAAACCGCGTAAGACGGAATGACGCGTAATATATACATATTTTTTTTAATGGGGGCGCGTTCGTAACCACGAAACGTCGTAACCCGAGACCGTCGTAACCCGAGGACCCCCTGTATGTTGGGCAAAGTTCATTCATGTGTATGTTTTTATATTTAATAGCCAAGATGCAAAAAGCCTTGGATTTTTTTGTTCATTCATTCATTTTCTTCCGCTTTTCCATTTTCTGGGTCGCGGGGGCAGCAGTCCAAGCAGTGTTCTGCTGCCCAGAACACAATGCACCAGCCCCCATGAATCCTTCCGCGGGTGGTGGGTCCACAGGAGGACGGCTCATGTCATAACAGGCCTTGGTGTATCTTCTGCCATGGGGGCTACCAGTGTCCACGGACACTGGGGGCGAGGTGGGGTTAAGTGTCTTGCCCAAGGACACAACGGCAGCACTCATCTGTGGGAGCCGGGATCACATGCGGTCAACCCGTCAAGAGTGGGATTCGAACCACCAACCCCTGGATCACGAGGCATATGCTACCAACTGAGCTACTGCCGCCCCGGATGTTTTTTTTTTTTTTTTTTTTTTTTTTGTCTACGCATATTTTCAAATTAAATATTATATTTTTTGATATTTTGCAAGTCCTCAAAATATCGCATATAACAGGAAGCTACAACCCATGAAAACATGACAGAAATGTTTTTAGAATGCCCAGTCTCATGTGATCAGTACTCGACTTGAGGGGGATGGGGGGGATGGCATCCCCCCTGGGGTAAAAAATAGTCAAAATCATCCCTCTTGGGCATCCCTTCTTCCATCCCTTGTGGCATTTTATCAATCAGGCATGAAAATCCCTCACTGAAATTCACAGTTTTGAAGTCAAAATAGCCAGTATGAAGAGCTAATCAAAGGCTGAACTGCGCTCCAGCTTCCAATCACTGCAGCATAATTACCCACCGCCAATCATGACGATTAGCGCTGTTTGTGTTTGCGCCTGTGAGCGAGCCACGTGATATTTGCGCGGCATTTCCAGAGAAGAAGAAACCTTAACTTGCTACGTTAATGCTACATAAAAAGGAACTCTCGCCTCGGGACACGGGATAAGTTCGGGATTATGTCCGTTTCTCCGGAGCTCCGGATTATTAAAGACCGTGACACGTGCATACATGGATACGCAAACTATCGGGAGTGACCGTGTTCTTATGGGTGAGTCATATTATCAGATTATTTCTGCATCAAAGGGACAGATTAGCTGACAGCAGGTCTAAACCAGGTCTAAACCAAGACTAAGCCAGGACTAAACCAGGACTAAACCAGGGCTAAACCAGGTCTAAACAAAGACTAAACCAGGACTAAATCAGGTCTAAACCAGGTCTAAACCAAGACTAAACCAGGACTAAATCAGGTCTAAACCAGGTCTAAACCAAGACTAAACCAGGACTAAACCAGGTCTAAACAAAGACTAAACCGGGACTAAATCAGGTCTAAACCAGGTCTAAACCAAGACTAAACCGGGACTAAATCAGGTCTAAACCAGGTCTAAACCAAGACTAAACCGGGACTAAATCAGGTCTAAACCAGGTCTAAACCAGGTCTAAACCAACACTAAACCAGGACTAAATCAGGTCTAAACCAAGACTAAACCAGGACTAAAACAGGACTAAATCAGGTCTAAACCAAGACTAAACCAGGACTAAACCAGGTCTAAACCAGGTCTAAACTAGGTCTAAACCAAGACTAAGCCGGGACTAAACCGGGACTAAACCGGGTCTAAACTGGGTCTAAACCGGGACTAAACCAGGACTAAACCAGGACTAAACCAGGACTAAACCAGGTCTAAACCAGGTCAAAACCAGGACTAAACCAGGTGTAAACCAGGACTAAACCAGCACTATACCAGGACTATACCAGGACTAAACCAGGACTAAATCGGGACTAAACCAGGACTAAACCAGGACTAAACCAGGTCTAAACCAGGTCTGAACCAGGACTAAGGTGTGTGTGTGTGTGTGTGTGTGTGTGTGTGTGTGTACGTGTGTGATAACATATATCCTGTGTATTATTGATTACTGAATGATTATATGGACTTTTTGTTATAAAAGCATTTCCATTTTAACAAAGTACCTTCTAATTCTGACCTGCCCTGAAACACCACAGTGATGTCAGTGATGGGGGAGGGCTTAGCTTAATGTCAGGCAAATGAGTTCCTTTCTGTTCCACGAGCAGATCTTTAACGGGGAATTTCTCAGATTGTTGCCTTCAGAATGTGCTGCTTTCACCAGGGGGGTTGTTTCTTTCTGATAAATAGTATTGTCTTGTGGAGGCAAGCTATGAATCAGATGGGATTTAGGATTTGCCATGTCTAGCAAGTCACCCTAAAATGGACTAGAATGCAGGAAATTGCATCTAAGAAATACAAAATTTTCTGGGAGAGGACTACTGCATGTGATCTCACTTTATTAAGTCATTTTTATTTTTGTTTAAATTCAATATTTAAATTTAATATTGCATTTAGTCATATCTGATCTTTTAAAAGCCCTCCTTGGGACTGGCGTTGTGAATTCACTTTGGATATTTATTGATTTGACTTTATTTAACTAGGAGGTCCCACTGACCAACGCAAACACTATAAACACTGATACCTGCATCAGATACTACATGTTATCACCATCACTGGGAATAAAAACTGCCATAGTGCATACTGTTGTTGTGTCTTTTGGCAACACACTTCACCCACCTTGCCTTCAGTCTTCATGTATGACTAAGAGTGAATGCAGGGCAAAAGTTGTTTATGTATGTTAATTAAAATGCACATTCCCTACCAAATAAACCCATAATAATTGATTTGTTCTGTGTGATCTAATGGTTTTGTATCTATTACAATAGTGTAGAGCAGATCTGGGCATTGTCCAGCTCCCGGACCATATAAGACCCTTTGGCTGACTCTGACTGGCCCGTTTAAACTAATTTGGATACATATTTTATAATTCTACCTCATGCATGGATTAAAGCTGCATTGCTTTTATTTTAGAGGTATTTTTAAATGACATTTTTTGTAAAGCAGCCTCATTTTTTCATTGCTGAGTCATAACATACACTCTTACCAGTCTTACCAGCGAGTCAAATCAATGCCCTTTACTGCTTTTTTTAAAATAAAGAAATACAAGTAATATTATGCAGAGCTGAGTTAAGCATTTTGGCCCGGCCCTCCACAATATTTTCTGTTTCTCATGTGGCCTCATGGAAAAAATAACTGCCCACCCCTGCTGTGGGTACATACTAGAAATGTTCCAAACATTTTAAAAGGAAGAAAACTAATTAAAAATATAATATAGTATAACAGTGACAGTATAAACATTATGAATTATTTAACCATTATTTAACTGAGATGTGGAAAGTCATTGTTAAGGGAGTCTTAGCCCAGAGGGGAAAATATAATAAAAGTTTATAGGTAATATGTTCATATATATACAGTAGTATAATACTAGATTATAGGGGTTGCAAATATTTCTTTTCCTGTACATCACTATATACTACAAATAATCTTTATAAGTTCAGTGGCCAAAATGAAAAATGGAGGAGGCAGATTATTATTAAGCCGAGGTTATTAAAGTCACATTTAGTGTAAACAGGAGACTCTGCTGTTGTAAATACAGGAGGAGGAGGAGGCGGGATGTGGTGGAGCTTGCGTGGCACACTCACTGGTTCTCGGGGTCCGTGTGTGGGCAGGCACACGGTTGGCAGTCCTCAGGGGTCCCCACTGTGGCGTCCCCAAAGAACCCGGGGGCACACTGCTCACACAGCTCACCCTGAGTGTTGTGGAGGCAGCTCTGAAAAGCACAGATAAGGTTAGACAGGTGAATTGTTCTGTCCAAACCATATATTTTGTTAATTTAAAAAAAAATCTTGCTAGATGCTGCCAGATTTCCACTAACATTGTACTTTCATAACAAATAACTAAAAGGTATAAATGCTGATTGTGTTCATTTCCTTTACTGACTAGACCCAAGATCTCTCTATATTACAAGTTCTGCATTATATATTTTTATTTTTAGCTGCCCCATATTAAACATTATTATTATTAGCCTTAGAGATAGGGTGAGGAGCTCAGTCACGCGGGAGGGGCTCGGAGTAGAGCCGCTGCTTCTCCACGTTGAGAGGAGCCAGCTGAGGTGGCTCGGGCATCTGTTTCGGATGCCTCCTGGGCGCCTCCCTCGGGAGGTGTTCCGGGCATGTCCCACCGGGAGGAGGCCCCGGGGAAGACCCAGGACGCGCTGGCGGGACTATGTGTCCCGGCTGGCCTGGGAACGCCTTGGGGTCCCCCCGGAGGAGCTGGAGGAAGTGTCCGGGGCGAAGGAGGTCTGGGCGTCCCTGCTTAGACTGTTGCCCCCGCGACCCGGCCCCGGATAAGCGGAAGAAAATGGATGGATGGATTATTAGCCTAGATAATGTGTGACATCATCTTAAACCCAGCAGTTATTCACTGTTTTATGTGTCTGTTTTAAGTGGGAAGAGCAGTACATCATCATCATACTTTTATACATATGGCATAAAGAAAATCACTACTACTACTACTGCCATGCCCATCAACAGAAATTTGGGGGCTCGGGGGAAGAAGATGCACATACCTACCTATAACTACCACTATTACTATAACTACTGACATTTATAGTGCTGCCAAGAACTACTACCATCTACTAATTAGTAATCAGGGATAATTATCTACTATAAATCAAAAACTATGTCATGCGTTTAGATCCTGGCTCCATCAGTTAAAGGTTGTTTTATTTTTATTTTTTTCAGATTGTTAATGAAAGTTCAAAATAGCATTATAGAGATGCAGCAGTCTTGTAATTATAATGACAACAACAACAACAACAACAAAAATCCATCAACTGTGGACGTGATGGGGCCAGCTAAACATTAGGTTGTCTGTTAAACTCCCCACATTTCTGGCCTAACTGACTCTGGGATTACGTGGTGTATGTACGCCTCACACACTGTTTACTCAACCAATGCAGAGGTTCTTAGAGGCTTTTCCCAACTGTAGCTTCCTCGCAGTTTGCACAAAGTTTGTTGCAATGGCAAACAAGAATCCACAAAAGAAAGTCTGGGGGCGATGTCACGGATGCGCAACATTTGAAAAAGTACAAACAGTTGCTGTATTTCTCTTTCCTTGGAAAATCGTCTATACAACCTTTAAAGGTCCCATGGCATGAAATTTTCACTTTCTGAGGTTTTTGAATGTTAATGTGAGCTCCCCTACCCTGTTTAGGCCCCCCCCCCATGGTTAAAAGTTGCGAAATGTCTAAACTGAGCATTTGCGATCCTTTTCTGCATTAGAAAAAATCAGAGCTCAAACGGGCGATTTTGAACAAGGAAACTTATTGACGTCAGATCGAAAAAAGAAATGCAAATGCAGTTCCACCCCCGTCTGTCTGTACTCAGCGTCTCTGTAAATCACGCCCAGAGAGTTTGGACTGCGGAGGAGCTACGCAATGTGAAATGCGTTTTTTTATTTGCCTGGAGGCACGTCCGGGTGTTTCTAGGCTCGGAAGTCCTTTATCTGAGCCTCTGGACCTTTGAACAGCAGTGGTTTAATTTTATTTTCTGTGGAAATGTGTTTATTTTTCAATGGAACGCTTCTCATCTCTCCCTCCGTGCAAAACCACGGAAGTTCACAACGCACAGCTGAAAAGGAAAGAGCGGAGAGTTTGGCCACGCCCCCACCCCCTACTATATGCCATCTCTGTCCTCCTCATTTGCATTCAAGCAACAACGCCCATAATGGAGTGTTCCAGAGTGACATTTATGACTCTTTCTCATCTTATCTCTGTTTCTCATGCACTGAGTGTTGATTTTGAAGAAGGATTCATTTACAGTATTCGGGAACCATTAAGGAGCCATATAAAAGCATCAAGAAGTACCATGTCATGGGACCTTTAAGTTACTTTCTATATCTGTGGAGCAGTGATTTTCCTGCTGTGTAATAATACTGTACAAACCGAACAGATGCCGGTCTCGGGATGGCAGGAGTCTGAGTGTCCGTTGCATTCACACAGTTCACAGTGTCCCAGGTACAGGCCTCCTCCGGTGCGAGTGTAACCGGGAGCACAGTCCTAAGGGAGGAAATGGTCATTTAGAAAGCTACCAACAACATTTACTTCAAAACATTCAATGTGAGGATGACTGAAACTATAACTGAACTACAACGGGATACTAAATGTCCCAGATAGTGATAGCAGTATTCTGATAACAATAATATTTTTACGATCCATCACAGTAGTCTTCTAAAGTAGTCTTCTAAACAAGGGTATTATGTAATATTTCTGCATTTTTGTGTTTCATTTTACTGTCCCTTCACTTTTTGACTTTTGAGCCATACCTGAACCTTCAGTATTGCCCCTGATCTATTTGAGTTATTTGACTGAAAACTTTGAAAAACAATCAACATGCATCAGTAGAAGTCAACAGAAGTTGGAGATGTTGAAGGATTTATAACGTCACAATAGCTGTTTTATACAAATTATGATAAAATGTTTAAAAAATATTTTAACTATTACAAATTACCTCAAAAAGAGACACAAATGTCTTGGGGGAGGGGAATTTTGTGTTCAATTCATCGCTCACCTCTAAGTCACCACTTAGTTATGTGAACATTATCCACCTGTTTGCACACTCACCTGACAGGACAGTCCCTGGTATCCGGGAGGACAGCGGCACTGCTCCACCTCCAGAGCCTGTGCCAGTCCACTGTAATTGGGCACAGCCACCTCCATGCTGACGTCGGAGATACTGGAGGAGCGCATCTCTGTGGAGTATGAGGCGCGGATCAAAACATCGTCTAGATCGGCCAGAACCATCATCAGGTGCTCCCGAGTGGCCGGCATCCCATCAGGACGACTCCAGTGTTCCTAGAGTGAAAAAAATGATTTAATATTACAGCTACTACTACTACCTACTATCTACTACTGTGTATAATAAGGAGCACTGCCTATTACCAAACCTCCTTGCCAATGCCTGATCTCATCTGATCTTGGAAGCCAAGCCCAATAGTCCTGGTTAGAAGTGAGAATGCCAGGGTGTCAGAGTGGGGTGTTATTGTGTCCTTAGGCAAAATATTTCACTAACATTACCTAGAACGAATATGTTGAGTGAGTGTTGGTGGTGGTTGGAGAGGCTGATGGTGCAGATTGGCAGCCTTGCTTATGTCAGTCTACCCCAGGGCAGCTGTGGCTACAATAGTGGCATCACAGAGTATGGAATGAATGAATAATGCATGAAAAGCAACTATTTGTACAAGCATCAAGGCCCCGATAACTGCTATTAACTAATAGCCCAATAATCTCTCTCTCTCTCTCTCTCTCTCTCTCTCTCTCTATATATATATATATATATATATATATATATATATATATATATCCTGACGTATCCCTCGAAGGGTACAGTCCCATCCAACTATCGGCCGATAACCTGTCTCTCCACAACATGGATGCTCATGTCAGGCATCATGGCGGCTAAGATAAGTAGGCACATGGATCAATACATGAGCACAGCACAGAAGGGCATCGGCAAAAACTCCAGGGGAGCCAAACACCAACTCCTGATTGACCGAACAGTTGCCCGTGATTGCAGAACACGTCAGACCAATCTGTGCACTGCCTGGATTGATTACAAGAAAGCCTATGACTCAATGCCACACACATGGATCACTGAGTGTTTGGAGCTGTACAGTATCAATCCGACTCTAAGGGTGTTCATTACAAACTCAATGCGGTTGTGGAAAACCACCCTTGAAGTCAATGGCAAGCCACTTGCACAAGTGTCCATAAAATGTGGCATATACCAAGGAGACGCACTGTCTCCACTGCTGTTCTGCATAGGTCGGAACCCCCTCAGCCGAATCATCGAAAGCACTGGCTACGGATACGACTCAGAAACGGGGCCACCATCAGTCACCTCCTCTACATGGATGACATCAAGCTGTACACTAAGAGTGAGCGAGACATCAACTCACTGATCCACACTACCAGGATCTACAGCACAGACAGTGAAATGTCATTCGGGCTTGAGAAATGTAGTAGGATGGTGACAAAGAGAGGGAAGGTAGTCGGAAGGTAGTCCACACAGAGGGGGTCTCACTCCTAGAGGGAACAACAGCACACATTGAGGACAGTTACAAGTACCTTGGTATCCCACAAGCAAATGGCAACCTTGAAGAGGCAACAAGGAAAGCGGCTATGGCCAAATACCTGCAACGAGTAAGGCAAGTCCTAAGAAGTCAGCTCAATGGCAAGAACAAGGCCCAGGCAATAAACAGCTATGCCCTGCCAGTGATCAGATACCCAGCAGGGATCATAAGCTGGCCAAAGGAGGAGATACAGACCACAGACGTTAAGACACAAAAGCTTCTGACCATGCATGGAGGGTTCCATCCCAAATCCAGCACCCTGAGACTGTACACGAGCCGGAAGGAAGGAGGGCGAGGACTAGTGAGTGTGGGAACCACTGTCCAGGATGAAACATCCAAAATCCATAAGTACATCAAGGACAAGGGGGGACAACCCCACAGATGATGTGCTCAAGGAATGCCTCAGACAGTGGAGTGCAGAGGAAGAGGTGCTGGAGGGACCATCATGGCAGGACAAACCCCCACATGGGGCGTACCACCGAAACATAACTGAAGTGGCTGATATCAAGAAATCCTACCAATGGCTGGAGAGGGCTGGTCTGAAGGACAGCACAGAGGCCCTCATCCTGGCTGCACAGGAGCAGGCCTTGAGCACCCGAGCAATAGAGGCACAGATCTACCACACCAGACAAGACCCAAGGTGTAGGCTGTGCATAGAGGCTCCTGAGACAGTCCAGTACATAACTGCAGGGTGTAAGATGCTGGCAGGGAAAGCATACATGGAGCGACACAACCAAGTGGTGGGCATAGTGTACAGAAACATCTGTGCAGAGTACGGGCTGGAGACCCCAAGGTCAAGGTGGGAAACACCTCCGAAGGTTGTGGAGAATGACCGAGCCAAGATCCTGTGGGACTTCCAGATACAGACTGACAGAATGGTGAGGGCGAACCAACCAGACATAGTGGTGGTGGATAAGCAACAGAACAGAGCCGTGGTGGTGGACATTGCAATACCAAGTGATGGTAACATCAGGAAAAAGGAACACGAGGAACTAGAGAAATACCAGGGGCTCAAGGAAGAGCTGGAGAAGGCCTGGAAGGTGAAGGCATCAGTGGTGCCCGTGGTGATCGGAGCACTCGGGGCTGTAACCCCCAAACTGGAGGAGTGGCTACAGCAGATCCCAGGACAAACATCAGACATCTCAGTCCAGAAAAGTGCAGTACAGGAACAGCAAAGATACTGCGCAGAACTCTCAAGCTCCCAGGCCTCTGGTAGAGGACCCGAGCTGGATGAGAGTGAGAGACCAACCACCGTGGAAGGTGAGGAGCAGTTTTTAGATAGATAGATAGATAGACAGATAGATAGATCACAGATTATGGATAAGTAGCTTTTCTCTGCACAGCCAAGTGATATGATGTGATGATCTTATCACAATTAGTGATGTTTTTGTTTATTGTCCCATCCCTACTACTAATGATAATGGCAGGAAGTAATAATGCAGTTTTATATATTGCTTTTCTAGATCCTCAGTGTTTCTTTACAATTCCATGCATTATTCTCCCATTTCCTGTACTTGGTTATGGTGGTTTAACAAAAGTGACCACAGCAGCCTTGGGGGTAGACTGAAGGAAAACAGCCCACCACAAATCAATCATTTACACATCCGATTTATACAGACAATGTGGGTGAAGTGTCTTGCCCAAGGACATCTGTATTCACTGGTCTAAAGCTTGGACTGAAACACTGACCTTGAGGTTTATGGACAGCCTGTGTAACCACTGAGCCACTTAACACTATCCCTTTATTCTCATGCAGTCTTTATAATGAAATAGTTAATATAATATAGCATGATATAAACCAAACATGCAGCTCACATATATCAAATAACAAGGTCACATTTCTGGACACGCTTGCATGGAGTGAGATTATTGCTCCCAGTAGATATTAAACTGCTTGGGGTCCTGTTATTTCTAGTAAAAAGGCCGAGCTGGGTAATTGTCTATGGCCAGTGCGTTTTAATTATAGTGATACAGATCATTGTGCTTCGTATTGCCTATTAAAAAGTCCATGACCCCCATTTTTAACAAACTCCCCCTCCACCCACAACAACGCATTAGCTACACCCTGTTTTTACATTACTATTCACTTACACTCACCCGATGTACTGGCACTTATGATGCTGCAGTTGAGAACCTTATTGCTATTTTACTGCGACTGGAGTGGGCTATTTGATCCTGTGACCATCTGGTTAGAGGGCAAATGCTTAACTTTGACGCACTGACACCGCTTTTTCCTTATGAATCAGATATTCACATTTCAATGCAGGATTTGTATGACTTCCCCTTACATAATTGCATTTTCTCAGTTTAAAGGAAAGGAAAAGTAATGTTTTTTTACAATCTGAGCCTTATTTCGGTAATAAAACAAGTTGTTTTACTCACCCATAGCACTTTGGTGTCATATGGAGCACTTCCAAGAGATGTTTTAGATTTGCGGTTAGCCTAGCGCGACTTCTAGCCATAGCTCGGGGCATATAATATATTCCCCGAGCATGTAATATGCCCCGTGCGGGCTCCAAATAACACAAACTTTAGCACTTTTCAAATCATAGAAGCTCGATGTCTTAGTCTACGATTTCGTTTGAAGCAAAAGTGGCCTGTAATCCGAGATTTATCCATAGTTTACAGCTTTGCGTTTCATGTTTGGGTCCCGGGAGCTGAGAGCACAGTCCGCACATGCGCACTGGCCTCCTCATCTACTCGAAACTATGGCTAAATCTCGGATTACAGGCCACTTTTGACCACACGAAAGCGTAGACTAAGACATCGAGCTTCTATGATTTGAAAAGTGCTAAAGTTTGTGTTATTTGGAGAACGCAAAGTAATGCCCCGAGCACTCAAGTTAACGGATACGCTACAACATAACTTCTACCAAACTGCTCAAAATGACACCAAAGTGCTATGGGTGAGTAAAACTACTTGTTTTATTGCCGAAAGAAGGCTCAGAATGTAAAAAAAACGTTACTTTTCCTTTAACTGTTTAGTCATAACCATTGCATTTCACAAATTTCAGAGGCCACACAAATTTGCCTTCACGGTAATGCCAACAACAACTATCACGCTAACAGGCTTACTTCGGGGTTTGCAGATAACAAAATATGGCTCCATGCTGTGTGCTGCCTGTGCCTGCAGACAGCACACAGCGGTCTCAGCAGTCCAAGAGCTGCTTTTACAATATGTCTGTTCTGGAGCAAGACAAATATTGGGTACAGTCCTTTTAAGTGGTCTGTTTTCCTTTGCAGAAACTTGTTGCTTGGCAAGTCCAGAATGTCTCAGTCTGATCCATGCCCTCTGTCTCACCTGGAGCCAGAACCAAACATGATCGTGCTATCAGATTTGTTTTTTTCAGTGATAACTGTAGAATAAAGGAATTCACTGATCATTTGGAATAAAGTTCCATTTATTTCACCTCACATCCACAGGCAGCAAGAATTCCAACGTCTCACTGCTGTGCATCGTGATGTCCTAAAACTGCATAATGCACGGCTCCTCGCTGTTTAATGCTTAGAAGTGCCTCGCTCACTGATTCTGCAGAAAACCACCGTGTTTTTCAGTCTCCTGTATTTTTTTTTTTAACTTCCTTTTTTTCCTTATAAGCAGCCATGTTTGTTTTGATACAGAAGGATAATGCATTTCCCTAATTGGCTAATCCACCTGGCTAATCACAGCTATCTGAACTGTGACTAGACTCCCATCTTTGTAAGGAATTAGAGAAGAGTGTATTCTGGATCCCTGGATGAGTAGATTCCTCTTTGGATGAGCACCTTTCCTTATATAAGCGGAGCAGATGCAGTGAGCTTTGCTTGTTTACTCACTTCCCTGAAGACGATTTCGAACTGTTGAGTCTCTCTGCTCCCAGGCTGCCTCCTCTTCCAGGGCTTCCGCGCAACCAACGTGATGTCATTGCCCTGAGGGAACAACCAACACCGATAAATATGTCTCAGAAAAATAAAGGAGTTAAACAACTTGAATTTGGAACAGTTATCTAGAAGAGAAGAGAATCCAAAACTTTGATTCACGTAAAAGTATGCTGCTAGAAAAGTACTCTGAAAAGTACAATTTCTTAAAAAAAAAGAAAATGTAACAATACTATCCACAAATGTCTATTTAACTAACTTGTTCAATTGTTTATTTCACTAGCCTGTTCACATGTACACCAAAATCTGATTATTATCTGATTCTGGACCTTTAAAATGGCTTAAACAATTTCTGAATTTCAACAATTTATTTGTTAATATTGCCATGCCTCACCATATTTCAACCTTTATCTGGTTGATAATATATTTAATTTAACTAGTCAACAATTAAAACAGGTATGACTTCTGGCAAACCATTAGATCTTGCTTTAAACATAACGAATAGTGTCTGTAACTCTGTAATGTTTTGTAATGTTTGTAATGTTGTAATGTTGTTTCCTCATGCAGATTTAGGCTGAGTTCTTCTCTCAACCAGAAGACACTCTGTTCCACCTTGTGATGTCAGGGTAATACAGGACGTGCTCCACTGTGTTTTTAAACTCCATACACCTAGAATCATTGGATGATTTCGGCTCTGGAATTGCCGATCTCTACTGAACTAAATGTAAAAGATAGCTGAAAGGCATGAAAATCCCTAAACTTTTGGCGAATTTCGCCGTTTTTAAGTCAAAATGGCCAGTGCCAAGAGCCAATCATAGGCCGAACTGCGCTCCAGCTTCCAATCATGTTGCAGCATAATTACGCACCGATCGCGCTCCCACCAATCATGACGATTGCCGCTGTTGTGTTTGCGCCTGTTCGCTGATCAGCTGTGAGCGAGCCGCGTGACCTAAACCAGGTCCAAACCAAGACTAAGCCAGGACTAAAACAGGTCTAAACCAGGTCTAAGCCAGGTCTAAACCAGGTCTAAACCAGGACTAAGCCAGGACTAAAACAGGTCTAAACCAGGTCTAAGCCAGGACTAAGCCAGGACTAAAACAAGTCTAAACCGGGTCTAAACCGGGACTAAACCGGGACTAAACCGGGACTAAACCAGGACTAAACCAAGACTAAATCAGGACATGTGTATGTGTGTACGTGTGTGATAACATATCCTGTGTATTATTGAATTACTGAATGATTATATGGACTTTTTGTTATAAAAGCATTTCCATTTTAATGGTGAAAAGTTTCACCATCCCCCCTGGTTTCATTTTACAACTCGACTACTGGGTACACATATTGATACTTACAATGATCTGCACATCGGCGTCGTCCAGTAGAGTTCCTCTGGGCCCGGCCACGTAGGAGACGGTGTATTTGAGTTTACCGCCATATGAACCCACCTGTAACAGAGGCATGAAAACACAGCTATTACCTCAGGAAGGAAAAACATCAGACAGAGAGGGGGGAAATAATCAATGCCACATGTCGACATGAAGCAAGTGTGTGTAGTTATAGAATCCTAAACTGCAACTGAAATCGCTACAGACTAATGCATTTTGACAGGTAGAACATATGGGAGTTCTAATAAATGATGTCAAAGTAGCTACTACTACTACTACTACTAGCAACTGCATACTATAACTATTATTACTATTGCTGTTGCTCATACTTTGGTACTAATACTTACTTACTACATACTTACATACGTAGCAGAGATCTGAATGAAACTTGGGATCTTCTAACTATGATCAAAACTGTGGAATTTGCCTGTCTACTATTACTACTATTATGACTACTATTACTGCTACATATTATTGTTAAAGGTGCATGATGTAACTTTTCTGCTGGAGAGTATTTGTCAGGAATGTACCACAGTATGGCATTAAACTAGCTGTCTCCAGGGACAAAAGCAGGTGATCAATTTACCGGTCAGATCTGTAGACAGTAAGACATGCATCTTTTTCTAGGAATATTTCAGCAGTACAAATGCATACCAGTGCATTTGAGAAATTTAAAGGTCCCATGGCATGAAATTTTCACTTTCTGAGGTTTTTGAACGTTAATGTGAGCTCCCCTACCCTGTTTAGGCCCCCCCCCCATGACTAAAAGTTGCGAAATGTCTAAACTGAGCATTTGCGATACTTTTCTGCGTTAGAAAAAAACACAGCTCAAACGGGCGATTCTCAACAAGGCACCTTATTGACGTCAGCTCGAAAAATGCAGTTCCACCCCCGTCTGTCTGTACTCAGCGTCTCTGTAAATCACGCCCAGAGAGTTTGGACCGCGAATGCGCTAGGCAATGCGAAATGCGTTTTTTAATTTGCCTGGAGGCACGTCCGAGTGTTTCTAGGCTCGGAAGTCCTTTATCTGAGCCTCTGGACCTTTGAACAGCAGTGGTTTAATTTTATTTTCTGTGGAAATGTGTTTATTTTTCAATGGAACGCTTCTCATCTCTTCTCCGCGCAAAAACGCGGAAATGGATCAGAGAGCGCACAGGCACAGCTGAGAGCGGAGAGTTTGGCCACGTCCCCACCCTCTACTATAGGCCATCTCTGTCCTCCTCATTTGCATTCAAGCAACAACGCCCATAATGGAGTGTTCCAGAGTGACATTTATGACTCTTTCTCATCTTATCTCTGTTTCTCATGCACTGAGTGTTGATTTTGAAGAAGGATTCATTTACAGTATTAGGGAACCATTAAGTAGCCATATAAAAGCATCAAGAAGTACCATGTCATGGGACCTTTAATGAATCCTATATAGATACCTATAATGCTATATTATGGAACATTTCAGGAAAAGTAAAAACAACAGAAAAGTTACATATTAATTTAAAGGTGCAGGAACTATGGAACAGAACTATGGAGCATGAAAATATTTCACTCCAAAAAAGTACTTTTATGGAGTTACCTTGTGCCTCGGGTGCAACCTTAAGCGACTTTGACACTTTGAATGTTCTGAACTGAAATAGGAGCTCCCGGGGGAACGCCACAAACAAAAGTACACAAGTATTTTCTGCTGTTTCAGAATGAATGCTTTAGGTCACAGGAATCACGTACACAGGGTTTGTATACAGAGTGGAGCAGGAACGAAATGTGAGGATGCATATTTTAGTATGCTTTTGTCTGTGTGACACACCTAGCCAGTCACCATAGCTAATATCGCTATACTATAGATATTCATACTGTTTATCTAAGCGCTGTTGTTCTGTCCATGTATATTTATATTCAGTAAAGTCTTTTTTAGACTACCGTTACATAACTTCTGTCATAACTTCTACCAACTTTAAGTACTTCTTCAAACTGCACTACAGCCTTATTCTAAAGATGCAATTGTTTTCTGATTATAGCAAATCTATACAAATATGATCAATTATTATCACTAAAACAGAAAGGTGGATGGATGATTTGATAATGTTTATTTCATAAGCAAACTTCAGAAACTAAACATGCATTTAGTATCATTTAAAGGAGAAGTAACGTTTTTTACAATCTGAGCCTTATTTCGGTAATAAAACAAGTTGTTTTACTCACCCATAGCACTTTGGTGTCATATGGAGCACTTCCAGAGATGTTTTAGATTAGCGTTAGCGTAGCGCGAGTTCTAGCCGTAGCTCGGGGCATATAATATATTCTCCGAGCATGTAATATGCCCCGTGCGGGCTCCAAATAACACAAACACAAATAGCACTTTTCAAATCATAGAAGCTCGATGTCTTAGTCTATGATTTCGTTTGGTCAAAAGTGGCCTGTAATCCGAGATTTAGCCATAGTTTCGAGTAGATGTGGACGCCAGTGTGCATGTGCGGAGTCACAGTTTATTTTGCTCTCAGCTCCCGGGACCCAAACATGAAACGCAAAGCTGTAAACTATGGATAAATCTCAAGATTACAGGCCACTTTTGACTCAAACAAAGGCAAAGACATTGAGCTTCTATGATTTGAAAAGTACTACAGTTTGTGTTATTTGGAGACCGCTCAGGGCATATATTTCATGCTCTATGCCCCAAGAACGCTAACCGCTAATTGCTAATCTAAACAGGGCTCTCAAGTCTCACGCATTGAGAGAGTGACACACGCAATTCGACGTGTTCACACGCTCACACGCCACACATGACATTTCTCACGCTGATTTTTTTTGTTGTTGTTGTTTTTGTTTTTTTGGGCCCAGAAAATCGGTCTGTGTGGCTCAGTTTATGCAGGCACCGCGCGTTTTCAGCAAAAAAAACTCTCCCCCTCCTCCCCGTCCCTGGAAAAAAATCAGCCAATCAGAAAATAGATTGTTCTGTTGTTGGGCAGAGTGTAGAGTGTAGTTTCAGCTGCTAAGCGCACACTGCGGTGATGATAAAACAAACTGAGAACCATCAGGTAATAACTTCATTTATAGAACTCTCATTAGTTGCTTTGTAGTTTAAGTTTGCTCTTTAGACAAACATTTACAGCAGGGCTCTCCAGTCTCACGCATTGAGAGAGATTCGACGCGTTCACACGCTCACACGGCATTTCTCACGCAATTCAAGCCCCCCCCCCCTTCCCCCGCTCCTTGGGAAAAATTGCCCCCCCCTCGGAAATTACGCAGTCTCACGCACGACCCCGCTCAAAACTTGAGAGCCCTGAAAACATCTCTGGAAGTGCTCCATATGACACCATATGGAGCACCATATTACTCACACCAAGTGGGGTGAGTAAAACAACTTGTTTTATTACCGAAGTAAGCCTCAGATTGTAAAAAAAACGTTACTTCTCCTTTAAAGGTGCATTGTGTAACTTTTCTGGCGGTGGGTCAGTCAAACGCTTGTCTCCATTTGACCGAACCACTGTCTCCATGGAGATGTTATTGCTTCGTCTGGAATGTTTCACAGTTCGGCATTAAACTTTTCTATCATCATGGAAACTAAACCAGGCCGAGATAGGTCAGATCTGTGGAGAGGCGACCCCGCTCACAGTCAGGATGCCTGTTTTTCTAGGTATTTTTGAGCTGTAAAACCAACTGTAATTGAATAAAAGTAAGGCCACCAAAAAAAAAAAAAGATGGATTATTGCCTTGAAAAACATAACATCTCCACAAACCTGACTTTTATCTTGCCTGGAGGACACAACAGTATTGCTTATAACTTATCAGTTTCAACTTTCTATTTCCACAAAATCATGCAGGTGACTTTCCACTCCCAAAAAGTTACACACTGTCACTTTAAAGTAAAAAGTATACTCCCATAAGTAATTGCTGTTTCAAGTCAAAATGAATCATGTACACAGGGCACACTTTCGGGCAGATGAGGCAGGGAAAAGGGCTGTCAGGTATAATAAAGTTTGCATATTTGAGTTGCCCGCTTCAGGTCAGCCAAAGGTCGCCATGGAGACCAGCCAAGTGTTTTGAGTTACCTTGTCCCCAGTGAACTGCGCTGGGAGCTGCCAGAACAGAGGCTCATCCTGGTTTGAACTGAAACCTTTGTAGACCAGAGTGTGCTGAGAGGAAACAAGAAGAGGTAAGAGAGATAAAGTCCAAGGACAGAGACAGATATCAAAGAGGGAAAGCAGACATGCAGGCAGAGAAGTGGAGCAGGGGGGTAAGTATACAGCTAATATAGTCATAGTGAGCTTTACTGTCGAATTCTGCCATATGTACACAACATAGAGTGAGTCGAAAATTTTGTTTGTGAGTGACGGCCAGGGGAGGGACCAACTCGGAGATAACAGAGTAGAAAAAGATGCAGTACAATCAATAACAATATTCACAAACATACAATATTACGACAGGTAACTTGAGATAAATCATGATAATTTGTTTTATTTAATATTTTTGTTGTCATTATACCAATGTGTTTTGGAACTACAGCTTCTCAAAATGTGTAAAATCCCTCAGTTGCCCAGGCAGAATCCATGGCAAAGGAGAAAGACAATTTGTCAAATGGACAAAAGTTTTTTTTTGGTCAAATACGTTTCGCAGCTGATTCAAGTTGCTTCTTCAGTTCTGGTCAGACACTGGTGCACACTGCCTTATATCTGCCTGAAGGGAGGAGCGAACTACAATGAAACTAACACACCGACTTGTTTATAAATGGGGACTGTGCCTGAGTTATATTAGCAGAATCATTGGCTATTCCTATTGTTTTCTTTGTTTGGATTTAGGTCTGAGGATGGAGTTGTAGATGGGAGACAGATGATGTTTGAGGCCTCCGTTTCAGTCTTTCGTAACAAAAATAGCCTCTTTAACTCCCCTCTCAAACCAATTATTTTCTCTAACTAAGATCTGTCCCTCATTAGTTGCCCGAGGCTTAGGGTTACATGGAGATCAGACCCCCCAGGATTTCACGGGCATTTTTTGTGATTGTTTTGGGCTAAAATGCCTGAATTTGCGGGAGCTTTTCCAAAAAGTTGCGATGAAAGTTGCGGTGCTTTTAAGGTTTTTGTTGCGATTTTGTTGCGGGAGGAAGTGAAAGTTGCGATAAATAGTTGCGATTTTCGCTTTTTGTAATTAAAATTGAGTAATATTTTGAATACTGAGTTATTACTGACAAAGAATAATACAAAGACACAGAGATCACAGATATGGTCCTAAAACAACCTTACCAACATCGAAAATAAATTACTACTAGGAGGGGAACTGTTTTGGTCTTTTGCTGTTATTTTTGTGGGCAAATGGCACCGCAGACATGTTTCTTTGCCATTAGAAGCCGTGTCCCAATTCCCAGAGCGCGCGGCTCGGAGCGTGGCCCGAAGGGCATGTGCGTCACACATTTCGACAGTACACCGGCGCGACGACTGCTGTCCCACTTCTTTTTTGTCCCATGCGCAGTTAACACGCGGTCCGAAGACCGCAGTCGTTAAGCGGTCCGCGGACTGCAGTCGGGGCTGAGTAAGTGTGCACCGCCTTGACTGCAGTCTGAGCCCCCTTCGGGTCGCGCTCCGAGCTGTGCGCTCTGGGAACTGGGACACGGCCGCAGTATCGTTTCGTCACACGGAAGTAAAGCAGAAGGAAGTTGGTCGGCATTCAATACGTCGCCGATGATTGGTCAAAATTAGTAAAAATTGCGGGAAAGTTGCGGTGATTGGTCAAAATTGCAATACCGCCCTGAATTCACGGGGATTGGCTGAAGTTGCGTTGAAGTTGCAAATCGCAACATCGTGAA
The DNA here is from genome assembly GCA_036785185.1 of Paratrypauchen microcephalus. Lineage (NCBI taxonomy): Eukaryota > Metazoa > Chordata > Actinopteri > Gobiiformes > Gobiidae > Paratrypauchen > Paratrypauchen microcephalus. Next base: position 734,233 of record JAVJIX010000215.1, on the reverse strand, counting down.
TTCCTGGAGGGTCTGGGAGATGTACGACAGACTGAGGTCCACTCTGGCTCTCTCGTCTGTGTTGGTACATCCTCTTGTGAAGTGGCTGTTTGGTTTCTCCAGTGTAGCGCTCACTGCAGTCTTCACTACACTGAATGGAGTAGACCACATTGCTTTGTTTGTGGCTCGGTGTTTTGTCCTTTGGGTGGACCAGTTTCTGTCTTAAAGTGTTTGTGGGTTTAAAATAGACTGGGATTTCATGTTGTCTGAAAATCCTCTGTGGTATTGAATTTCTTTTGCCACAGATTCTCATAATGGTGCTACAACCTTTTTGTCTGATCCAAATGTAAACACATACGATCTTTGCAGTTTAAAGGTGCACTGTGGAAGTGTTCTGGTGGAGGCTCTGTCACCTGTCTGTCTCCAAGCTTTACCTAGAATGTTCCTCTGTTTGACCTTAAACGTATCTCTCCCCAAAGCAGATGATGCCACTAGGCCAAGTTACAAATGATCGATTAATTCATTCATCTAAAGTCGACTGACCTTATCGTTCGACTTACGATTAACTGATAAGCGGCGTTTTTCACCTGAATTTGAGTGTTTCAATAGGGTCTTTAAGAATATAAGCTATAGTAACATAACACTGAGTCATAAATATATCATAGTATTATTATATTGTATATTCCTCAATTAATTACTCCTTAGTAAAAAGCAGACAAATGTATTGATGCTGAATAACAAAATACAGTAATCCCTCGCTCTATCGCGGTTCGCGGATTTATTTATTTTTTCCCAATTTTTTTTTTTATAGTGTAACATTTTTTTATTGTGTAACATTGTGTTCTGCGTCCTGATTGGCTAAGAGACTAGACCAGGACTAAACGTGGACTAAACCAGGTCTAGACCAGAACTAAAACAGGTCTAAACCAGGTCTAAAGCAGGTCTAAACTTGGACTGGGCCTGGACTAAACCTGGACTAAACCAGGATTAAACCACCACGTGCCGCTGCTGGTTTGTGGCTATGCATTCCGGGCTCCGCGGTTCAATCTCGTGGGGCTGCTGAGCAGTGCCGTTGGTGCCTGCGGCCGGCTGTGAGTCGAGCTTGGCGCAGCGCGGTTGCCTTGTTTCATGACCACGCGGGTGCGCGTGTCCGCGATTCGCGATTAATTGCAATTAATGCATTTTGATTGACAATTAATCGTAAGTGGATTAATTGTTGACATCCCTAGTGGAGAGGCATCCCTGCTAACAATACATTTTAATCATGGCATTTTTGAGCAATAACAAAAACTTTTCATTCAATAAACACAACATAATATTAGACTGAGGAACATTCCAGCTAGCAATAACACCTCCAAAGAGACTATCAAGAAAAGTTACACAGTGAACCTTTAAACTATGAGATTGGATATTGAGATAACACTGTACTATAAACACTGGTATTATGTTTCCTTAATGGTGAGATAGAAGAACTCAACTCACGGATGACAATGGAACAGCGTTACATTTTGTACGCTGCACCTGAAAAGTTGATAACAGTGTTTTGGGCTTTGTCTGACAAGCACAACAACTGCTCACACTCCCAGTAATTGGAAAATGACAGTTTAAGATGAGGCTGAACTAAAGCACTACAGCATAATCATAGGCCATTGTAAAAGCCCGCTACACTCAGCAAGGGACAATTATAGTGCTCTATCTGACAGCGCTAAGTAGGTGGTATATGCTGCACAAAGGACAAATCCCGCCCAGGATGCTTTGAATAATGGAAATGTAAGATTGTCATGTTTTAAAGCTGCAATAGTTCATTATTGTTTGAGCCACACTGTTTGTACTTCAGTCAACACACATCGGCTGTGTCTGAATGTCCTATAGCCCTTTACCCCTCATTCACTACATGGGCCCACCATCTTCAGCTCTAACTCTGTAGTGCCTCATTCGCAGAGCGATTCGGACACACACCTCCGTACTTTCGGATCATGTGACTGTGGCGTCTGGGTGAAAAAAAGTCAGTTGATTTTTTAAAATGTATTAGTTATTATTTTTTTCATCATGTGCATTTTTGAGTTCACACCTTTTCTGAATACAATTATTTGGTTGAGAAAGATTTTTATTTTTAAGGCTTTAAAGGGACAGTGTGTAAGGTTTTTACCCGTTAATTACTGAAATTGAAGATACCCATTCAAAAACACATTGTTTTCCAAGCCTTTTCACTTCCATCATGAAATCAAAGTATTCTTTTGGACTTAGATATAGTCACATAAAAGGGGGATCTTCCCCATGCAGAGGCAGCCATTTTGAATACGAGAGCCCCAGAAGGACATTTGGGCTCCGCCTTCGCCTTCGGCAAGGCTCGTGGTTTTGGGTAAACAACACAAGCATGCTGCCGGATCAGACGTCGTAATGGATCTAACATGTGTTTTGGACTAAATTGTTTTACTGGATTTTATTCGCTGGATCCTTACAGACAGATTTCAGACCAAGCTTATGGTGAAATACAGAGTTTGACCTGTCCAGAGCCTTCAAAGGTAAGCTTTGTGCTTTTCCATTTTGTGCTTTTCCGTATAAAAGCCCCATGTGCTCGGGGAGTGATTGTTGTGCAGGGAAATGAATTGCATAGTCAAAAAGAGGAGACTGTAAGGTTTCATTTGATGTGTAGATTGTCATGGTACATGATTGGGAATGTGTGTTTTCATGCGAAAAGAAAAAAAAAAGTGAACGGGACCACGTTTTATGTATACAGTAGGGGCGCGCGGTTCTTGCGCCGGTACGCGAGCTGCCCGCGCTACGGCGCGCCCGGGTGACCCTCGAGGTCTGTCGTAGCTAAAACAGGAAGTGCAATAGCGACTATCCACCTATGCGCCACAAATCCTACACACTGGGGCTTTAAGGCTTTAACAATATCAAATTTATGTTTAGAATGCTTTGAAAACATACTTCACAATCAGTACATTTATAGAAAAACTATCATGGAGATTAACAAATTATTGGAGCAAAATAAGAAATGGAATATTTGCTCCCTGCTAACAGGGATCTTCTTCTACTACTACTACTACTACTACTACTACTACTACTACTACTACTACTACTACTACAAATAATAATAATAATAATAATAATAATAATAATAATAATAATAATAATAATAATAATAATAATAATAATAATAATAATAATAATAAATATAACTGCAAGCGGCGATGATCGGCCCTCGCTTGCTTGTCCTCGCCAATGGGACGCCCGGCAAAAACTTTGTTGTAGCCAAACCAAATTTGGTACACAGAACACCGTTGCTAGGCGACCAACAGGAAGTCAGCCATATTGGACCGAGCACGTGACCCGGTGCCGAAGGCAAATTTTCCTGTCCTCGTATTTTAACGAACTCCTCAGGTTTTTAACCCAGACTCACCAGAATCGTGCTGGATCATCTAGACAAGTGGGACATTAAAAGTTGTTAAAAGTGTTCTAAAAGAGTGAACGGTGTTTCCGTGAAAATGCTTTTGCCGGGCGTCCCATTGGCGAGGACAGATGTTTGGCCTGTTGTCATGGCAACAAGGGTACAGCCATAGGCGCAATGTATTTTGATTTTCCAGGGGGCGCTGTCGAGCCATTTTTAAAGATTATTTGTAAATTCCTTTTTTGGCATTCTTGAATTTTGTGCAAAATTTCGTGAGTTTTCGTCGGTGGGAAGTACCCGAACCTTGCAAAAAGGGGGGGAGGAAAATAATAATAATAATAATAATAAATAATAATAAGAAAAAACTGAACAATAACAATAGGCCCTACGCTTTAGTGCTTATTGTTATTATTATTATAACAACAAATTATTTCCTTATGGATCTGTATTAAGTATGAGTGGTGTTTGGTTGAGTGTGAAGCCTGACCTCCTTGGGTTTGTCAAAAATAAATAAATAAATTTTAAAAAGAAAAGAAAAAAAAAGTTAAACTGATTTACTTGATTTCTTTAATAATCAAATCCAAGTGACGCTTGAATATTTATGGACTAATCATACGTTTTTGTCGCACTGGATCTCGCTACAGACTGAATTATTTGTATTTTGTCCGAGATGTGGAAATCTTTCTTTTAACAGCTTGAGCTCTAGGGTAAGTGGTTAATGCTAACCCATCATTTATTCATAATCATCTGTTTTTCACCAACTGGACATTCGGACCGCACTAAAAATGGCGTGACCCCTGAATAGTGACTCAAGTAGGGAAAAGCGTGGACATTCAGACACAGGCATTCATTTTTGCTAAATGTTAGTTCAATACCATTTTCTAATACAAAGTCGTAGATGGGGACATTGTGTAAAATGTAAATTAAATACAGCAAATTGTAATCTCATGAATCCCAAGTGTATTCAAAACAGAACTAACTGAAACATTTTATCTGTTTGAAAAATACGATAAAAAAAATATGACCCAAGGGGGAGCATATAATTTTAATAAATCTCAATAAATAACTGGATGGAAAAGAATAATTTTAGAATGAATTTATTTTAAGAACAATTCAACAAGGGCTGAATACAATTTCGTTTTAAAACTTTACTTCATTTTAAAGGCCCTGTTTTACGCTATTTTCTTATCAGTGTTATGTTGTTTTCCTCATCACAAACATACAGTACTGTACATGGAGTTTTGTTCTTCTCTCAAACAGAAAACACTCTGTTCCACCTTGTGATGTCATGTGGTCATACAGAAAGTGCTCCACACACCTTCACTAGAATCATTTGGATCATTTCAGTGGATCATTGGCACTCTGTACCGAACAAAACGTAAAAAAGGAGCTGTTAAAGGGAAAGTAACGTTTTTTTTTACAATTTGAGCCTTCTTTCGGCAATAAAACAAGTAGTTTTACTCACCCATAGCAGTTTGGTGTCAATTGGAGCAGTATCGCAGAAGTTATGTTGTAGCCATTCTGTTCTGCTAATGATCCCGTATCCGTTAGCGTGAGTGCTCGGGGCATTACTTTGCGGTCTCCAAATAACACAAACTTTAGCACTTTTCAAATCACAGAAGATCGCTGTGTCAGCGTAGACTTTTAGTGGATTCCAAAACGGCCTGAAACCCGATATCGCAACAGAAAAGTAAAGTTCAGAGCGGTGTTAGCTTCTTTCGGACTAGCGGTGTTTACAAAACAGCTGAGTTCACGCATGCGCACTGTCCTTTCTGATGACGTCATTAAATGAAACTATAGCTGCATATCGGGTTTCAGGCCGTTTTGGAATCTACTAAAAGTCTACGCTGACACAGCGATCTTCTGTGATTTGAAAAGTGCTAAAGTTTGTGTTATTTGGACACCGCAAAGTAATGCCCCGAGCACTCACGCTAACGGATACGGGATCATTAGTAGAACAGAACGGCTACAACATAACTTCTGCGATACTGCTCCAATTGACACCAAAGTGCTATGGGTGAGTAAAACTACTTGTTTTATTGCCGAAAGAAGGCTCAGATTGTAAAAAACGTTACTTTTCCTTTAACTTGAAAATGACTGCTTCATGACATCACAAGGTGGAACAGAGTAATTTGGACTTTGGAGATGAAGACAGAGTCGTAAACCAGGATTACTCAAACATGTGTGAATGAAAGAAAAAACATCTCCAGGTCTGTTTTTGATGAGGTAACAACATTATGACACAACGTAAAGCTCAAAAGAGTCGCCTTCGCATAATACAGGACCTTTAAAATCACCTCTTTCTACATAATGACTTACCTGAGAGCTTACCAAGGGACTACTTCGTAATTACTACTAAAATGAATGTCATTTAAATAGTTGCATGATAATGTTATCTGGTTAAACATTCTACACAATGTCCACACTAGGGTTGCAAAGGGGCGGAAAATTTCCATGGAAACTTTGGCGTGGGAATTTGGGGAATTTTCAAACTGGTAACTTCGCACAGAAGTTTTGGGAATTTATGGGAATTATTGTGAGTCATATACCAACATAAACATAAACATTTTATTTTGTCATCAGCAGCATTACTGTAAAAGGAGACAATAAAACACACGACTCACATGATTTATCTGGTTTCTCAGTAAGCTAGCTCTAGCACATTTTGCGGTAGCTAGCATCATAAGGTAACGTCTTCAGTGAAATGGCGCAAATCTAGTTTACCAGTAAGCTAGCACTATATTTATTTTTTTCTACTTTTCTACTTTAATATTCTTTAAAGGTCCCATGGCATGAAATTGTCACTTTCTGAGGTTTTTGAACGTTAATGTGAGCTCCCCTACCCTGTTTAGGGCCCCCCAATGGCTAAAAGTTGTGAAATGTCTAAACTGAGCATTTGCGATCCTTTTCTGCGTTTGAAAAAAACACAGCTCAAACGGGCGATTCTGAAGAAGGCAACTATGTTACGTCACATCGAAAAAAGAAATGCAAATGCAGTTCCACCACCGTCTGGATCTCCACCCCCTGTCTCTGGAAATAACGCCCAGAGAGTTTGGACTGCGGAGGAGCTAGGCAATGCGAAATGCGTTTTTTTATTTGCCTGGAGGCACGTGCAAGTGTTTCTAGGCTCGGAAGTCCTTTACCCGACCCTCTGGACCTCTGAAACAGCAGTGGTTTAATTTTATTTTCTATGAAAATGTGTTTTTTTTTCAATGAAATGCCTCTCCTTTCTGTCTTCGTGCTTCAAACGCGAAAATGGGAGACAGCGCAGAGCAGCGCTCCAGCGGCGCAGAGGAGCGGTGCCCCCCCCCACCCCCCCCACCCTCTAAGCCAATCTGTGTCCTTCTCATTTGCATTCAGGCAAGAAGGCCCATAGAATGAGTTGTTCAGAGAGTGAATTTGTGACCATGTCTGTGTAAATGGGTCTTTCTCATGCACTGAGTGTTGATTTTGAAGTAGGATTCATTTACAGTATTAGGGAACCATTAAGGAGCCATATAAAAGCATCAAGAAGTACCATGTCATGGGACCTTTAATATATAGATCAAATATAATCTACTTCATGATGTCCTCAGAACTTGTCTGCCTGTCGTCCTCTTGCTGAAGTGTCTGGCCTCAGTCGTCTGTATTTGCTGTGAGCTCAGAAAAGTCGCTTTAGCTCTTCAGAATTCTAGAAGTTATTGATCATGTGATAAAGGAATGCAAAATGCATGTAGAGGGTGTGGCTCGACGGCTCTGCACAAAATACTGTCCTACTTTATTCACAGAAATGTGATTATTTTAGCCAAGGTTATGTTACAATATTTTTTCTACCAACGTATATTGATGCCCCTAACCTTCAACTTTGATAATTCCCAGTTTATTCCTGAACATTTCCGAAAATTCTCAAAAATTCCTGTTAATTCCCGAAAATTCCCATGGAAAGTTTCCAACCCTAGTCCACATTATTTCAGAATCAGGCAGATGGCTGTATCACTCGTCATGCCAAAATACCTTTTGTCCGGACGAACTAACCACCGTCTTGCTCACCATGTTCTTACTCTGATCAACATTTACACACACAGGAGAGAAACAATCAACTCTCAAATATAAAATAATAATAATAATAATATAAAATAAAAGGTTCACTCATTAGTTTCTTTGAAAAAATAAAAAAATAAATAAAAATCTGATAAGTACTGTGCTGTACTGTATACCCATTATGTTTGGTAAGCTTCATTAAATCAAACGTTCTACACTGCAACTGTCAGCTCTTTTGTGATCTGAAAGATAGATTTTCAAACTTTGCAGCTGGGGGTGTGAAGCTAACTGAAGCACTACTCTGTCTGAAGCTCTGTTACTCAAGTTAGATTTTAATTTGAGCTTTATTTTAACACAATCTGACCAGAAAGATGAGTTAGCCAACAGTTTCCATGCTATCTTAAATCTCTGTGTTTGCATTGTGTCTCCATGGTAACTGCTGGACATTTTGCCAATAGAGATGCAGAACACCCCCAGTGTGATGTCACTGCAAAGAATCTTATTCAGTTTCTCGAGACTCTAGGAAATGTGAGGCTAAAATCTATTATCACCATTTACGTCTAAAATACAGTAGGTTAATTACACTTAATTGACAAAAATACAATAAATGATCAGTTTCGACATGCATTTGATTTTCTTTTCTCAATTTAAACATCATTATTTCTTTAGAGGTCATGTTGTGAATGTTGTATGAGGCAGATTAATTTTCTAAATTTCTCCTTAAGTGACAATGAATTGTATTTATTGGCGGCAATGTGGTTTTGCATAGTAATTAGTTAAAAGTTATTGTTCATCAAAGACATGGGGAAAGAAACATAAAATTAAACTAAAGAATATAACATTTTATAGCAGATTGCAATAGCAGGGTGAGTAAGATGTGTGATTATTTAACTATGTGAAGTAAATTCATTAGAGCTAAACTGGTCAACTGGTTTGGTCCTGGTTTGATCCCAGTTTAGTCCTGATTTAGACTTGGTTTGGTTCTAGTTCAATCCTACTTCTAGTCCTAGTCTAGCCCTACTCCACTCCTGGTCCATTCCTGATCCAGTCCTGGCCCAGTCTTAGTCCAGTCCTAATCCAGGTGTAGTCCAGGTATGGTCCTGGTTTCATCCAGGTCTAGTCCTTGGCTAATCCAGGCCTAGTCCAGGTCTTTTCTTTCTTGTTCAAACTGTCCCTACCTGGAGCTACTGTGACAAGTAAATTTCTCCTGTGTGAGATCAATAAAGTCTTATCTTATCTTATCTTATCTTAATGCAAATCTAATCCAGGTCTAATCCAGGTCCAGGCCAGGTCCAGTCCTAGCCCAGCTCAGTATTAGCCCAATCTTAACCCAGTTTTAGCCCAGTCCTATCCAGGTATAGTCCAGTCCTAGTCCAGGTGTAGTCCAGGTGTAGTCCAGGTGTAGTCCAGTCCTAGTCCAGGTGTAGTCCAGGTGTAGTCCAGGTGTAGTCCAGGTGTAGTCCCAGTTTCATCCAGGGCTAGTCCAGGTCTAATCCAGATCTAATCCAGGTTTAGTCCCACTTTTGTTGTGTGGCGTGTAAGTGTGAATGCAGCCAGGGTTATGTTCTACTACAGCATATGCACTGAATCAAAATCTACTATAACAAAACAAAAAAACATGCCATCTAACTTGAAAAGCCACACATTTGTACCTGATCGCGATGGCCAGGGGAGGAGGACTGGGGTCTAGTGGGTCTGACAGCAGAGGGAGTGCCAGACGGAGAGAAGGGAGGACTTAAGCTTCGTAAAGACCACCGACCAGAAGAGGAGGTGGTCGGGACTCGAGATGATGAAGAGGAGGAGGAGAAATAGGATGTTTTAGAGGTAGAAGAAGGGAAGAGGACAGCAGAGCGCCCTCTACCAGTGGAGAAGTTGTTCATGAGGGCCCACACTTCGTCATCCAGGTCCCAGTTCTGAGGCAAGGAGTGAGCCAAAATGGTGGTTTAGATACAGTATGTGCACGTTTACAGTGGAATCTGACACCTCAGCCAAGGATGTTTGTTTGGTCAGTTTTGCTTTGTTTTATAAAGTGTAATTTCAAACAGAAGCATGCATTTTCTACAGCCTTTGTTTAAAATTATTTCATGCTTTTGTCGAAAAAATCAGTGTCAGTGAATTTCCAAAAAACAAAAACGTGTGCACCCAAATAACTATATTGAACATTTAAAGTAAGAAAGTAATAATTTTGTCTGTCAATAATACTATGGCTGGCAATAAACACTCTTTATTATTATTCATCACTGAAAAGCTAAATTAAAATCTACAGACAAATCTAGCACAAACATAAATCAAAGGAGAATTAACGTTTTTTACAATCTGAGCCTTATTTCGGTAATAAAACAAGTTGTTTTACTCACCCATAGCACTTTGGTGTCATATGGAGCACTTCCAGAGATGTTTTACATTTGAGATATCCGTAACGTGAGTTCTTGTTCTTAGGGCACATGTTTGCAGTCTCCAAATAACACAAACTTTAGCACTTTTCAAATCATAGAAGCTCAATGTCTTAGGTCGTTTTCACACCAGGAAAGTCCGATAGTTCACTTGCTTTGGTCCGGACCAAATGTTTTTTTAATTTTTTTTATTTTGGTGCGGTTCGCTTTCACACTGCAGTTTTTCCCCAAGCGAACTAACATCTATAAACAAAAGCACATGTGCTGAGGTCGCTCAGCCATTGGACAAAAATGAGCCGTGTCCAAACACGGAAGGAGGAGAATAATGGTGTTACGTGCTGTTTTCAATCTAGCCTTAGTGATATGGTTTGCTCAGTTTTTACAGTTCTCACAAATGTTTGAGCAGCATCGTGAGGTTTACACTATTTTACAATCAATTTACAAACGTCGAAGACACAGGGCAAGACGACTACAGAGGACAGCGCTCGTGTGTGTGCATCAAATTCTGACTCTTGCTCTTCACGCAAAACGTAAGTAAGCCTCGTAAGTTTTGTTTTGTTTCGATTCGTTTCGTTCCGTCAGCCTCGGTTTCCCATAATGCTCGACATACGACGGGAGCTCGTTAAGTACAAAAAGCCAACTTGTGTCGGATCGAGTCCGGTCTGCATTCTCACCTCAAACGAACCGCACCAGAGTTCGAATGGAACCGTGCAGAGACCGAGCTTTTTAGGTGGTCTCGGTTCGCTTGTTTGCTCCGGATCGAGACTTTTGGTTTTTATTCACACCAGAACAAAAGGTCCGAATCAAAAGAGCAAACGAACTCTGGTTCATTTTAAACAAACCAAACAAGGCAGGTGTGAAAACGACCTTAGTCTACACTTTTGTTTGAGTCAAAAGTGGCCTGTAATTTTACATTTAGCCATAGTTTCGAGGAGGCCAGTGCGCATGTGCGGAGTCACAGCTTATTTCACTCTCAGCTCCCGGGACGCAAACATGAAACGTAAAGCTGTAAATTATGGATAAATCTCGGATTACAGGCCACTTTTGACTCAAACAAAAGTGTAGACTAAGACACTGAGCTTCTATGATTTGAAAAGTGCTAAAGTTTGGGTTATTTGGAGACCGCTCGGGGCATATTACATGCTCACGTGCAACTCGAGTTACGGATATAAACATCTCTGGAAGTGCTCCATATGACACCAAAGTGCAATGGCTGAGTAAAACAACTTGTTTTATTACCAAAATAAAGCTCAGATTGTAAAAAAACGTTAATTCTCCTTTAAAGCAATTATTGCTCATTCCATTTGTACACATACATGCTGGGAAGTAGCTGAATGTACTGAGAATACATTCAGAGTAAACATTCTGAGTAGCTTGAGTAATATTCTGTACATTTACCCTTTCATTTGGTGGTATTCAGAGTAGTTACTTTCCTAAATTCAGAGGAGTAGATGCCTGTACATGATCACACAATTTTGGCTTTGAACTGCACATTATCAGTGCCAAAAATAGTAATAGGAAATACATAACACAAAGTGAAACAAACATAAAGTCTATGTTACGTCTTTACACTATAATTTATGTGCAAAGTCTTCTAAGTGTTTAAAATTCAGTACTCTGGTTCAGCCATGTATCAGGATACGTTACAAAATATATTTATATATTCTGAATAATACTAAATGCATTTTCAAAGTATTCTTCCCATCACTGAATGTTGAAAATGAACAGAAATAGATACATAAACATACTGTGAGGTTTCACGCGGTATAATGTATAATCAGACCCTCCAGGATTTCACAGGCATTTTTTGTGATTGTTTCGGGCTAAAATGCCTGAATTTGCGGGAGCTTTTCCAAAAAGTTGCGATGAAAGTTGCGGTGCTTTTAAGGTTTTTGTTGCGGGAGGAAGTGAAAGTTGCGGTTGCGATTTTCGCTTTTTGTAATTAAAATTGAGTAATATTTTGAATACTGAGTTATTACTGACAAAGAATAATACAAAGACACAGAGATCACAGATATGGTCCTAAAACAACCTTACCAACATCGAAAATAAATTACTACTAGGAGGGGAACTGTTTCGCGCGGTCTTTTGCTGTTATTTTTGTGGGCAAATGGCGCCGCAGACATGTTTCTTTGCCATTAGAAGCCGTGTCTCAATTCCCAGAGCGCGCGGCTCGGAGCGTGGTCCGAAGGGCATGTGCGTCACACATTTCGACAGTACACCGGCGCGACGACTGCTGTCCCACTTCTTTTTTGTCCCATGTGCAGTTAACACGCGGTCCGAAGACCGCAGTCGTTAAGCGGTCCGCGGACTGCAGTCGGGGCTGAGCAAGTGTGCACCTCCTTGACTGCAGTCTGAGCCCCCTTCGGGCCGCGCTCCGAGCTGTGCGCTCTGGGAACTGGGACACGGCCGCAGTTTCGTTTTGTCACACGGAAGTAAGGCAGAAGGAAGTTGGTCGGCGTTCAATACGTCGCCGATGATTGGTCAAAATTAGTAAAAATTGCGGGAAAGTTGCGGTGATTGGTCAAAATTGCAACACCGCCCTGAATTCACGGGGATTGGCTGAAGTTGGGTTGAAGTTGCAAATCGCAACATCGTGAATTCCTGGAGGGTCTGTATAATGCAAGTAATAGTCTTATTTGTGTATTTGTTTTGCCTTGCTGGAGGTCGGGGCGAGTCTGTATTTTCAGTGAATCATGCTCGTCTGTGTAATGCTCAGATGCAGCGTGCAGTGACTCCTATGGACAGATGAGTCATTTCTCCACTCAAAGACTTCACTTAAATCCATGACAATTCTATATTACACACACTCATGCATCATCATCATCAAGAGTCATGGTCTGGTAATGCACGTCCACTATACAGGCTTAAACAGCTCCCTTGGATGCAGTTTTAGTATTCAAATAAAACGGTGGCCGATGGGGGCAAATGCACTGCAACGGCCCAATGCATCGCAGTTAGAGAAAACAGCTGCCAAACAAAGCAAATCCACAAACTCAAAGACAAGTTTAAACAAGGTACAAATGAAGAACATGGTACACATGAAAAAACAACCTGCAAGAAACAAAAAAATATGTCTCATCATCAAATGCGCCTGCAAAGCACAAAACGAGCAAGAAGCAAGAAAACACCTGCAAATGACAAACTCTGCAGGTTTGAAGCACTTCTGCTGTGGGGGCTTTAAGCAGTGTTTTTCGTTTGCAGGTGTTTTCTTGGTTTTCAGTCGTTTTGTGCTTTGCGTTGTTTCTCTTTTTGCGGCGCATTTGATGATGAACATTTGTCTTTGTTTCTAGCAGTGCATTTTTTTCATCTGCACCACGTTCTTTTGTACCTTGTTTAAACTTGAATTTGAGTTTGTGAATTTGCATTGTTTCTGTACTTGAAGCTGTTTTCTCTAACTGACATGCACTGGGCCGTTGCAGTGCTTTTGGCCCCTGTCGGACACTGTAAACTCATTATCTGCGCGAGTTAAACACTTTAAATTCAGAATATTCATCTCAATTGAGGGAGTTTTGACATTTGTACCTTTATTCACTTTCTAACTTGTTTCAAAGACTGGGCTTTCGGAGACTAGGGAGTATTTGGCAGCATTTCGGTTGAAATAAGGGAAAAAAACTGTTCCAAAATAAGTTGCACAATGTACTTGGTCTAGTAGCTCTTTTCAAAAGATTTTAAAGGTCCCATGGCATGAAATTTTCACTTTCTGAGGTTTTTGAACATTAACCCCTACCCTGTTTAGGCCCCCCCCATGGTTAAAAGTTGCGAAATGTCTAAACTGAGCATTTGCGATCATTTTCTGCATTAGAAAAAATCAGAGCTCAAACGGGCGATTTTGAACAAGGAAACTTATTGACGTCAGATCGAAAAAAGAAATGCAAATGCAGTTCCACCCCCGTCTGTCTGTACTCAGCGTCTCTGTAAATCACGCCCAGAGAGTTTGGACTGCGAATGCGCTAGGCAATGCGAAATGCGTTTTTTTATTTGCCTGGAGGCACGTCCGAGTGTTTCTAGGCTCGGAAGTCCTTTATCTGAGCCTCTGGACCTTTGAACAGCAGTGGTTTAATTTTATTTTCTATGGAAATGTGTTTATTTTAATGGAAATCATCTCATATCTTCCTCCGCGCTTAAACACGGAAGTGTTTTTATATGGCTCCTTAATGGTTCCCTAATACTGTAAATGAATCCTTCTTCAAAATCAACACTCACTGCATGAGATATGACTCTGACAGTCTTCATGAGGCTAGATATGTGTCTAAAATGCTTTATTCTGGGTGTTGCTGCTTCAATGCAAATGAGAAGGACAGAGAGATTGGCTAAGGAGCGGGGGGCGGGTTTCCCCTGCAGCTCGGCGCAGCTCGTCTCCTCTCTTCCATGTTTAACACAGGAAGACAGATGGGAGACTTTGCAATGAAAAAAAGCATATTTACACAGAAAATAAAATTAAACCACTGGTATTTCAGAGGTCCAGAGGGTCGGGTAAGGGACTTGCGAGCCTAGAAACACTCGGACGTGCCTCCAGGCAAATAAAAAAACGCATTTCACATTGTAGCGCATTCACAGTCCAAACTCTATGGGCGGGATATACAGGGACGCTGAGCGGAGACAGAGGGAGGGGCTGGAACTGCATTTGCCGATCTGACGTCAAAAAGGTGCCTTGTCCAAACTCACCCGTTTGAACACTGGTTTTGTGTAACGCAGAAAAGGATCGCAAATGCTCAGTTTAGACATTTTGCAACTTTTAACCATGGGGGGGGGGGCCTAAACAGGGTAGGGGAGCTCACATTAACGTTCAAAAACCTCAGAAAGTGAAAATTTCATGCCATGGGACCTTTAAAGGAAAAGTAACGTTTTTTTTTTACAATCTGAGCCTTCTTTCGGTATAAATAACACAAACTTTAGCACTTTTCAAATCATAGAAGCCCGATGTCTTAGTCTACGATTTTGTTTGAAGCAAAAGTGGCCTGTAATCCGAGATTTATCCATAGTTTACAGCTTTGTGTTTCATGTTTGGGTCCCGGGAGCTGAGAGCACAGTCCGCACATGCGCACTGGCCTCCTCATCTACTCGAAACTATGGCTAAATCTCGGATTACAGGCCACTTTTGACCAAACGAAATCGTAGACTAAGACATCGGGCTTCTATGATTTGAAAAGTGCTAAAGTTTGTGCTATTTGGAGCCCGCAAAGTAATGCCCCGAGCACTCAAGTTAACGGATACGCTACAACATAACTTCTACGAAACTGCTCAAAATGACACCAAACTGCTATGGGTGAGTAAAACTACTTGTTTTATTGCCGAAAGAAGGCTCAGATTGTAAAAAAAAAACGTTACTTTTCCTTTAACTGCCACTGAACTTCAGAGATGCACACAAACTCATTTTAAAGGGTTACTCAAACATGTGTGAATGAAAGAAAACACAACTCGAGGTATGTTTCACATTATAAACATTAAAGCTCACAAGATTCCATTTTGTCTAATATATATATGCCCTTTAAATAAATCCGAGTAACTCAATCAAATTTCATATTCTGAATTTACGTCATACTACCTTAGATAAGCTTCTAGTTTGACTAAATGCGTTAAACCACTTTTAAACCACTGCATTTACTTATTAGTGGTGGAGAGCCGTTTCCAACACTACATTTGTCAAATACCTGCGCTGCTCTCTTGGAATTCTTTCGGCCTTTGCGCTCAGAATCCATTAGGTCCCAGACAGACGCGTCCTTCTTTAACTGCTCATGGGACAGGTTCGGATCACTCTGGCAGTGTGGATAAAGCATACTTTGATCACTCTGTTTCCCACTCATTCGGCAGCGTTTAAGGGACAATTTTAGTGTAGGTGCGTGGTTCGGTAATGGGCTATTAATGGTCTGAATGTTTACACTTCCATGCCCAGGGAAGTGAAGCAAACAACGAAATAGCTTTGCATTTAAGTTTAGACATGACTGATGAGACCGGGAAGAGTTTTAATGACCACTCCAGGACAAAATGGGCATGCTTTAAAAGTTGGAAATGAAATAATGCAATAAACTCTCCGGGAGACGTCAAGCACAATATGCACGCGGATGGAATAAATATGATGTTATAAATGTGAGGTATGGGGTTACAGACCAGTGAGTGTGACCAATATGAGGTTTGAATCATCACAACAACATGACATCCAATGACACAGCGGCTGGTTTTACTGTACCTGCTCTGCACGCCTCACACGAGAAGCGAGAGATCGTTTCTGAAGGGGGTGGAAAGGTGGAAGGGAGAATAACAGTTCAGACAGCGATTTAAAGGCGCACCGTGGAACTTTTCTGGGGGAGGGTCTGCCACCAGCTGTTGTTGCTGTTCCACACAGTATGGCAATAAATGTAGCTATCTCCATGGAGACAAGGGCAAGTTACAGGTCAGATCTATAAAGATCTGAGCCTTGCTTTAAGAAGGCTTTTTTAAAATGTTTTTTTGAGTAGTAAAAAGAAACCCAATGAAATAAATGTGATAAATGTGTTGAATTCAATACTGGGGAACTAGAATGTCAACGCAATAAAATCGCCATGGAGACATGCAGGTGGTGGACCCCCTTCCAGGAAAGTTACATAGTGCTACTTTAAAGGAAAAGTAACATTTTTTTTTACAATTTGAGCCTTATTTCGGTAATAAAACAAGTTGTTTTACTCACCCATAGCACTTTGGTGTCATATGGAGCACTTCCAGAGATGTTTTAGATTTGCGATCTCCATAATGTGAGTTCTCGGGGCATATAATATATTCCCCAAGCATGTAATATGCCCCGTGCGGGCTCCAAATAACACAAACTTTAGCACTTTTCAAATCATAGAAGCCCGATGTCTTTAGCCTATGATTTCGTGTGGTCAAAAGTGGCCTGTAATCCGAGATTTAGCCATAGTTTACAGCTTAGATGTTTGGACGTCCAGTGCGCATGTGAGCACTGTGCTCTCATGCGCACGGGACCCAAACATGAAACGCAAAGCTGTAAACTATGGATAAATCTCGGATTACAGGCCACTTTTGACTCAAACTAAATCGTAGACTAAGACATCGGGCTTCTATGATTTGAAAAGTGCTAAAGTTTGTGCTATTTGGAGCCCACACGGGGCATATTACATGCTTGGGGAATATATTATATGCCCCGAGCTATGGCTAGAAGTCGTGCTAGGCTAACGCTAATCTAAAACATCTCTGGAAGTGCTCCATATGACACCAAAGTGCTATGGGTGAGTAAAACTACTTGTTTTATGGCCGAAAGAAGGCTCAGATTGTAAAAAAAAACATTACTTTTCCTTTAAGTAAATAGAGGAAATTATAAGAAAGAGTAAGGATAGGTGATATCCTGGCAATACAAAAAGGGTAAGTAGAGTGAAAGATATAAATACAAATAAATATTTAAAAAACTGTTTGAATGGAAAATATTAAAGCAAATGTTTGTCAACAAGATGCCCTCCCAGATCCATCCCTTTACATTTCCTGCTTGTAAGAGTTGGCTCCTAAACTGGTGCATGACATCATCAGCTGATAGAACGCTTAATAACGATCAAAATCTATTTATTCATTTCCATGTGTTGTGTACAGTCACCATTTTGAGGACTTTTGAGGACTCAAAAGGTAGAATATTTGCTTTTGAACTTTACTTGCCCCACGAATCACATTACCTTGTCTCCTTGGAAGGCCCCAGGCAGCTGCCAGTAGTGAGGCTCCTGTCCTACATAGTCGAAGTTACTGTAGGAGAGCTGAGTCCCGGCTGTGGAGATCTCCACAGTGAAGCCGGTGGAGATACGACTGGTGCGCTGACGATTCACCAGAGCGTAACCCTGGAAGTTTCCTGGAGTGAACACTGAGGTCACCTGTAGGGCAAAGAAGGATGTAATGTAAGCATATCACAATTTGTTTTTCAACACTTTCAAACACTAAGGTATGTTACCATCCACCCAATGCTGCAACGTTACAATATCAAAACTTTTATACCACCATGTAGAATAAATTCAACTGTAGAATTAACGATTTTTACAATCTGAGCCTTATTTCGGTAATAAAACAAGTTGTTTTACTCACCCATAATAATTTGGTGTCATTTGGAGCACTTCTAGAGAAGTTTTAGATTAGCGATAGCCGTAGCGCTAATATATGCCCCGAGCGGTCTCCAAATAACACAAACTTTAGCACTTTTCAAATCATAGAAGCTAAATGTCTTAGTCTACACTTTCGTTTGAGTCAAAAGTGGCCTGTAATCCGAGATGTATCCATAGTTTTGGAGTAGATGAGGACGCCAGTGCGCATGTACGGAGTCACAGCTTATTTCACTCTCAGCTCCCGGGACCCAAACATGAAACGCAAAGCTGTAAATTATGGCTAAATCTTGGATTACAGGCCACTTTTGACTCAAACGAAAGTGTAGACTAAGACATTGAGCTTCTGTGATTTGAAAAGTGCTAAAGTTTGTGTTATTTGGAGACCGCTCGGGGCATATATTAGCGCTACGGTTATCGCTAATCTAAAACATCTCTGGAAGTGCTCCATATGACACCAAAGTGCTATGGGTGAGTAAAACAACTTGTTTTATTACCGAAATAAGGCTCAGATTGTAAAAAAAACGTTAATTCTCCTTTAAATTCCACTGTTTTGCTGCAGTGGCGTGGTAAAACACTATATGAACTACAGCTTGGCCTGGTTAGAACCCAGGCAGATACTAAAAATGACTTGGTACCGGTTAAGAAGGGCTAGTACGTGTGGAATGTACGTGTGACTTACCACATCCCGGTAGTAGGTGGAGCTGTAGCACTGCTGAGTGACGCCCATGCAGAAACAGGACAGGCAGCCATCTTTGTTCTGGGGGCTGAGGTGGAAGGTCCCCTGTTTACAGCTGGAGCAGGATGGGCCTTCAGCGTTCATCTGCAACATTGGGTTCATGAGGAACACAATATACAGTGATATATCAACAACAATATAACTGGTGGTGGTTTCATACAGTACGGAGCTGTGCTTTTGGATTGATGTATGTACTGCGGGGCTCTCAAGTTTTGAGCGTGGTCGTGCGTGAGACTGCGTGATTTCCGAGGAGTGGGGAAGGGTGGTTAACAATTTTTCCCGAGGAGCGGGGGGGTGGGCCAAACTGTTTTGTCTGCAATGAATATGGGGAAACGCGGCGGTGACCATTGCACGTGTCGGGCTAACTCTACGTATTAATCTTACTTTTGGGGCTCAGTGGATGAGGAGGGGAGCTGGCGCTGGCTCACATCCCTGAATCTGAACTGTGGCGTGGAGGGAGGCAGGGCGGGGGAGTGGGAAGGAAATGAAGCGCTCTGATTGGCTGAAAGTTCTCTGTTTACATGCAGATCTGTGGATCTGTGTCTCAGCCGCAGAGTCAGTGAAAGTCAATGAAAACTTGAGTGAAACGGACGAAATGTGAGATCCATATGCGTAATTTAGAACAACAAAGCGTACAAGCGAACAAGGAGGTCAAAACTGCGTGCTGGCTACGCAAAATGCGTACATGTTGGCAGGTCTGACTGCATCGGCAACATCTCTTTGGCTCTGAATCTGGTGATGGCATTGGTTATGTTTTGCCATCGTTGACTTTTTCTGTCATACGGAAAATTATTTTTGACAAAAGCAAAAGGGGGGGGGCGCTTGAATTGCGTGCGGGAGTTTTTTTCGCTGAAAACGCGCGGTGCCTGCATAAACTGAGCCACACAGACCGATTTTCTGGGCACAAAAAAAAAAAAATTCAGCGTGAGAAATACCATGTGTGGCGTCGAATGACGTGTGTCACACTCTCAATGCGTGAGACTTGAGAGCCCTGGTACTGATATAATGACAACTGTTAACTGTAAATTTGTGTTTCTCAAACTATGTTGTGTGTTCCACTGATGGGACACGGCCCTGTGAAGTTTGAATACGTGGTTTATTTAGAGACTATTCATATTTTTGTCCTTCTTTGGGTTAACCATTATTTAGTACATATGTATTATTTAGTCACAGTTTAAACCTGTTTAGTGTCATTTTAAAGCATATTTAGCTATAATATAGTCCAGGTTTAGATCTGGTGGTACGCAGAAAGCCAGGTGTGTTTAGGTGGTGTTTGGTGTGAAAAAGAGTTAAAAGAGTTAAAACAAACAAACAAACACAGATTTAAATGTTCTGAAGAAGAGTTCCATGTGTAAGGCATTATTGGAAAGCTTAGAAACTACACTTTCAGAATCTGTGAATAACTCAAAACGCCTCCGGTACGACTTGTGACTGGTTTTGCTGCAGTCAGTCACATATGTTTAAAATTGCGTAAATTTAAAAATGAATTTCTGTACTATTTTCAGACTGAAGTAAATTCAAAATAGAACTTGTGTTCACCTTGCAGCGGCACACATTACCAACGCAGCCGTCACTTCCACCTTGGTCACAGTGGTAACAGTTACCTAGAAATAATAATAAAACAAAGTAAAACAAAAATAACATCATTTATACAATATTATAAAGAAGCCACAGAAGTAGAGTCGTGCTTGTACCATTGAGTGTATTGTCCCGAGAGCACCTTTGTCCCACCAGCGGGTTTCCATAGTATCCCGGAGCACATCTGAAAAGAACAGATAGACAGTCAGGAGTAAATATTTCCAACATGGGGGATTAAGGATTCAGCACACAAAACAATGAAACAGGAAGTCCGCTCCAAGTGATGCGTTGGATTTTTCTCTTCGTTCTCGTACCACTTTGACCCACGGTTTCCCTCCAAGAATTTAGTCATTCAAACTGGAGACAGCCAACGCGGCAAAAGCACTGATATGCAAATGACTCATATGACCCAGAGACCCGTGGTGGAGAAGCCCACTGGAAGAAAGATGGAAGAAGACCAAACCATCGCCAGATTTTTTTATTGATTCATACACTGCAAAAAATGAAAGATTAGAAGAGCTGAAATTTCTTGAAATAAGGATATTAATGATAGTATCAGTAGGTTTTACTAGGTGGTATTTATTAACGTGATAAACCTGTTTTTTACCTAGATGTTTTTGGCTAGTTTTGGTGCATTAAAGGTGCACTGTGTAACTTTCTGGAATGTTTCACAGTATGGCATTAAAGGAAAAGTAATGTTTTTTTTACAATCTTTCGGCAATAAAACAAGTAGTTTTACTCACCCATAGCAGTTTGGTGTCAATTGGAGCAGTATCGCAGAAGTTATGTTGTAGCCGTTCTGTTCTACTAATGATCCCGCATCCGTTAGCATGAGTGCTCGGGGCATTACTTTGCGGTCTCCAAATAACACAAACTTTAGCACTTTTCAAATCACAGAAGATCGCTGTGTCAGGGTAGACTTTTAGTGGATTCCAAAACGGCCTGAAACCCGATATGCAGCTATAATTTCATTTGATGACGTCATCAGAGAGGACAGTGCGCATGCGTGAACTCAGCTGTTTTGTAAACACCGCTAGTCCGAAAGAAGCTAACACCGCTCTGAACTTTACTTTTCTGTTGCGATATCGGGTTTCAGGCCGTTTTGGAATCTACTAAAAGTCTACGCTGACACAGCGATCTTCTGTGATTTGAAAAGTGCTAAAGTTTGTGTTATTTGGAGACCGCAAAGTAATGCCCCGAGCACTCACGCTAACGGATATGGGATCATTGGTAGAACAGAACGGCTACAGCATAACTTCTACAAAACTGCTCCAATTGACACCAAAGTGCTATGGGTGAGTAAAACTACTTGTTTTATTGCCGAAATAAGGCTCAGATTGTAAAAAAACGTTACTTTTCCTTTAAGTTTTTATCTTCATAGAGCCCAAGCCAGACGAAATTACAGCTCAGATCTGTAGAGAGGTGACCCCCTCACAGTCAGAATGCCTACTTTTCGAGGTATTTTTAAGCTCTAAAACCACTTTTAATTGAATAAATGTAAGGTAGAGCTGATTAATGTCATACTGTGGAACATTCCAGGCAGAGCAAAGACACCCCCAACCAAAAAGTTACATAGCGCACTTTTAAGAGTGCTCATTCACACTTTCACATGCATTACATCGAAATTCAGATTAAACATGGACTAGACCAGGACTAAAACTACTACAACAGGACTACAACAGGACCAAATGTAGTCTACACCAAAACCAAAACCAAATATACACATCAGGACTAAACTGGGCAGAAACCAGAACCAAAACAGGACAAATGTTAAGAGAACTTAAAGCTCCCATCTGTAATTTGACACTCAGTCCCGCCCCTGATGCTATCTACATTACCGTACTTCGGTCTGATAGTATGCCCGCTTTGGCCATCTACTGGTGAAGAAAAAAAGGTAGCTTTAAAGGTCCCATGGCATGAAATTTTCACTTTCTGAGGTTTTTGAACGTTAATGTGAGCTCCCCTACCCTGTTTAGCGCCCCCCCCCCCCCCCCCCCCATGGTTAAAAGTTTCGAAATGTCTAAACTGAGCATTTGCGATCCTTTTCTGCGTTAGAAAAAATCAGAGCTCAAACGGGCGATTTTGAACAAGGAAACTTATTGACGTCAGCTCGAAAAAAGAAATGCAAATGCAGTTCCACCCCCGTCTGTCTGTACTCAGCGTCTCTGTAAATCACGCCCAGAGAGTTTGGACTGCGGAGGAGCTACGCAATGCGAAATACGTTTTTTTATTTGCCTGGAGGCACGTCCGAGTGTTTCTAGGCTCGGAAGTCCTTTATCTGAGCCTGTGGATATCTGAAACAGCAGTGGTTTAATTTTATTTTCTGTGGAAATGTGTTTATTTTTCAATGGAAGGCTTCTCATCTCTCCCTCTGCTCAAAAACACGGAAGTGGGTCACAGAGCGGAGCGGAGAGCTTGGCCACGCCCCCACCCCCTACTATAGGCCATCTCTGTCCTCCTCATTTGCATTAAAGCAACAACGCCCATAATGGAGTGTTCCAGAGTGACATTTATGACTCTTTCTCATCTTATCTCTGTTTCTCATGCACTGAGTGTTGATTTTGAAGAAGGATTCATTTACAGTATTAGGGAACCATTAAGGAGCCATATAAAAGCATCAAGAAGAACCATGTCATGGGACCTTTAAAGTCATTTGCCATTGCCATCAGTAAATATTTACTTATTTCAGGCTACAATTTCTTCAAAACAGGAAATATCATGAAATGAGTTAAATCCAACCTAACAAAACAACCTAACAAAATTGCTCAAATAGTCAATTGTTTGTTTGTTAGTTTTTTTCTATGAAGAATAACATTTTTGGCAGTGTATGGGATGGGTCTAAAACACAAAAATAAAATAACTACACAGAAAGTAAGAAACACATTGAACGTCTTTAAACCCAAGCAAGCGCAGGAGCTGCCACCCGAAGCACAGGCAGACCAGAACCAACCTCCAAGGCTCTTACCTCTCCTGTTACGGGCTCCGGGAGATCAGAGAGGACTTGTTGCTATGACAACGCTTATTCTAAATACTACATTTCAAATGCTGAATACAACACAATATACAAAAACTAGCAGATATTGTAACATATAGAAATAACTTCATATATCACAAACAGTAAAAATACAGGTAGCCAATACACAATTAAAAACACTTTTGAAATTCATAAAAAAATATGTAGTGGGATAGGCAAGTTAAAATATAGAAACATCTGAGAAAGTCCAACATTTGGATCTGAAAACCTCATATTACAAATCATATTTCAGCTATAATCTGAATAATTAACACCAGAAGATAAACACAGTTACATAATAACAATTATGGTGATTGTTTATCTAACTAAAGCGTATGGGGCAATATACAGATGGAAAAGTATTAAAAATAAACATTCATTCCCACAGATATATTTTATGGATAAAGGCTAATACTTGCAAAACTTGAGGTAGTCATAAATAACAGAAAAGCCCTACATACAAATAGGTCACAAATGAGAGAAATGTTGTAGAGAAATTATTGCAATGTAGTGCCCCAAGTTATTCAGCATTATTAAAGCATTTTTTATTTTTAAACTCAGTGTATTTTAACTTTTGTGTGTGTAAAACTAGAACGTATTAGCTGGTGCACTGTGGAGTGAAGCAACCCATAAATAAGACTAAGATGATGACCTGTGTTGTTTAAAGAGTTTAAAGAGGGGGTATTTTATGTCTATGAAGTATTAACTGCTAACATATACAGGGGGTCCTCGGGTTACGACGTTGATCCGTTCTTAAAGGTCCCATGGCATGAAATTTTCACTTTCTGAGGTTTTTGAACGTTAATGTGAGCTCCCCTACCCTGTTTAGCCCCCCCCCCCCCCCATGGTTAAAAGTTGCGAAATGTCTAAACTGAGCATTTGCGATCCTTTTCTGCGTTACAAAAAATCGGAGCTCAAACGGGCGATTTTGAACAAGGAAACTTATTGACGTCAGATCGAAAAAAGAAATGCAAATGCAGTTCCACCCCCGTCTGTCTGTACTCAGCGTCTCTGTAAATCACGCCCAGAGAGTTTGGACTGCGAATGCGCTAGGCAATGCGAAATGCGTTTTTTTATTTGCCTGGAGGCACGTCCGAGTGTTTCTAGGCTCGGAAGTCCTTTATCTGAGCCTCTGGACCTTTGAACAGCAGTGGTTTAATTTTATTTTCTGTGGAAATGTGTTTATTTTTCAATGGAACGCTTCAAATCTCTCTCTCCCGTGCAAAAACAAGGAAATGGATCAGCTGTCGGCTCTGAGCTCTGAGCGGAGCTTTGGCCACGCCCCCACCCTCTACTATTGGCCATCTGTTTTCTCCTCATTTGCATTCAAGCAACAACGCCCAGAATAAAGAGTTTGAGAGAGATATTTATGACTCTTTCTCATCTTATCTCTGTTTCTCATGCACTGAGTGTTGATTTTGAAGAAGGATTCATTTACAGTATTAGGGAACCATTAAGGAGCCATATAAAAGCATCAAGAAGTACCATGTCATGGGATCTTTAAGACGCGTCGTAACCCGAATTTCGTTGTAAGTCTTTACTTTTTTTGACTTTGATCTTCCAACCAAAGCACCAATAACCTTTCCATCTCAATAATTAGACCACTACGCTGCTTGGTTATCACTGCCGCTTTCATAGGAGCAGATCAGAGCCCACATCAGGTACTTCCGCCCACATTGGGCACGCACACGAGGCCGTCTTCTCCGCCCTACAACCACAACAGAGCGTATTCTTCCGCCGTGCGCCGTTCGCGTTTGTTTACGTCGCTTACCACGCTAAACCGCGTAAGACAGAATGACGCGTAATATATATATATTTTTTTAATGGGGGCGCGTTCGTAACCATGAAACGTCGTAAGTCGAGACCGTCGTAACCCGAGGACCCCCTGTAACATATTTAGATCACCGTGCTGCTTTTTATTGTTTGGAAAATTTGCCAAAATTGCTGAAAATGAACAGGTTTTATATTCTGATGCTGTGACTCTCCCCTCCGTCCTCGCTGCTCTCCACACTAAGTCACTCCACCTTCAGTGCTCAATCACAACACAATCAGCGCGCATCCCGCTAATGAAACGATACCACACATTGCACCAGGTTGTTGTGTACGGTTTTGAATCACGTTTTTGTATATTTATGGAGAAGTGTCGGGTGGGCGCATGGGTGACGTAGGCTTGTGGGCTGAGGAGTGGACAGAATCTTACAGCTAACTGTAAGGAGGGTTTCAATATGGCCTGGGAGAGATCACTAAATTACTGAAACTAGGGCTGGGTATCATTAAGAAGTTGCCGATACGATACATACTTAGGCTACAGTCTTGAAACAGTGCACTTTCGTTTTATGATGTATTTCAAATCGATTTGTTACGGTTCAATAAAAAATAAAGGCTAAATGAGGCTGTGATACTAAAAGTCTTTGTTAAAGGGACAGTGTGTAAGATTTTTACCCGTTAATTACTGAAATTGAAGATACCCATTCAAAAATACATTGTTTTCCAAGCCTTTTCACTTCCATCATGAAATCAAAGTATTCTTTTGGACTTAGATATAGTCACATAAAAGGGGGATCTTCCCCATGCAGAGGCAGCCATTTTGAATACGAGAGCCGCAGAAGGACATTTGGGCTCCGCCTTCGGCAAGGCTCGTGGTTTTGGGTACACAACACAAGCATGCTGCCGGATCAGACATCGTAATGGATCTAACACGTGTTTTGGACTAAATTGTTTTACTGGATTTTATTCGCTGGATCCTTACAGACAAATTGAGAGCAAGTTTATGGTGAAATACAGAGTTTGACCTGTGCAAAGCATTCTAAGGTAAAGCTAACCTCGTTTTGTGCTTTTCCGTATAAAAGCCCCATGTGCTCGGGGAGTGATTGTTGTGCCGGGAAATGAATTGCATAGTCAAAAAGAGGAGACTGTAAGGTTTCATTTGATGTGTAGAGTGTCATGGTACATGATCGGGAATGTGTGTTTTCATGAGAAAAGAAAAAAAAATTTATACAGTAGCGGCGCGCGGCTCGTGCGCGGGTACGAGAGCTGTCCGCGTTACGGCGCGCCCGGGTGACCCTCGAGGTCTGCCGTAGCTAAAACAGAAAGTGCAATAGCACCATCCACCTATGCGCCACGAATCCTACACACTGGGGCTTTAAACCACTTCTTCAGCAAAGGTCATATGAAAATATACAAAAAAATACTCTTGGTGATATAGCGATACAGCAGAGCACAATATTGAATACTGAAACATACATGATGAAACCTCTTCAGACATGTTTTTGATGAAGAAACAACGATATAACATGGTAGAAAGCTTAAAATAATAATAATAATAATAATAATTTTAATAAAACTGTAAATGTGTCAAAGATATAAAACTTTTGTTTGACATTGTTCCTGTGACAATGGCGTTCTTTCAGTGGTGACCTATTTAAACACACGATTTACCACTGCAAGCATTTCTCTTCATGGTTCTGTGCAATAAGACTAAGTGACATAAATTATGCGTTTTAAAAGTCATTAATGTCACACCAAATAACACAACAGCAGAGTAAACTGTTTTAAATTCAAAACCTTCATAAAACAAATGTGTTAGCAGTGGGTGGTATAAATAAAAGTCGACACCGCAAAACAAGGAATAGCAGCATTAGTTAAAATGATTTAATTTTCAATTAGTTATCTTTGTCAATGTTTTGAGGAACTCACTTTTACTTGTTTCATTTGTGGATATAGATTTTTAATGCATAGTGATTTCAATATACTTTAAAGGTCCCATGGCATGAAATTTTCACTTTCTGAGGTTTTTGAACGTTAATGTGAGCTCCCCTACCCTGTTTAGCCCCCCCCCCATGGTTAAAAGTTGCGAAATGTCTAAACTGAGCATTTGCGATCCTTTTCTGCATTAGAAAAAATCAAAGCTCAAACGAGCGATTTTGAACAAGGAAACTTATTGACGTCAGATCGAAAAAAGAAATGCAAATGCAGTTCCACCCCCGTCTGTCTGTACTCAGCGTCTCTGTAAATCACGCCCAGAGAGTTTGGACTGCGAATGCGCTAGGCAATGCGAAATACGTTTTTTTATTTGCCTGGAGGAACTTGCGAGTGTTTCTAGGCTCGGAAGTCCTTTATCTGAGCCTGTGGATATCTGAAACAGCAGTGGTTTAATTTTATTTTCTGTGGAAATGTGTTTATTTTTCAATGGAAGGCTTCTCATCTCTCCCCCCGTGCAAAAACACGGAAGTGGGTCACAGAGCGGAGCGGAGAGCTTGGCCACGCCCCCACCCTCTACTATAGGCCACCTCTGTCCTCCTCATTTGCATTCAAGCAACAACGCCCATAATGGAGTGTTCCAGAGTGACGTTTATGACTCTTTCTCATCTTATCTCTGTTTCTCATGCACTGAGTGTTGATTTTGAAGAAGGATTCATTTACAGTATTAGGGAACCATTAAGGAGCCATATAAAAGCATCAAGAAGTACCATGTCATGGGACCTTTAATTTTCTGCCAGAATGGAGAACGTTCCTAAGTAGGTTTTAACTTTTCTTTTAGTTGACGTGTCCGCTCCAGAATGTTAGTGTTGCTTTAATAAGATTATTATTAGATGTCATTTACTTACTATGGTACCTGATAATTTAGCTTCAAATAATAATAGATTGAAATACATCGAAACGAGTCAAGTTAAATAAATATGTAACATTCCAAACATTTCTAGTTCTTCTGATTTTAGCTAATGATGATACTCCCGTTTTGCAGTGAACAAATACTTTACAAATAATAATAATAATATTTACTAGTCATCCGGGATGATTTTTATAGGAATGGCCAGTCTTCCCAAAACGACATGCAGAGAAGCATCTTGGCTTGTTTTCTGTTTTGAACTCCTCTGATCTCCGTTGAGCAGTCGCAGCAGATCAAAAACTCCAGGGTTTGGACTTTCTTTGCGTGGAGACATCGGAGGCTTGGGAGCTCCGCTTGATTTTCTTTTGACCACCCCGCTTTGCTTCTTTTTTGCCGTGGTAGTTTTTATTTTCGGGGGAGGAGTGGTCCTTTTCAGCCTACTTGTACTTGACCTTTTCTTTGAAGCTGCATTTTTGGCTGATTTTGCACTTGAATCTACATGGATCTCTTCTGATACCAGCTTGCGTGCCACTTTTGCATTTTGTGGATTACCTTTTTTGTTTTGCTTCGAGTTGTTCTGTAAAGTCTGCTGTTGCTTACGCTGCTTTGTATCAGGCACATGTGACCTAACGGCCTTTTTACTATCCCCATTGTCTTTTACAAGAAGCCTGGAATCTTTTTTATTGTCTATTTTATTGGGCTGTTTATGTCGTCTTGAAGAGTGAGAGGGTGGGTCAATTTGAAATTTTGTAACTTCTTTCTTCTCTTGCTTCTGGTTTGAACGCACTGGTTTTGCAACTTTCTTATCTGGCAATGCTGGTTTTCGAACATTAACTGTCTTTGACACAGGCTTGATTTTAGTTCTAGTAGTTTTAGTCGTCATTGCAGTGGTAGTAGTAGTAGTAGTCCTTACTTTTGACTTGGTTGGAACAGTACTTTTTGGTTGCTTCGTAGACTTAGGCTTAGTACGCGCTGAAGATTTTCCTTTCTTTAACTTATCACTATTTGAATTGCTTTTATTTTTAGCTGTATTGACACTGGGAGTTTGAGAAGTTGCTAATAGATCGGTTTTTGGTGTTTGCGTTGTTACGTAAAAAGGCAATGCAATGGCAGTAGTTGCAAGTGTGGGTATCTTTTTCTCATTGGCCGATCTCGAAATATGTCTACGCTTCATCTTGTTCATTTCTTGTGCCAAAGCGGTGAATCCGTCAATCAAAATTTCCAGTCTTCCTTCCAGTTTTCCCAAGCGGTCCTCCAGGTTGGTGTAACTTTGCTCCAACTCTGCAACCTTCTTAGACCTTTCGCCCGTTGAATGCAGGGAGATCAGCTGCTTCATTTGTGCGTTGAGGAAACTTTGCTGTTTTTGTAGAGTTCGGATACCGTCTTTCATGTCTAGTGTATTGCTTTCTAGCATGCTAAGACGCTGGTTGAAGCTGCTAAGGTGAAGGCGGAGTAAATGTTGAAAGCTAGAGTGTCTGATTTCTGGACTCGGGGTAAAACGTGGAGGTAGCCTGGAGGCGTTTCTGTTGGGAATAAATGGGATGATCGCTGTAGTTTTGATCGAAGGTTGAGTAGTTCGACGCGATGTGGTGATCCTTTTCGGAGATTGCGTTGTTCTAATATATGTGACGAATTCTTCATCTTCATCGTCGTCGTCGTCTCCACTCCCATAGAGCAGCATTTCTTTCTCCAAGCTAAAATTGAACACTGCTTCGGCTCCACAGGCAAAAGGTAAGAAATCCTCCGGCTTAACTGGATCTCCACAGTCGTCTGCAGCTCTCTCTTCTCTTCAAGTCAAAATCAAAGCAAAATCAGGCAAGTTGTAGCCAGAATATTTATATTAAAAGTATTGTACCCAAGTCACCACATCATCTTTGCCTGACGAGTAGCAAAGATTGGCTGAACCTGATGCCTCATAAATGTCTACATTTATGTCATAGAGATCGGGAAGGAGTCTCGTATGGTCTGTTTTGGCAGCCAGCAAGATGCAAAGCTGAAGCAAAAAGAAAAGCGTCAATGAAAAAACCAGCAAGAAAAGAGGAGAAAAGTACAGAACAAAGCACAAAGAACCACTCACAATATATACTTAATACATGACCCATTTCTTTCAGCTCAGACAACATACAATACCACTTCTGGTTGCATATTACTTTACAGCTCACTAATAGCAATGGTAATTGGTATGGAATTGCATGATACTTGTATGTAAGTATGGTCATTATATTTAAAGGTCCCATGGCATGAAATTTTCACTTTCTGAAGTTTTTGAACGTTAATGTGAGCTCCCCTACCCTGTTTAGGCCCCCCCCTATGGCTAAAAGTTGCGAAATGTCTAAACTGAGCATTTGCGATCCTTTTCTGCGTTTGAAAAAAACACAGCTCAAACGGGCGATTCTGAACAAGGCAACTATGTGACGTCACATCGAAAAATGCAGCTCTGGATGTCTACCCACCGTCTCTGTAAATCACGCCCAGAGAGTTTGGACCACGAATGAGCTACGCAATGCGAAATGCGTTTTTTTATTTGCCTGGAGGCACATGTGAGTGTTTCTAGGCTCGG
Organism: Paratrypauchen microcephalus; assembly: GCA_036785185.1. NCBI lineage: Eukaryota > Metazoa > Chordata > Actinopteri > Gobiiformes > Gobiidae > Paratrypauchen > Paratrypauchen microcephalus. The sequence goes on along the minus strand of JAVJIX010000215.1, from coordinate 703,876 downwards.
AAGTCCTTTATCTGAGCCTGTGGATATCTGAAACAGCTGTGGCTTAATTTTATTTTCTGTGAAAATGTGTTTTTTTTTCATTGAAAAGGCTCTCCTTTCCTCCTCCTCTCTTAAAACACAGAAGTGGGAGACAGCGCACAGACGCAGCACTAAAACAAGGAACCAGCGGGCGCATTTGCCCCCCCCCCACCCACCCGCTCCTCTAACCTATCTCTGTCCTTCTCATTTGCATTCAAGCAACAAGGCCCAGAATGAGTCGTTCAGAGAGAGATTTTCTGACTCTGACTGTGTACATGTGTCTTTCTCATGCACTGAATGTTGATTTTGAAGAAGGATTCATTTACAGTATTAGGGAACCATAAAAGCATCAAGAAGTACCATGTCATGGGACCTTTAATCATAGAAGCTGGACATATCTGGACATAACTGGTCATCCAAACTCATATGATAAGATATAGGATGCACTATCTAACATTTGGTGGAAGGTTTGCCATCTGCTTTACTCCATGGAGATGCTATTGCTTTGTGTGGAATGTTCCACTGTATTGCATTAAACCTACGTATCTATCTCCCTGAAGACAAGCAACAGTTAAGTTCTGTGGAGAGGCCGGCCTGCTCACAGTAAGAATACATGTTCAAAGATTTTTTTTTGCAATTTAGACATCTGTAATTGAAGAAATTGTAGATAAATCAACTTAATCATCCCCATAACAAGACCAGAACACCAGAAAAAATGGATAGTGCACAATTAAGGTGCAAGGTGTTTTAATCCAAACCTATTCCTAAAAATGATCAGAAAACATGGTTAGTATTTCAATGGAAACCCCCAGTAATTATGCACTTTCTGCCCTATTACCATGCTATTACTGGTCTATAAAGTTAAGTGTTGTATAGAAGAACCTTTAAGGCACTTATCCACAATAGACACATCCATAATATATCAGTGCAAACTCTACCAAAGTTCATTTCTCAACAATGCCCCCCTTTGATTGAATGACACCATAAAATCTCATTTGGAAATCCAGGAAGAACCGTCATGCTTGCATCCCTCTCCTCGGCTGCTAATGCTAATATGCCAGCCACAGCTCTCTTTAGCTCCCGGTGGAGCAACCAAATACCCCCAAACACGGTCCAAAACATCCCGTGCCCGGATAAGAGGCGGAGTAAAAATAAAACTGGAGTGAATGGACCTACCTCTCACAGCGGCGCCCAGAGTAACCAGGAGGACATCTGTCACAGGTGGGCTGGCCGTCCGAGTCCAAGTAGCAGGTGGCTGAGAATCTGTGAATACAATTTTATTATTATAAGAACTACTGGTGTGCAAAATTATACAGACCCTCCAGGAATTTGCGATGTTGCGATTTGCAACTTCAACGCAACTTCAGCCAATCCCCGTGAATTCAGGGCGGTGTTGCAATTTTGACCAATCACCGCAACTTTTCCTCAATTTTTACTAATTTTGACCAATCATCGGCGACGTATTGAACTCCGACCAACTTCCTTCTGCTTTACTTCCGTGTGACGAAACGAAACTGCGGCTGTGTCCCAGTTCCCAGAGCGCACAGCTCGGAGCGCGGCCTGAAGGGGGCTCAGACTGCAGTCAAGGAGGTGCACACTTGCTCAGCCCAGACTGCAGTCCACGGACCGTTTAACAACTGTGGTCTTCGGACCGCGTGTTAACTGCGCATGGGACAAAAAAGAAGTGGGACAGCAGTCGTCGCGCCGGTGTACTGTCGAAATGTGTGACGCACATGCCCTTCGGCCCACGCTCCGAGCCGCTCTGGGAATTGGGACACGGCTTCTAATGGCAAAGAAACATGTCTGTGCCGCCATTTGCCCACAAAAAGCAAAAGGCCGGGCGAAACAGTTCCCCTCCTAGTAGTAATTTATTTTCGATGTTGGTAAGGTTGTTTTAGGACCATATCTGTGATCTCTGTGTCTTTGGATTATTCTTTGTCAGTAATAACTCAGTATTCAAAATATTACTCAATTTTAATTACAAAAAGCGAAAATCGCAACTATTTATCGCAACTTTCACTTCCTCCTGCAACAAAATCGCAACAAAAACCTTAAAAGCACCGCAACTTTCATCGCAACTTTTTGGAAAAGCTCCTGCAAATTCAGGCATTTTAGCCTGAAACAATCAGAAAAAATGCCCGCGAAATCCTGGGGGGTCTGATTATTAACAGCACACAGTATTAAATCAAATACATACAAATTATAAAAATGTAATGAAATCAAGTTCTAAATCCATTACAGTTTATTTATTGACAGGGCTATTTTTGTGTTAAAATGAGTGATTGATTAAAAGTCTGGTTCATGTTCATAAAATCAGTAATAAAAAACATTTTAGTTTATTTTGAAAGAAAAAAAATGGAAAAAATAGATAGATAGATGAATATGAGGAAAATAAACGTGGTTAATGAACGGGCAGTAGAAAAAATTCTTTGTTATGAACTTCCACATAATGACATAGCATCATAGTTCTGAGTCTTTTAGGATATTTTACAGCCCTTTTATATTTTTATGGAGCTTAAAGGGACAGTGTGTAAGATTTTTACCCGTTAATTACCGAAATTGAAGATACCCATTCAAAAATACATTGTTTCCCAAGCCTTTTCACTTCCATCATGAAATCAAAGTATTCTTTTGGACTTAGATATAGTCACATAAAAGGGGGATCTTCCCCATGCAGAGGCAGCCATTTTGAATACGAGAGCCGCAGAAGGACATTTGGGCTCCGCCTTCGGCAAGGCTCGTGGTTTTGGGTAAACAACACAAGCATGCTGCCGGATCAGACGTCGTAATGGATCTAACACGTGTTTTGGACTAAATTGTTTTACTGGATTTTATTCGCTGGATCCTTACGGACAAATTGAGAGCAAGTTTATGGTGAAATACAGAGTTTGACCTGTGCAAAGCATTCTAAGGTAAGCTAACCTCGTTTTGTGCTTTTCCGTATAAAAGCCCCATGTGCTCGGGGAGTGATTGTTGTGCCGGGAAATGAATTGCATAGTCAAAAAGAGGAGACTGTAAGGTTTCATTTGATGTGTAGAGTGTCATGATACATGATCGGGAATGTGTGTTTTCATGAGAAAAAAATAAAAAAAACGGGACCGCGCGGCGGCTCGTGCACGCGCCCGGGTGACCCTCAAGGTCTGCCGTAGCTAAAACAGAAAGTGCAATAGCACCATCCACCTATGCGCCACGAATCCTACACACTGGGGCTTTAAACCTCAACTTATACATTTAAAGATATGTTTTAACACATTTCTATTGGAGGGACCCATCATTATCAAGATACCCTAAAACTGTAAAGAAAATGACTTGGTTATCTTCATTCAAGCTGCTTATCTAAAAAGAAAATGTAGCAGTACTATTTTTTATTGTTTTTTTTGTTGTTGTGTGAGGCAGACACCTTATTTGTGGAACACAGAGTATTCACAATGTTGATTATCTGTATTTAATAAAATATTATGCAAGTAGTGTTCTTTCAACGTAATATTGACTAAAAATGATTAAGTTTGACAATGCTTCATGGCCGTTATTAAAAGTAAGCAGAGAAAAAGAACCACAAAATACATAAAATTGACGAACATTAAAACAAAATTCACAAATTTAAAAGAATATGTACAAACTTACTGATTGCTGGATGCAGTTCCTGGACAGGGGCAGGGTTGGCAGGCCTGGGCTCCGCCTCTCGCAGGGTTGCCATAGTAACCGGCCTGACAGCGGTCACACCTCGGTCCCTCGGTGTTATGGAGACATTGCTTTTGGGCAGAACACAGAAAACATGAACTGCGAGCCAAAAACAACAGTGGAATGAATATAACATCCCAAATGACACTGTGTTTTTCCACAAGTCCAGATTTGCTCACAGACATCTGCCATCCAGGGACTGCACACGGACAGAGGCACTGTAAGACTAGCTTTGGTGCAGATCATATTTTTTAAGACATTTGTAGATTAGTCCCAGCCAAATAAAGATTAAACTGAAAGGAAAAGTAACATTTTTTTACAATTTGAGCCTTATTTCGGTGATAAAACAAGAGTTGTTTTACTCACCCATAGCACTTTGGAGTCATATGGAGCACTTCCGGAGATGTTTTAGATTTGCGGTTAGCCTAGCGCAACTTCTAGCCATAGCTCGGGGCATATAATATATTCCCCAAGCATGTACCGTATTGGCCCGAATATAAGACGATGTTTTTTGCATTGAAGGAAGACTGAAAAAGCGGGGGTCGTCTTACATTCGCGGTCTAGACATTATACCCATTCACAACGCTAGATGGCGCCAGACATCTTTAAAGCGAATGCTGAACTGAACTCCCCAGAGAGCATCATCCACGGGTTTAAAAATGTTGCATATCAAATGCCCTGGACGGCGGTGAGGATGACGTGCTATGGGAGGAGCCAGCGGAGCCAGAGGATGGGAGTGAGGACAGTGACACTGAGCACAGCGAGGCAGAGGATGTTTGTGAGGAGTAATGTTCTGACATGACAGATCTCAGCTACTCTCAAGTTTAAACCAGTTTGCATTATTTTATTGCAATGTTTTTCCTTATTCAGATTTGTTTCAAGACTACAGTTACAGTTAGACTTCACTTTGATGGTTAATGCAGTTATTGCAATTTTGTTGTTTTATCACAGTAGATTGGTTTATTTACATTTCAAAAACCAGAAGCCATTCATTTACAAATGTGATTGCACTTTAGTTTACATATTTAAATGTTCAGATATTAAGATGTGATAGACAGTTTTTGCATGATTTGAATGAGGCAAAATAACATGCTTTTTCTCTCGAATATATTGTTTTAATCATTTGTTTCAGATGTACTGTAATTATTTTCTGTATAAAAATTAAATTTGGTGTTCAAAAAGTCTTTTTTCAAACTTGAGTCTTGAAAAAGAGGGGGTCGTCTTATAATCAGGGTCGTCTTATATTCGGGCCAATATGGTAATACGGTGTGGGCTCCAAATAACACAAACTTTAGCACTTTTCAAATCATAGAAGCCCCATGTCTTAGTCTACGATTTCGTTTGAAGCAAAAGTGGCCTGTAATCCGAGATTTATCCATAGTTTACAGCTTTGCGTTTCATGTTTGGGTCCCGGGAGCTGAGAGCACAGTCCGCACATGCGCACTGGCCTCCTCATCTACTCGAAACTATGGCTAAATCTCGGATTACAGGCCACTTTTGCTTCAAACGAAATCGTAGACTAAGACATCGGGCTTCTATGATTTGAAAAGTGCTAAAGTTTGTTTTATTTGGAGACCGCAAAGTAATGCCCCGAGCACTCAAGTTAACGGATACGCTACAACATAACTTCTACGAAACTGCTCAAAATGACACCAAACTGCTATGGGTGAGTAAAACTACTTGTTTTATTGCCGAAAGAAGGCTCAGATTGTAAAAAAAAACGTTACTTTTCCTTGAAGCTTCAATCCCATATGGCAAGACTTAGACTTAGACAAACTTTATTGATCCACAAGGGAAAATATTTGGACACAGTAGCTCACTCATCACAATATATTATAATAACAAATTAATGAAAAATATAAATGATAATAATAAATTCTAAATAAGTAGCAAAAAAGATTGCGAGAGACAGGAAAATTAGGTATAATTATATAAATGTATATGTACAAGTCAAAATAAAATAGATAAGTAATAAAAAATCTTTCATGGATATTGGAACATTCTCCATGGAGACTGAAGAGTATTCTGCCAACGTTTCCATGGAAACAAAGCAGAGGGAGGCCCTACTCCAGGCCAAAGAAGAGGAGATACTTTTTCAGTACAATAAACACCACAACCAAAATGACAAAACAAACATGCTTTTATTTCCTCTGTCAAGAAGCATGAGATTCTGAGTTTACAACAGTTTATAAGATGCACCACTACCTGAATCTTGGTTGTTTTAACGTGGTATGTTGTTTAGAAAAGTGAAATCTGCTAAATTTGGATATCTCTGAATACTATTTTATTATTATAAGAACTACTGACTAGGGATGCAAATTATCGATTAATTCATTAATCTATAGTTGATTGACCTTATCGATCGACTTATGATTAATTGATAAGCGGCGTTTTTCACCTGAATTTGAGTGTTTCAATAGGGTCTTTAAGAATATAAGCTATAGTAACATAACACTGAGTCAAAAATATATCATAGTATTATTATATTGTATATTCCTCAATTAATTATTCCTTAGTAAAAAGCAGAGAAATGTATTGATGCTGAATAACAAAATACAGTAATCCCTCGCTCTATCGCGGTTTGCTGTTCGCGGCCTCACTGTTTCGTGGATTTTTTTTTTTTTTTTCGATTTTTTTAAATAGTGTAACATTGTGTTCTGCGTCCTGATTGGCTAAGAAACGAGACCAGGACTAAACGTGGACTAAACCAGGTCTAGACCAGAACTAAACCAGGACTGGACCAGGTCTAGACCTGGACTAAACCAGGATTAAACCACCATGTGTCGCTCTTTGCTGGTTTCGTGCGGCTGGTTTGTGGCTCGGGCTGAGAGGACGCGGTCCGGGCGCCGTGGATCAATCTCGTGCTCGCAGCCCCGGTGAACGCGCGGCCTCACGCCGGTGGTGCACGTGTCGCGCACTTCTCCAAGGGGTTGTTGCGCGTCACGTCCCGGGACGTGGCAGTGCCGTAGAATGAGTGCTGTGCGCCCTGCCCAGGACTAGACCTGGTCTAAACCAGAATTGTGGCTCTTTGCCTTGTTTCGTGACCGCAGCATGTAAGTTAGATGCTTTTATAATTTCAAAAATATATGGTTCTAGGTCCAGCTCTACTGTGAGTTGTACGGCAACATCCAGAGAGGAAAGGGTTACATGATGTAACGCTATGGTCTTTCTCACGAGTGGGTTCGCATCTCGTGTTCACATTCCGGAGTAGCGCCCTCTAGCAATTAGTTACAATTAATGCATTTTGTTCGGCCAACGTCTTGATCGACAATTAATTGTAAGTTGATTAATTGTTGACATCCCTATTGCTGATGCATAAAATGATCAACAAACAGGACTGAATTTATTATTTATTACTAGAGACAAAAAGCCTTAGCAGAAGAATGCTGAACTCTAAACATTCAAGATAAATAAACATTCAAATAAGATATGTTAAAAATAAAACTAAAATATAATACTAAATACTAAAATATTAAAGGTGCGCTGTGTAACTTTTTGGTTAGGGGTCCGTCACCTGCTTGTTTCTATAGAGATGTCATTGCTCTGCTTGAAATGTTCCACAGTGTGATATCAAACAGCTCTACTTTATATTTATCCAATTACAGGTGGTTTTATAGCTCAAAAATACCTAGAAAAACAGGTTGACTGTGAGTGGGGTCGCCTGGAACTTGGTCTATTTTGGTCTCCATGACGATAGAAAGGCTTAATGCCACACTGTGAGACATCTCAGACAAAGCAATAACTTCTCCATGGAGAAAAGCATTTGACGGACCCTCCACCAGAAAAGTTACACACTGCACCTTTAAGCTATAATGATAATAAGAACATACAGTGGTACCTCACCTTACGAATGACCCAACAAACGAAAATTTCAAGTTACGAAACGCCTTCACGGTAAATTTTGGTCTCTAGATACGAACGAACGAAATTCAAGTTACGAAACGCGAAATCTCAAAAATTCAAATAATGCGCGCTCAGCCACACACATTATACGCTTTTCTCTCGTCTCTCGTTTAAACACTCAAACTTTCATAGATTTTCAACAAAATTATTAATAGTGAAGTGTGGGGGGAAGGGGGAGGGGGAAGAAGTGTGCGCTCTGACACGTGTGTGATAGTGCAGCATGTGTGACAGCTGACCGCTGCCAGCAGGTTTAGACCTGGACTAAATCAGGATTAAACCTGGACTAAACCTGGACTAAACCTGGACTAGACCTGGACTAGACCTGGACTAGACCAGGTGGATTAAAGCGCCGCGCGTGGGTCTATTTCCTGGTTTTGTTTCGAGTCACAGCTGAGGCGAGCTGCTGCTCGCATGCAAGAGCCGCGGTCTAGACCTGCTCTCCAGGGCCCCTCCAGGCACGGAGCCCCAGACATCCAGGGACCCAGGGGGACACTGCCAGCCCGCCTTAAGAGCTCCCTAAGCGGGCATGGGTCCGGGGATTGTCCCGGTCACCGGCCTGGAGGTCTTGAAGAGGCCGACCTCACGGTTCTATCCAGGCCGCTCTGTGAGCACCTTACGCGGGCAGGTCTAGAGCAGCGGCTCGCCTCAGCTGTGACTCGAAACGAAACCAGGAAATAGACCCACGCGCGGCGCTTTAATCCACCTGGTCTAGTCCTGGTTTAGTCCTGGTTTAGTCCTGGTTTAGTCCTGGTTTAGTCCTGGTCCAGTCCTGGTTTAGTCCTGGTCTAGACCTGCTGGCAGCCCCGCGCCGGGTCATGCTGCGCTATCACACGTGTCAGAGCGCAGTTTTCTCCCCCCTCCTCCTTCCCCCCACACTTCACTATTAATACATTTTGTTGAAAATCTATGAAAGTTTGAGTGTTTAAACGAGACACAAATGTGAGAAAAGTTTAAATCCAGTCTGAGAAACCAATCAGGATGCAGAACACAATGTTGCATTATAAAAAAAGTTACACTATAAAAAAAAAAAAACTTGGATCGGGGCCTTGGAACGAATCAGGCTTTTTCCATTGAAATAGCTACTCAACTTACGAATTTTTCACGTTACGAAACCACTTCTGGAACGAATTAATTTTGTAAGGTGAGGTACCACTGTATATTGCACTTCATCTCTTTTGTTTTGCTACTTAGCCATGTCGTCATTTTGTATTTGAAATAAACCTGATAAAATGCTGAAATTTGCTAATAACAATTAGATATTTTCCAAAAAGTTTAAAGAGACAGAATAATAATAACAAACTTACCAAACATGCCCCGGTGTCTGGGTCGCAGCTGCTGGCGTGTCCGTGGCAGTCGCACCTCTCACATGTGCCCAGGTAGAGTCCCGAGCTGGTCCGGGTGTAGCCCTCAGCGCACTCCTGCAAATCAATGGAACAAAATACCAAACAAAGGACAATAAGTGCGATTAAACTGTTTCCCCAAAGCATTAAACTGCAATTATCATTATAGGGCATAATGAAAAGGGTAGTGAGCTACAAGTCTAATCGGTTTCAGAGTGTAATGATGATAGTTTACAAGCTCCACAAGCCCTGAAAACTCACCTGCGCAAAAGTGCCTTCAAACAACAGCATCTTTTTCACCAACTACCAACTTTTGTCTGTGAATCTTATAAAAACTGCTATACGAGTGGTATTTAGAATTGTATTACTACACAAACTCATTTAGCTGGGTAAAAGCTGCGTCTCATTTCCGTTCTCCTTGATTCCTTAGTCTTCACATCTGCTGAGAGGAGGGAATTGGAAATAACCCTTATTTGACACCAGTCTCTCACCAGAATTCATTATTACCATTTGTATTTTTCTGTTTTTGTTATTATAATATATTGTGATGTCTGAGCTACTGTGTCCAAATTATTTCCCTTGTGGATCAATAAAATTTGTCTAAGTCTAAGTCACCTCTATGGTCCTCTCTCCTCAGTAGGAAGTTTATATCATTTTTGAGTTTTAATTTTCTCTTTTTAATCAAGAAATGTTTTAAAATTGTAAATTGTTTGCTACTGTGTAAGTAGTTCTCCTGATCGATCAATAAAGTTTGTAGCTGAACTATTAGCTTCCTCTGCCTCTTCATTACAACCTCTTCCGTACCACTAATGTCTAAACTTTGAATGAGATATTGTCTTAAAGGACACTGACACTGCTGCTTAAATTACACTTAAAGGACACTGACACTGCTGCTTAAATGACACTTAAAGGACATCTCCCCACACTGCTGCTAAAATAAGTGGTGGAAAGGTTTTCCTGCTCACCCAGCCATTGTCCGAGTCTGTCGCCACTGACACTGCTGCTTAAATGACACTTAAACTGGAGTCTAACGTCGCAAGAGAAAATGACACTTAAAGGACATTAATTTGCTTGATGCTTAAATGACTTTGTGTGTAGTGCGCATTCATATCGAGTGCAAATAAATGTGCAAATCAAGGACACGGAGAATGCCGCTTGACTTGGTCATTTTGGGTGGGACACTATTTTCCAGTGCGGAAGAACATGGCCGAATCACGCACCACGTTGCTGCTTAAATAGGGGACACTGCTGCTTCCTGGTACTTAACTGGGACACTGGCACGTGCTGCGTGATTCGGCCATGTCCTTCCGCACTGAAAAATAGTTCTCACCCAAAATGACCAAGGCAAGCTCTCCGTGTTGATTTGCACATTTATTTGCACTCGATATGAATGCGCACTACACAGAAAGTAATTGGGAAAAGCATCGAGCAAATTAATTCCTTTTGGCCGAAATCCTTCTCTGGTGACGTTAGACTCCAGTCTAAGGCGGAGGAGCTGCAGATACCGCGGCGGTCAGTGGCGACAGACTCGGACAATGGCTGGGTGAGCAGGAAAACGCTTTCCACCACTTATTTTAGTCTCTGGACTGTGGGGAGATGCCCAAATTTGACCTGGGGGTGGCATATCCCTTTAAAGGACACTGACGCTGCTGCTTAAATGACACTTAAAGGACACTGACACTGCCGCTTAAATGACACTTAAAGGGCACTGACACTGCTGCTTAAATTACACTTAAAGGACACTGACACTGCTGCTTAAATGACACTTTAAGAACACTGACACTGCTGCTTAAATGACACTTTAAGGACACTGACACTGCTGCTTAAATTACACAATTTAAGCTTTATTATGCTACACATTGTTTGTTTTACCTATTTGTATTATATACAGGTTTACTGTACTTTTGCTACGGGTATATGTGACGTTTTAGTCATGGTGTTTATTGTCTTGTTTATCAGATGTTTCACGTTCACTGTGGGCCTAGGGGGCGCTGCAATTTCAAATCCTCTGTGTGCAACCTGTACATATGGTTTTTGATATAAATAAAGCTGACTTTGAACTTTGATAATATAATAACTCGACTTTAATTCGCTGTAATGGGCATGAATTATGCTATTTCCTCCTTAAAAATATACCTGGAGTCGTGTTTTGTTTCAATGTGGCAGTACAGGAAGTGCTGCACTGTATTTTTTCATTCCACAGACCCACACTAGAATCGTTTGGATAATTTCAGCCCTGGAATTGCCAATTTGTATTGAACAAATGTAAAAAAAAAACAACAATTTGGAAACTACCACTACATGACATCACAAGGTGGAGCAGAGCATTTTGAGCGTTGGAGATGTAGCCAGACTAATAATAAAGGAAACATGTATGAATGAAACAAAACAAAACACAACTCCAGGTATGCTTTTGAGAGTTAACAATAGTTCT